>JAGDYQ010000015.1:2367423-2545739 GCA_021962125.1 Bulinus truncatus | reverse complement strand
CTCATTGTGGTAGAATAGACATCATGTACAGGCAACTAATTGTGGTAGAACAGACACCATGTACAGGCAACTAGTTGTGGTAGAACAGACATGTACTCACGCCAGTGGTTCTAGGCCTGTCATTTAGAAAACAACTTAGTCATTTCATTATTAGCTGAAAAACAAACTATGATTAAAAAAATGTGGGGGTGGGTGGGGGTGGGGGTCTTGACACACAATAATAACACAATAATAACACAATAATAACACAATAATAACACAATAATAACACAATAATAACACAATGATAACACAATAATAACACAATAATAACACAATAATAACACAATAATAACACAATAATAACACAATGATAACACAATAATAACACAATAATAACACAATAATAACACAATAATAACACAATAATAACACAATAATAACACAATGATAACACAATAATAACACAATGATAACACAATAATAACACAATAATAACACAATAATAACACAATAATAACACAATGATAACACAATAATAACACAATAATAACACAATAATAACACAATGATAACACAATAATAACACAATAATAACACAATGATAACACAATAATAACACAATGATAACACAATAATAACACAATGATAACACAATAATAACACAATAATAACACAATAATAACACAATAATAACACAATGATAACACAATAATAACACAATAATAACACAATAATAACACAATGATAACACAATAATAACACAATAATAACACAATAATAACACAATGATAACACAATAATAACACAATAATAACACAATAATAACACTTTAAAGCAATCAGAATCAAGATCGCTAATTTGTATTATCTCATGGACATTTATTAGTCTATATATAACTAACGTCTAAAATGATCCGTCTATTATATGTGTTCCAACATTTAAAGTTCATGTTTTTATTATGTTTATAGTGTGTTTTTATTATGTTTATATTATGTTTATAGAAGTAAGAAATAGTGTAGGTAGATAGTCACAACGTAGTGAAAATAACAGGACTAAGTCATGAAAGTATACTATACGTCAACTGAATGCTGGCCGGGCTAGGATCAACAAAGACCATAAAGTCAGCAACCAATCATGGAGTGTATGAAAAATACAGTCAAGATTTGAACCAATTATTGAACAGCATTTATTCACGTTCTCTGCAGAAGTAAATATGTTACTAATGTCAGACTAACAGAACAAACTGTGCCAGGTCCATTTTCTTAATCGTTTAATTTAGTTCAAAGCAAACTATTTTAGTTTTGGCCTGTCTCACAACTATTTAGCAACTCTCACTAATCCTGCATGCTATTATATTACTATATTTCGTCTCAAAAAGGAAAAAAAAAACCGGAAATTGTAGTTTGGTCGAAATCTGTTCAAAACACAAGTTTTCTAATTAGCCCAATAAAAACATCGCCCAACATTTGGCTTGACACTACAAGTCACTCCTGGCAACCGCTAATCAAAAAGTTGGCTCAAGAAATACATCATATCGCCGATAAGGAAACAAAGCGCCGCTGCTTGACAAAATCAAGGGGTGATAAGCCATAATACAAAACGGTAGCAGATTGTTCTCCCCTTCCCTTACATCGATCTTTTTTATGCGCTCCAAGGTTAAAAAACAACTAATAAAGATATTGTAACGATCAGATTCAGGTTATGGCGGCCCCCTGAGGGGGGGGGGGTGAACAAATCATCCACAGCTTTAATGTAAGTGAATGATTTTAAACTTGTTTTTTTTTTTATTTTTAATATTTTTTTTTCCGACTTTTGTTTTAAAACTAATCAGATTAAACTTTAGGATATTTTGTTGAACTTCAGATAGATAGATAGATAGATAGATAGATAGATAGATAGATAGATAGATAGATAGATAGATAGATAGAGAGAGAGAGAGAGAGAGAGAGAGAGAGAGAGAAGATAATTATGTGATCATTCTTTATAAAAAAAACAATAATCCTAAAATAAACACAGATTATAAGACGTGCTAATTTATTCCAAATGGGGAAATTCTAAATCATATACTGTTAGTGTATGTGACCGTGTGTGTTTGTGTGACCGTGTGTGTTTGTGTGACCGTGTGTGTTTGTGTGACCGTGTGTGTTTGTGTGACCGTGTGTGTTTGTGTGACCGTGTGTGTTTGTGTGAGTAGTGTATTTAACAAATCAATGACTCAAGCTGTGTAAGTTATGTGGGTTATAACGGAACGTTTACATGTTATATAATTCTTTAAGGGTATAATGGTCCGGTTTTTGTTATAATATATAAATATCTATTATATAAATGACTTGCTTGTCAGGAACCGCTTTCTGTGGCGCCATAATAAAAAAAAACTCCCATGGAATCATCATATGGAAAGTTGTCTTTACAATATCGCATTTAAAAAAAAGTAAGATCACATTAAAACCACACTATTTACTTGTGACAATCACACTATCTACTTGCGACTTTCACAGAACGATCACACAAATCTACTTGTGACAATCACACTTTCTACTGGTGACAGAACTTATCACACTATCTACTTGTGTTTATCTTTAATGGTATGTATCTACTTTATGGTATGTGATGAATCTTAAGTTAGGAAAGGTTCTGGCACCATTAGTCAACGATTTGCTGCGGTGTGTAGCATGTGGATCACCTTACTTGCAAGTCGTCTATATGGATGCAATTTAAGTTTGTTATATAAACAACATATAAGACAATGATTTAAAAATAAATAGTACAAAAATTTAAGAAACGCGAAAATGTTCGTCACAGAGAGAGGGTGGGAAAGAACTTCGTAATACAAGTTAGAACTGTCTTATTGAGTTGTGCCCATGACGTCACTACCTCGTTCACTTTCAATTGTTCTCCGCCATGTTTGTTTTGCCCCAAAAACATATCCGCTGGTTCGATACCACTGAGGCCCGTCGCTCCTGCAGGAGGAAAAAAGAAAAAGATCTAATTGGAGAGGGAAGAAGGGGTCTTGGGTTTTGTTATATCACGTTATAATGAGTTTGGGGTTAAATTTGTTTACTCATTTGTGTACTGCACGGTCAAAGGTCAGATCATGACATATATAATATGTGAAAAGTCCATATTTTGTATCATTGTCTCTCCTCCCCCCTCCTTCCACTCCCATTAACTTTTTTATATCCTTTATTCAAAGACCCTTCCACCCCCCACCCCATCACTATTATCACACATTCCTACCCCCCCCCCCCCGCTAGATCACAAATGTGAGCTGTCCTGGTTTGACTTTTTGTCTGTGCAACACGTCTGTCAGTCTGTTGTCCTTTGGCAACGAAGACATCCAGTTCAAGCCAGTTCTTTGTGCGTGTTTATTTTTAAACTCCGGCGTCAGAATTCGCCCACCTTTCTTTCTATTGTTTTATTCATTTCATTGATCAATATGGCTTCAAAAACTTGATTATTGATTATTATTTTGTTTAGTCTCACGAGGGAGAGAAGAAGAAAAAAATAATGTTGATAATCATTTCATCAGCACGTGACACGTTTATAGCAGACGAGAAATAAATTCCAATGAGTGGAGGAGGCGATTGATTTATGGGTGTGTTAAAGGAACTCATTACATAAAATTACAGCAGACGTTTAAGACAAACACCGATAAACTATTAACTAATGGAATACAAACTAGTTTATTAGTAAAAATTTTATTTTATTAATTTATTATTTTACCTTAGCTAAACATTAACAAAAAAAAAAAAAAACTAAAATTGAGGGGGGGGGTGCACGAATGAATTTAACTTTTCGATTACGACAATTAGTTTATTGCAGAGATGGGCGGGGAGTGGGGGGCTAGGGTCACCCCAGCTTTGGTATATTGTACTAACATGGTCCACTGGACAAAGAGAAGCCTTGAATGAAAGGGTTCTAACGCAAACTTAACTCCAGGCATTTATCAAGAGCCCTTAGTCTGGGTAGGCAAACAGTCTCTGTCTTGGGCCATTGTGCATCTCTGTGTCTCTGTCTTGGGCCGTTGTGCATCTCTGTGTGTCTGTCTTGGGCCATTGTGCATCTCTGTGTCTCTGTCTTGGGCCATTGTGCATCTCTGTGTCTCTGTCTTGGGCCATTGTGCATCTCTGTGTCTCTGTATTGGGCCATTGTGCATCTCTGTGTCTCTGTCTTGGGCCATCAAGTATCTCTGTGTCTCTGCCTTGGGCCATCAAGTATCTCTGTGTCTCTGTCTTGGGCCATCAAGTGTCTCTGCCTTGGGCCATTTTTCATCTCTGTGTCTCTGTCTTTGGCCATTAAGTATCTCTGTGTCTCTGTCTTGGACCATCAAGTATCTCTGTGTCTCTGTCTTGGGTCATTTTTTCATATCTGTGTCTCTGTCTTGGGCCCCCCGGGGTTGGGTAGAAAGGTGGCTAAAACACTGTTTCATTGGTAATTCAAAATTTTATTTTGTTTTATTGCGCGTAAAACGATGCAAACTCAATTTTGAAAAAAAAGTGATTTTAATTGGATTACATCTTTTATTGAAATATAACACATTCAGTCATGTCTGTGTTTTGTTAATTTGGAATCTTCCAGTGTGAGAACCTTTCGGTCTGGTGATGAGGTTCATCTGATGACTGATGCTGATCGATTCAAGAACGGTTCAATTGTTTACACTTCTCTTCAACTTCGGGCGCAGAGTTATCTGCCGCGAATTGTTCTCCAAAGTTTGTCGTCTGCTGTGGAGATGATGATGGAAATGTCTTGCAGACGATATGGGGGGCTGTCTCCACAATAGTCCTCGCCCCATCCCGTCTCCCCTCACCATCACAACAACCCCCTCCCCTCATGGCGCACCCCGCCGAGATAAGACCACAGGTGACCGATGGCCAATTTTTAAATAACAAAAGTGAGGACAACCGTTGAGGTCATCGTGGTGGGAGGGGTGGAACACAGAGGTCGCTGACCACATTATCAGCGACTGTAAATTTATTATATTTAATAATAACATTTGTGTGTGGGGGGAGCTTGATTTAGTTTTTCCAGCACCCACCACCCCTACCACAGCACCCACCACCCCTACCACAGCACCGACCACCCCTACCACAGCACCCATCACACATACCACAGTACCGACCACCCCTACCACAGCAACCATTACCCCTACCACAGCACTCACCACCCCTACCACAGTACCGACTACCCCTACCACAGCACCCATCACCCCTACCACAGCACCCACCACCCCTACCACAGCACCCACCACCCCTACCACAGCACCCACCACCCCTACCACAGCACTGGCCACCACCCCTACCACAGCACCCACCACCCCTACCACAGCACTGGCCACCACCCCTACCACAGCACCCATCACCCCTACCACAGCACCCACCACCCCTACCACAGCACCCACCACCCCTACCACAGCACCGACCACCCCTACCACAGCACCCATCACCCCCTACCACAGCACCCATCACCCCTTCCACAGCACCCACCACCCCCAAGAGGCTTAGCCCCCGGGCCGCCAAATCCCTGGGTTCGGCACTGCTAGGCTCGATCATTAAAGGCCTTAAGGGGGAGTAACTTGAGTAAAGGGATTCAACCTTTTAAAATAGCTAAATGTATTAAAATTTAAGATTATTCCAGGCCCTTCAAACAACACGCTAGGCTATGCGCACGAATCACGCCCCATCTCCCTTCACTCACCCTGGGCCCTGCCATTCATACCCTAAGGCTAAGCTCTGCAAAAGACAGTCGCCCTGAAACCTGCATACAGCTAAGGCCGCCTCTTGCTTTGCAATGTCAGCTGTCTAGATAAATTAGCTAAAATTTTCTACTTTTTTGTTGTTTAAAAACATAATATTTATGTTTGCAAGCTATAATATATTTACAATGCAAAAGATGGAGCGCAGCCTTTTCGTGTTACTAAACCTTTATTTTATAGGCTAGTATACAACAAAAGTGGCTCTTTTATTCCCGAAGATGAAATTTTTTTATCCCGTCATTCATCGGCTCATCCGGAATTCCTAAACTAAACATTGTTGACATCGGTTACCACAAACCACGACAGTGAAAGTAACGTTTTATTAAATGTAAGCTCAATGTATATAGTTAATAAACATCAGTTAAAATTTATGAATGCCATTAATTATAATGGAATTAATTATAGCTACGTCTGTTTAAGTATACTCTGGCGTTTTTTCTTAACATTAAAAAAAAGGCACTTGTTACGGGACCATACGTATACAGTATGGTCTCCGTATTTTTTTTACTTTGGGTACCAGCCGTAGATAATATTGTTCCACACCCTAACCCTAATCCTGAAAAAAAAAATTCGGAAAAAAAAAATTAGGTAATCTCTTATTTTACCTACTAAAATAATTTTGATAAATATTATTGATACTTTACCTCTATAAACATTCCAAAATCATAGTATTGGTTGTTATTTATTAAAAGAATAAGAAAAAAAAATATAAAAAAAATGTGTTTAAATGCATTAAATAAATTTAAAAAAAGGTCCTCTATATTCTATATAAAATACTGCCAGCCATGTTAAGAGATGACCTGAATTGTTTACAAAAAAAAGGCAGCTGCCAACTACAAGATTATTAAAAAAAAACTGAAAGATAAGACGGTACCTTCGGAAAATTTATGCCCATCACTTAAAAGGGCATGACCAAAATTATTTAAACCAAATTTATGTTAGGGGGATAGCTATTCTTGGGGCCCCTAGGGCCCTTTATCTTGTACCGCTACGTATAAGGTGTAGAACGGGGCCCTAAAAATGACATACTTATTAATATAGCTTATATAGTAAAAAACGGTACCCTTACAAACACTGATGTATAGCTCTCAAAATGCATGTAAAGTAAAGTAAAGTTCCCTTCTTAGCCCTAACGGGCCTTCGGGGCAGATGATGTGTAGAATTCATCTGTTTCTATAACCTCGGCATATGAAGGGATTGTGTGGTTAGCACAACGCCCAGCCGCCTTTACTTCCCCAACTTAAAGTCAGGTACCCATTTAAAGCTGGGTGGACTTGTGGGACGACTTTGCACCAAATTTCACCTGGAAAAATTTCATGGGCCTCACCGAGGATCGAACCCACGACTCTCAGGTTGACAGTCGAGTATCTACACCACTCGGCCATCCGTCTCACTCAAAATGCATGACCAAAATTATTTAAACCAAATTTATGTTAGGGGGATAGCTACTCTTCGGACCCCTAGGGCCGTTTATCTTGTACCGCTACGTATAAGGTGTAGAACGGGGCCCTAAAAATGACATACTTATTAATATAGCTTATATAGTAAAAAACGGTACCCTTACAAACACTGATGTATAGCTCTCAAAATGCATGACCAAAATTATTTAAACCAAATTTATGTTAGGGGGATAGCTACTCTTCGGACCCCTAGGGCCGTTTATCTTGTACCGCTACGTATAAGGTGTAGAACGGGGCCCTAAAAATGACATACTTATTAATATAGCTTATATAGTAAAAAACGGTACCCTTACAAACACAGGCGCTTAGCCCTCAAAAGGCATGACAAAAATTATTTAAACCAAATTTATGTTAGGGGGATAGCAACTCTTGGGGCCCCTATGGCCCTTTATCTTGTACCGCTATGTATAAGGTGTAGGATGGGGTCCTGAATATGACATAATTTCTAATATAGGCTATATAAGTAAAACGGAGCCATCAGAAACGCTGTTGCCCAGCCCTCAGAGGGCATGACCAAAATAAATCAAACCTATCATATTAGCCTCCCATCAGTTTCACCTTCATTGGCCTGTCTGTTATGACCACTTCAGTATGAAATATGAGCCTATTGGACGAATACCATCTCTATCACCTTTTATCCACACTGGTACAATTGTCATCGCTAATCACTCATGGTCAGCTAGACCGCCCTTTTGGGAGGTGAGTGTGAAATGGAGAAGGGGTGGTGGTGGAATGGACCTTCAGATAAGGTAGACTAAGTAAGATTTCTTTTCAGTCTAGCGATTCGTTTGTTGTCGGTCGGTATCTTAACAGGAATTTCACGTTTTGATGTGAAAGTTCTTAGATCTGTTGACCAGCGCTCGAGTGGTCGAACTGCCTGGGCAGAGGAGATAGCGTCTGAATTGGAGGAACAAAGACTAAGTGGGATTATTTCGTTAAACGTTTCGAATAACCTGTTTAATCCAATACCCCTCCCCCCTCTTTTCTGTGAGTAACAGGTGAAATAAGGCAGGGGGTGGGGGCTAGGTCTTGGGACTTTTTACATGTCATGTTCCTTATACCCTAATATAATGGTCACGTATGGTCCCGTAACAAGTGCGTTCAAGAAAAGCGACTATTTCATGACAATCAATTGAATACTAGACTAGAGTCTAGAGTAGAACCTATAGGACAAAAGGATATTACTTTTTATTATCAATTTATCTTATAATTATAGAAATTAAGTTATTATTCATACAGTAACAATGACAACACAAGTAAAGCTAGAAATATTTATGATATTAGTTATTTAACTTTTTTAGTTGTTTTAGTTTATGAATTCCCATCCCTAACCCTGATCAGCGGCATCTCCGTCAGCATCATTGCTTGTGTAATCTCGAATTTTAGTATAATTAATTATTACTGTTAAAGAGGGAAGTTTCTAATAAAAATATTACATTAAAAAAGTCCTTTGGCACCTTTCGAACAACAATGGTTAACATTCCTATTAGAATTTCCTTCTTTAACATAACTTTAGTAAAAATACCATTATTATTGTTACTCATGTATATAAAGTAGGAACTTAGTGATTCTAATTTGTAGCACTAATATCTTGATTTAAAAGAATTGGAAATGTAACATTTTATGACTTTTTCTTTTTTTTATTGGACCAATAATTGGTGGATGTTTTTGCTTGCTCTAATTAATTGCAGACAATATTTTATTTCTTTTTCTCAAAATTTAGGAGTCAAAGACCACCAACAAGTTCTAATAGGCCTACAACAAGTAGGCCTATAGGGACAGGTAATATTGCTATCTACAATAATATTTTGTACATAATTTAGCTGTAAATATTCTAAAATTTGATTCAATATTGTTTTCTTCATAGCCATGGGACGACAGCCAGGAACTGCTACTCGTCTTACTACAGCAATGGTAGTTGACATTTTTCTTAAACATTAAGTAGGATATTTTTATTATTTATAAGTCTTACAAAAATTCTAAAAATAAATTTTATTTATGAATCTTTTACAAGAACCCGACAACAGCACGTCCTGGAAGCAGAGGCGGCCAAGTTGTTGGCGGCATTGGTTAGTCTGTTTGATTTGAAAAATTAGTGATTGTATCTCTTTTTTTTTTTGAGGCTTTAAGATTTGTTGGAATATATTTTTTATAAAAAGAAGACTAAAATATTTTAGCTTTGAATGCTCAAGTGACTGTTGTAGATCGTCCAACCACCCAGCATGGATTGGGAGGAATGAAAACAGCAGCCAAAGGTATTGAATTGAGTTTTTATTACTGTGTTAGATGTTAAAAAAAATAACCTGTTGTGTATTTCTTTTTTTTTTATGGTAGATTTTTGTATCCCTTTTTAGATTTAATAGTTCTCATTATAACTTTTATTAAAAGTTAAATTTTATTTTTGTTATTATTGTTTTTTCACACTCAGGTGGTCGTTTAGTTCAAGACAAAAGCTATTATCTAGGTTTGGTCAGGTAGGTTTTTAAAAACTTTCATTAAAAAGATCCATACCATAATGAATTATATTCTTTTTTATGTCCTTGTAATCTTTTTTTGTATTTTTATAATTTTTTTAGTATTGCATGCATTCTTTAATATTTTTTTCCTTATGTTCTTTTTTCTATCAGGAGCAAAATAAATGAACTTTACACAGAAAATGCTAAATTAAAGAAAGAAATAGAAAATTCTAGTGATGAAAATTCAAGCTTCCTTACCTATGAAAAACGGTATTGTATTTTTTATATGACATATAACTTTATGTTTTTTTTTTTAATCAGTTTAAAATTTAATGTTAGCTATGGTTAAAAATTAGAGGCTAATCTCTATCTTCAAATTGATTTTAATCTGATATAAATATATATACAAAGAATATTTCTACATATTTAAGTTTATTAACTTTAAATCATTTACAGCTGAAAAAGTAGGTTGAACTATTAACTATTACAAATAATAGGTATAAAAATAAAATGTAAAACATGACTCTGTCTTACCCGCGGTGGAGAAGCAGATGTAAATCCTGTGTTTTTTGTGTGGTATGTATCATTAAAAAATAAATCATCTTAATTGTTTTTCTCCCATATATTAGTGCTGAAACATTGGCAGCAGAAATAAGAGATTTGCAAGGGGAATTGGGGGATTACAACACGGTAAAAAAACCAATATGTTTTGTTTCATTTACTGGTTTCTGCATTCTTAATTTTATATTTTTGATATAATTTGTAACTAAAACTAGCGGACAGCATTTTGAAATGCTAAGTATTTTTATCTGTTAATTTACAATCTTTTTTTCTTATTAAGCTGGTTGACAAACTGACAACCGATGAAGACATTCAAGATGTAGAGTTTGACTGTGAAAATGTAAGTTGCTAGCTGTGTTTAACCCTGAATTTTGTAATACTTTTGTTACATTGTACTTTATTGCATTTAGGGCTTTTGAACTATCAAATCTTATTTTGAACTATCAAATCTTATTTTGAACTATCAAATCTTATTTTGAACTATCAAATCTTATTATGATGATTACTTTCTTTGGAAATAATATTGATCAAAATACTTCAGCTTAAAGCAGAGAATGATAGAAATGCTAAAAGGATGGAAGATGGATTTGAGGCGAAAAAACAGTTAAGTAATACTTCCACTAGATTCCTTGTATACAGTGCATATCACTACTTGCTTTAAAATGATCTGGTTATTACTTTTTCTACACAGGGCTTCTTTGAATGTGTCAGACTAATGCATTTATGTGAGACTGAATGTGTCAGACTAATGTATTTATGTGAGACTGAATGAGTCAGACTAATGTATTTATGTGAGACTGAATGAGTCAGACTAATGCATTTATGTGAGACTGAATGAGTCAGACTAATGTATTTATGTGAGACTGAATGAGTCAGACTAATGTATTTATGTGAGACTGAATGAGCTGTGAGACTGAATGAGTCAGACTAATGTATTTATATGAGACTGAATGAGTCAGACTAATGTATTTATGTGAGACTGAATGAGTCAGACTAATGTATTTATGTGAGACTGAATGAGTCAGACTAATGTATTTATGTGAGACTGAATGAGTCAGACTAATGCATTTATGTGAGACTGAATGAGTCAGACTAATGCATTTATGTGAGACTGAATGAGTCAGACTAATGTATTTATGTGAGACTGAATGAATCAGACTAATGCATTTATGTGAGCCTGAATGAGCTGTGAGACTGAATGAGTCAGACTAATGTATTTATGTGAGACTGAATGAGTCAGACTAATGTATTTATGTGAGACTGAATGAGTCAGACTAATGTATTTATGTGAGACTGAATGTGTCAGACTAATGTATTTATGTGAGACTGAATGAGTCAGACTAATGCATTTATGTGAGACTGAATGTGTCAGACTAATGTATTTATGTGAGACTGAATGAGTCAGACTAATGTATTTATGTGAGACTGAATGAGTCAGACTAATGCATTTATGTGAGACTGAATGAGTCAGACTAATGTATTTATGTGAGACTGAATGAGTCAGACTAATGTATTTATGTGAGACTGAATGAGCTGTGAGACTGAATGAGTCAGACTAATGTATTTATATGAGACTGAATGAGTCAGACTAATGTATTTATGTGAGACTGAATGAGTCAGACTAATGTATTTATGTGAGACTGAATGAGTCAGACTAATGTATTTATGTGAGACTGAATGAGTCAGACTAATGCATTTATGTGAGACTGAATGAGTCAGACTAATGCATTTATGTGAGACTGAATGAGTCAGACTAATGTATTTATGTGAGACTGAATGAATCAGACTAATGCATTTATGTGAGACTGAATGAGCTGTGAGACTGAATGAGTCAGACTAATGTATTTATGTGAGACTGAATGAGTCAGACTAATGTATTTATGTGAGACTGAATGAGTCAGACTAATGTATTTATGTGAGACTGAATGAGTCAGACTAATGCATTTATGTGAGACTGAATGAGTCAGACTAATGCATTTATGTGAGACTGAATGAGTCAGACTAATGTATTTATGTGAGACTGAATGAGTCAGACTAATGTATTTATGTGAGACTGAATGAGCTGTGAGACTGAATGAGTCAGACTAATGTATTTATGTGAGACTGAATGAGTCAGATTAATGTATTTATGTGAGACTGAATGAGTCAGACTAATGTATTTATGTGAGACTGAATGAGTCAGACTAATGCATTTATGTGAGACTGAATGAGTCAGACTAATGCATTTATGTGAGACTGAATGTGTCAGACTAAAGCATTTATGTGAGACTGAATGAGTCAGACTAATGTATTTATGTGAGACTGAATGTGTCAGACTAATGCATTTATGTGAGACTGAATGAGTCAGACTAATGCATTTATGTGAGACTGAATGTGTCAGACTAATGCATTTATGTGAGACTGAATGAGCTGTGTATGTTTTTTTTATACAAAATGGATACCTTCTCAACTTTGCTAGCTTTCCCAAAAACCCAAGATATATTCTTACTTTGTTTCCCTTATAGATAATAAAAATAATGGAATTTTTTTTCAACAAATGTAAATTGATTAATTTACGAAATATCATTATTTGAAAGAAATACTTTTACTTAGATTTTATTTAGTCTATGTTAGTTTTGTTTTGTAGGAGAAAGTAAACATATTTAAGCTTGAAAATAAAAATAATGACTGTTAAAGAATAAATGCTTTTACTCTTGTGTCTCATTGAACATTTCAGTCATTTAAATAGACCATTTAAATTATTCTTAAAATATTTTATATCTTAGTTTGAACGATAACATTTTTATAGGCACAATTCAAGTTTTTTTTCTTTTTGAGATGCCAAAAAAAATGTTTTTTTTCTTAGTAAAACTTCAGAAGTAAAATTTTGCACATAGAATTACTTCCCTTTCCATTATTTGTAACAAATATGACTGCAATATTTTATCCCCATATCTCTTTTGTTTAAAGAAAAAAAGTGTCTTAAATTATTTTTGCTACATTTCTTCACTGGTTGATTTTTTAAAAAGACATATTTTTTTGACATAAACTATTCTTTATATTTCATTTTATAACTAACTCATGGAATTTTCATTTATGTATGTTAATAATTATATTTTTGTATTCTACAAAGACGAGAAGATCAGATCCAAATGTTGGAAACAGAGTTGGATCAGGAGAAGAGGATGGCAGATAATTTAGTTAATGACATGGTAAGTGGCTGATAAAGTGATTTTAAAAAAATACATATACAGTGTAGTATGTGATGGCACATTGAGGTCCTAAATTCCACTGGGTTGATGATCACAGTGCCATTTGCATATGATCTGTGTGGCTCCTCCATTGCTGAAGATGTAGGGAGGTTGCACAATAAAGCCCCAGCTGTGATTACAGGTTCTGTAAAGGCAGAAAATACTTTAGTACATATTTTGTTTCAATAGAAATTAATGTTGGGCATGAAGGATTATTTTAAAAATTGAATAATGTTTAATTTATTTCATCTTTTAGGGCTCAGATGACAGACAGCATTACTTGCAGCTGAAACATTTAAACGAGCATCTGCTGAAACAACTGGAGAATGGTCAGCAAGAGCTGGACATGTTAAATTCGAAGATAGAAACTTTGCAAGAAGTAATTTTGTTTTATTTACTTGTTAATTTTGAGAAATTTTTACCTGCAATTTCATTCAAATGTTCAATTAGACATTGATAGCTTTTATTATTAGACATTAATAGATTTTATTATTAGACATTGACATATTTTATTATTAGACATTGACATATTTTATTATTAGACATTGACATATTTTATTATTAGACATTGACATATTTTATTATTAGACATTGACATATTTTATTATTAGACATTGATAGCTTTTATTATTAGACATTAATAGATTTTATTATTAGACATTAATAGATTTTATTATTAGACATTGACATATTTTATTATTAGACATTGACATATTTTATTATTAGACATTGACATATTTTATTATTAGACATTGACATATTTTATTATTAGACATTGACATATTTTATTATTAGACATTGACATATTTTATTATTAGACATTGATAGTTTTTAATATTATTATTAGTATTAGTTATGTGGCAAACCTTTATATCCCTCTGAGCCACATTGCAAGAAAATGTTTGGGTCACTAACAATAACTTCAGCTCATATGGAAAAATTTTTTTTTAAATCCACCCTTGATAAATATGTAGCAATGATTAGCTGGGTGAGTGTAAACATGCATGCCCTGCTCCCACCTGGCTGACCCTTTGGATTCTTCTGTTGTAAAACAATTAAAAGAATTTTTTTTTTACTTCACAATTTCTACAAAATTTTAAAAACATAGAAAATTAATCAAATCAGTGTGATTGGTCTTTAACATTCTCTAGTTGAAATTTTTCCTGTTAACTACTGGAATAGTTTAGACATATATCTGGAAATGATTTACTCACTACTATTAATGATAATTCTGAAATTTTAATTCTGTGTTTCTCTGTAGGAATTATCCCTGTCTCACGTCAAGCAAGAAGCAGGTCAGATATAATTATATGTATTACATGTATTTTTTTTTAATGTAAATATAAAATTTAGATTAAACTACAAATTGTATTTTTTTTAATACCTAAAATAAAAAAAAGTATATTTGAAATGAAAAAAGAATTAAAGTGAGATTAATAGATCTTATGTGATAACAACTTGACCTTTGCTGTCAAGGCCAATAGTCAGACATGTTAATATTTACCATCTTGACTCTTCCTACTTTAAGTTCGGCTCTATGACCAGATACATGAATTTGAGGTGAAGAGAGATGCACTCATTGAAGAGGCCAAGTCCAGGGGATCTCCAGCGGAAGAAAGAGAGAAATTATTGAAACAGGTCAAGGAAGACAATCAGGAAATAGCCAGCATGGAGAGACAGTTGAGTGTTTTTATTACTGACAAACTAAAATTAACTTATTCCTGGCCACATTGTTTTCCTCACTGTGATGGCACATTTTCTGAGCCAGTCTTTCACGCTGCCCCCTCCTCTTCTTGTTTCATAACGTAATATTTTTTCTAAACATATATTTTCTTTTATCAACTTAAAGAGGAATTCATCATCTTCAAAATGAAATGAGATTTTAACCAAAGTAGCCCAGGTTTTAATTGTGAGAGTTTTATCGGGAAAAAAAGATAAAATAAAAGTTTTGTCATCAATAATTAATAAAAACATTTGAAATTACATCTTAAATTTGATTTGCAATCAAATGTTAAAAACATTAAAATTATAGCAAAATTACTAAAACCATTTTTAGTAGGCAGGTATATCCCTTTATGGAGACTGTATAACAATAATGACTTGTAAATGCTGCAAAAATCACTATTTGAATTGATATTTTTAGTATAGATGATAACATCAGATATTAGAAGATTGAAACAGGAAATTCACATCATTCTTAAGAATATTTCAATTACCATTTTAGCTTTATTATAAAGTAGTCTGTCAGAAATAGAGGAAATTTGATAGAAATAGTTTTGTTAAAATGTAATGGCTGTAAGATGAAAACAGAAACTTGTAACTAAAGGGAAAATATTTTAAATTAATAATGTGGGGGGTGAATTCATTAGAACTGTATCATTTCAATCTTTACAGAACTCGTGAAATTCAAGAGAAGATTGATCAAATGCAAGAAGACATTCAACAACTAGATCAAGATATTGAGGAAAACCAAGGTTAGATGTCATCAATACATGTTAATACATGTTCTGATACATTACCCTTACACATTGTAATAAGTAAAACATTGTACAGCTGCCTTAATGTCATAGCTATCTATCTTTATGTTTCAGGAGAGAGGAATCAGAAATATAAAGAGCTGAAGAAAAGAGAAGAGAGTATGGATGGTGAGTTTGTAATTTTATACACATCGTTTTGTGGATACATTTCCTTCCTATCCATAAGTCTCGGTTCAATTATCTGCACTGTGTTTAAAGATATTTTTTCTAATCATTGGATCTGAACATAGAGAAGATCCTCTATTTTGTTTTATCAATTTTTTTTTTAAATAAATTGTTAAGTCCTTGTACAGTTATGGGCGAACTAAACAGTTCCGCCTGACTTTTTATTCAGGCCCACTCGACTATATAGTCCAGCCTGTCAGGCAGTTTATTCTGGCCCGCCTCTCATTTCTGAGTGAAGCACAGCCCTTGCCTTTCACATCATGATACTTACCCTCAATTTATGTAAGTTCATGTCAACACTCATTTGATTTTAGTCTGGCTCGCCACTCATTTCTGAGTGAAGCACAGCCCTTGCCTTTCACATCATGATATTTACCTTTAATTTATATAAGTTCACGTCAACACTCATTTGATTTTAGTCTGGCCCGCCAGTCAAAGTTATGAACCCAATGTAGCCAGTAACTAAAAAGTTGTTACCACTCAAGTCATAGTAAATGTACAAATACATGTTGTAAAAGTAATATCTTTAACTGGACCCCCCCCCCCTCCCCCGGTGGCTACCATAAAGATATTCTTCTGCAAGACCCCATAAACTAATATAAAGATGACTTTTGTAGCCTCTTTCAGCATCTTGCCAAATCTATACTTGCCACGAAGGCACTCAGAGGTCAAGGGTTACTGAAGTAGCTGGGACTCAAACTTTATACCGATTCAGCTCACAATCAAAGTACCACTGAGAGAGATTACCACAGAGTCACCCATGGAGAGATTGAACCTTCTTGATAATTAAACAACGACATTTATTAAAGACATTTATTAAAGACATTCATTAAAGACATTTATTAAAGACACTTGTAAAAGAATTAATTAGGATAAACTAGGACATCTTGACATTGAAACACTTTTTAATTTTAGAAACTAATTCCAGTCATGCAGTGACGCCATCGTAGACTTTTTTCACCATTCCGTTTTTTAAATAAAAAATTGTAAACTGAAAAAAAATTAATCTTGTCAGTAAAATTAAAGAATCAATATTCTTAAAAAAAAAAAGAATAATAGTTATCTAGGTGTTGGATTCATAAAGTCTTTTGCAATATTTTTTACTGATAACTGAATTTCCTGGAGAGGAAGATATTTTTGGAATATGACAAAGCATGTTGAATGAATAAATTAGCAGATTTAATACAGAGGTACATAATGTTGAGTATAGGTCATTATAAGATGAAAATTATTTTGTAATTTTTGAAACCCAAAAAAAAAAAGTATGTACATGTAAATAGGCCATCGGTGAGACTGAATAATGAAACAGTGTAAAGTCTCAGTATTACTCACATGTAAACATACAACACAATGTAGAATCAACATATTGAGAATTGAATTAAACAAAATCAATAATTATGTTTTTATTTTCATTTCAGAGTTTCTGGGGACATTTGATGATGGCAAGTCAGAAGAGATCGTAAGTTTTTTTTTTTTTTGTATTCAACTTGCAGAAAAAAAACTTTTTCATTTGTTGCTTTTTTAACTTTAGTTATTTTATCGAGACATTGAAAAGTAAATTTGTCAGTTTCCAATTAGAATGTAGTGTAGTTTAATGACCTAAAATAATTAACTGACCAGTTATTGATTTTTACACATTTTTTAAGATGTTATGGTAAAACATTGATGGTAACTTGGCTAAACGGTATCGCAGTAAATGAATTAATTGATTTATATTTTTTTACATCTTTTAGGCTCAAATCTTCACGATGAAATAAAAATATTTTATTTTGCTTGAAGTTTTTTTTTTGTACATCCTCCTCTCCTGAATGTTTTTAAAATTATTGGTTGAAACTCAACACATTTCTAAACGTTTGTTGTGTACAACCCTTAGAGTTCGTCATTCATTCTATTGAAAGATGAAAATATTTCAAAACTTTTCTTGCACATCACAAATGTATATTGTTTAATATTTTGTTACTAATTTAAACCTTACAGAAAAAAATTTCAAAACTGGAGCAAGCAGTCGTCACTTTGTTGGAGAACATGAGTCGGGTGAGCTGTTAATAAAATTTCTCCAAGTTCAGTTTACTGTGAAGCTTAAATTGTTGATGTTAAGTACTCTGTTGTTTTGTTTTTTCAGAACATGGGTAGATTCACCCACCTGCCAACTCCAAAAGAGCTGATGTCCATGAAGGCTGACCTTCAGTTCAAAGAAGACGAGAGACAGAAGTCAGAGAGGACAACCCTAGGGCTGGCCTCAGGTGTTTGTTTTAATATAATTTATATGTACTGGTAGTTACTTTATATGTACTGGTAGTTACTTTATATGTACTGGTAGTTACTTTATATGTACTGGTAGTTACTTTATATGTACTGGTAGTTACTTTATATGTACTGGTAGTTACTGTATATGTACTGGTAGTTAAATTTCTAAAATGTTTTATAATGAAAGGCTATATTGGTGAAATTTCTTATACTTATTTTTTTTTCTTCTTTTAAAAGAGCGTGAAAAACTCCAACATGATCTTCAGAAAATGGAACAGTTTGAGGAGAAGTTGAATGAGGAGAGGGTGGTGCTGAGGGAAAAAGTTGCAGAGATGGAGAAAGAGCTTGACATCTATTCAGACCTGGACAAACTTAAAACTCAATCTGAAGCCAAAAAACAGGTTTTTTTGTGTTTAAAAAGATGCATTTCTTCCTCCAGTTTATTTGTCTGTCACTAATTTATTATCAGTGCATTTTTTATAACTATTTAACCTGAATTTTCATTATTCACTTACTGGTTTGTTTTATTAGAAAAAATAATCTATCTGCTATTCTAAAAGATTGAGGATACTAAATGTATTAATAAGTGTATGTTTGAAAAATATAAGAAAGTTGTGAGCTTGTACAAAAAACATATATGTCAAAAAATACTATTTTTTTTATACGCTATCCATAAAACAACTTCAGAAAATTTGTATAAACAATTGCAACATACTTTTAATAACAAATGGACAATGCAAAAATATGAAAATTTGAAATTGAAGTTAAAAAAAAAATTTTGATCAAAGGGAGACAACTACATTTGTTTTCCGTGCCATTCAAAAAAAAATTACTAGACCAATAAAGCCAACAATTTAAATCCCAATTAATGTAAATTATTGTCTTAGTCATTTACATTGCTATCACAATTTTGAATATATTTATAACCAACAAGTTATAACGATTTATTGTCTTAGTCATTTACATTGCTGTCACAATTTTGAATCTATTTATAACCAACAAGTTATAAAGGATGATTCTTAAATTTTTTAACATTTATTAAACGCATTAAAATTTCAAATTGTATTATTGCCAACTTTTATTCCTTTAAACATTTTGACCACGTGAACTATTATTGCAAAGTAATCACTACATTAGGAGTATGAGAAACACCATTGAAATACTTTGTGTATAATAGGATTTTTGTTCTATATTGAGAAATATGACGTCCAATCCCATTATACTTAGCTTCCAAATAGCAATGAAAGGTAGTTTTTAAAATCTTGATGTTTAAGGTTTAGTTTTTGTTTTACTAATGAAATTTTGAAGAAATCGTCAGCTGAGAATTATGAAGCTCTATGTCCGAAAATGGAAATTTTTCATCTGAAGCTACAGTATTATACTTTGTCGTCGTGTGCTCTATCTCATTTATATTTGGTATATATTGTGTCAAAATTGATTTCACAACATAACAGTTGTTTTCCGTTCAATATGTTTAAAGTACACAAACGTGAACTTTAAATTTCATTTTATTCAAAATCAGTTATTGTGGACATAGAGCTCCATAATTCTCAGCTGACGAAATGTATTGACAACCAATTTGTAAAGGTGGGAGTAAACATTTTTAAAAATTAGACTGATAATCCTAACTCAGATGAAAGTGTTATGATTAAAAATGTAATATATTAATTGTTTGTAAATTTGACAATATCTATATTTAGGCCTGCATATTGACTCACATTTTCATTGTAAAAAGAAATTTCCAGAACATTTAGATTCTTGGGCTGTCTGCATGATGTTCATGCTATACACATATTTATTAAAACTTTAAGGATTGATTGTATTTTAAGATTTTTAAATATAAACATTTTTGAACAGAAATTGATGGATGACAGAATAATTCTTCAGAAGAGACGAGACAACTTCAAAGAACTTATCCAGGCTCTGACCGTGAGATATGAGGGACTCAAGGCTCAGCTCAATGAGAATGAAACCTACACTCAGGTAACATTGCATCAACACTACACTCAGGTAACATTGCATCAACACTACACTCAGGTAACATTGCATCAACACTACACTCAGGTAACATTGCATCAACACTTGCTCAGGAAGTCAAAGTCTGATAAAGGACTATTTTTTTTTTGCAAGACTTTGTATTTTTTAAATATTTTCATTTTGTTAAATAGTATCCAAACGTTTTCAGGAATACATTATTTCTTCTGCTTTCAGTTATTAAATTTAGAAAAGAAATGGCAGCACCATGAACAGAACAATTTCTCCATGAAAGAATGTATCTTTTTTTATCATTTTTATAGACTTCAATTAATTAGAAGAAAGGTTTGTTAATTCCATTCCTAGATAAATTTACTGCCACCAATGTTTTGTCATTATTCCTTAACTGCTACCAGTTATCTCTCAGCGTACTATGGACTGTGATTTTGGAAAGATGAGTAAACAGGTTTATCGTTTAATGGATGACTTCAACACAATGCTACAGAACCAATTGGCAACCAGAAAAACTTATTAAACTAAGATCAACTACTAAAACATTTCACTATTATAATGTTTCTATTTATTTATAGTTGAAGATTCTGTGAAAGAATACAAATCCCATGTGATAATGTAATGTACAGATAAATTAATTTTTATTTCAAATTTTACAACAAACTTTTAAGAAACCAACAAATTGATTGGTTGATAATAAATTGTTTGTTTTTTATCTATTGAAAAAAATAAATTTTTTATGAAAAGACATTTCTTTATTTATTTAATTTTTTTCAAAGCACAAAAAAAAAATCTTAATATATAACAATGAAACCAGTGATATATGTATGTGTGATAAGTTGTACAGCATAGAAATGCGCAAGTTAAAGTATGGTAATTCCTTTGGACTATTTGTAACTGTCAGGAAAATAAATGTACAATAAAAATATAGAAAACAAAGAGATCAGCGATTCACAAACTTGTTTGCTTTGCAACCGTGAATTAAAACAAATCACTTGAAAAAAAAAAAACTACGAAAAAAGAAATTTTGTAAAAAGATTTCCCTTTTAAACCTCACAGATAAACTTTTGATTTTTATTATACAGAGAAATAGGATACTTGATTCATAAATTGAAAATTTTGCTGTCACAACCCTCCTAAGTTTCACCCATATCTATACATTGAAAACCTCTGCATTAGAAGGATTGGTTGATAATTTATTTCTGGTTCAGATATATTGAAAAAAATAATTCAGTTTTTATTAAATAAAATTCCTTTTAATTCCACACCTATAAAATGTAGAGCAGTTATCTACATTAAAACATACAAACAAATATTCTTTCATGCAATGCATGTTGGGTTGAATATTTTTTTTTTCCATTTTTGTTAAAGTGCCAGAATATTACATTGCTGTTCAATCTATAAATAGATCAAGTCAGTGCATAAAAAGTGAACATTAAAATGTGACAAGTTGAGATTTTGAATCAATTTATAATTATTTAATAATGTTAAATCATAAAAAAAAATATTATGTAATAGAGATAAATTTCAAGGTAAGAAGTTTTAACAATCTGAATTATGGTCTGTTTCTGATTAAACACAAAAATGTATACAAGAAAATATGACAGACTTAAAGTGTTTTTGACTCATTATTTTAAATTTTTTTTTTGTAGTATTCAGTTTCTGATCAACCAAAAAAGACAATTTCTGTAAACCAAATACAGAAAGTATTACATAAAAAATTCTAATAAAAATAAAATTATAAAACACAGAGCATGTACAAAATAATTATGAGGGTATGAGCGAAGTTTGTAGCCAAACATTATAAAGCTGAATATTTGGCAATATTCATTTGATATACATTGTGATAAAGGCTCCACCCTTTGAGCTTCTTACTCTAATTTCATGTTTACATTTAAATGCCAATCGTCATTTTTCTGGTAATGGTTTTTTCTTAATTGATGATGGCGTAGAGTTTCTGTGTGAAGCTCAAGATTTTATTAGACACATTGCTTGAACTTTCACCTTGATTTTTTCCTGTTGATATTCTTCAGAAACTGGACATTTCTTTTTTGGTTTTTTTTCTACATATTTTCAGTATAAAGGTTTTTAATTTTTAAAATTTTTTACAAAATCCTAATATTATTGAAAAAAAAAATCTTCCACTATCAATAGCCAAGTTTTCTCATCCACACCAATCCTTCCTCTGTTTTTCCTGAAAAAAAATAATTCAATTATTATTTTATCCATTTCTTCAAACAGTCAGACATTACAAAAAAACATAAAGAAAACTATGTGGGTTTTTTATTTTTACAGCCCACATATTGTTCAAGTAGGTTACCTCCTTTAGATCAAGGCTATCACAAGTAAGACTTACAAAACTGCACACTATTATGTCCCATTATGTCACCATGGTCAATAACGTTCATAAACAATCTAATTATCTATTTCCTCTAATTAACTGATTCATAAATCAGAAAAAAATGATACTAGGGCTGCCGATTGATTGCCTACACAATTATCCAAAACACCAACAATAATAAAAAATAACAACAAAGATGCATCTTATTCTGTAGACAAGACTTTGATGGCTCACTCCTCCTTGACAAAGAAATGGATTGGTAAATGCAGACAAGAGGAATACGTTGAAAACTACTTGGATTTATTACAGTTGGTGGGAGATGGATGGATACCAAGTCAGACCTGAATTTTCAACACATTGGCACCTGTAATTTTTCTTCTTAAAACTTAGTAAGATGTTTCAAGCAATTATCTCACCTTTAGGTTTATATTCTAGTCCGATATATCCCTGGTATCCTGCATTCTCTAAAACTTTGAAGATGTATGGGAAATTGATCTCCCCGTTTTCATCAGGTTCTCCTCTGTCAGGAACTTGTGCAAGCTGGATATGACCTGAAATATAATTAACCTCTGAATTAGCCAACAATATTTCAACTATATTCCAAATTTAGTTCTAAAAGTTTTCCATCTGATATGAGGTCTAAAAAATATAAAGGTGATCAATATTTCATCTTTCTTAAAGTGAGCAAAGTTTTGTCATGTCTGACTGTAAAAAAAAATATTTCAATTTATACCCAGATGCCATCTCCTCCAAATGAAAATATTTTTCTAGATTGAACTGTTAACTGGGTTTAGATTCTAGTAGTTTATATTAGGTCAAACTGTTACATTTTAGCTAAATTTTATATAAAATTTTAATCAGGCTCAGTTTTTTATAAACTGACTAACCTGCTTACAATGTTGTCTGTTCAAATAAATTCTTATTACCTTTACAAGGTTACGAAAGAAGAAAAATGAGAATTAAAATTTTTTTTACCTATAAATGGCAGAAATTCTTGAATGTTCATAGTCAAATTGCCATCCATTATTTGTACATGGAAAATATCCTGCGAAAAGAAAAAGGTGAAAAACATAAGAAAATGTTTTACAATAATAATCCTTAGCTAAAAAAAATGTTCCTTTTCTTGAACTAAATAAAAAGTTGATTCTATAAAAATATAATTTCTGAAAAAAAACAGACATTGGTAAAAAAAAAATTTGAAATGGAATAATTCAATCTATATATCTAAGTCTGATAATTACAATTAATTTTCTGAATCCCAGACAAGCGAAAAATTACTTACAAATTGAAATTTGAGATTCGGGTGGTTTAACTGTTTGACTATTTCAAGACCTATCAGAAATGTAAAAATCTGTTGCAATCGATTGAATTTAATAAATGCATACAAAAAGTTCACAATTCACTTTTTTAAAGCCTTGAGATATAATGTTTTTAAAACTGTTAACAAAAAGAACAAATTATGAATCAGATATAAACGATATAATCTACCTTCATGTGGACAAGACAGAAAATAATCTGGTATAGATATTCTGTTATTTACAGCTTCTATCAAGGCTAAAATTCCTTCCTGTTAAAAAAACAAATGATATCAAAATAAGAATGTTTCTTTTTCCCAACAGTTTGATTAATGTAGGGAAAATCGCCAAATATTTTAAGTTTGTTTCAATATTAGATTTTCATAAGTCTGAAACGCTATAACTTCATGAATACATGTGGTTTTATATTATTGTTCTGTTGAATTTTTAAATGTGTGTCTGTATTTCACACTACCACTTCCTTTACTTCTAACACCTTCAAATTCAAGCAAATTGAAAAAAAAAATTCTAGATACTAGAAAAAAAATCACTTAGAACTCTTCATTATTTCTGTCTATGGATAGTTGGACATTTATTTTTATAAAACTTCATCAGCAGAAAGTAAATCCTTTAGCATTAGATAATTCAAAATAATAAAATAGACTTGTTCAGCTGCTAATCATTCAGTAACTAATAAAGGAATATAGTGAACCATAAATTAAAATATTAACAACCTGAGTTATGCTTAAAGCTATATTCTACTTTTAAAAATTTTGTTACATTGATTTTTTTTTTTTACAAATCTTTACCAGACAGAAGATTTATTCAGTCTACCAGTACATTAAGCCTAGTCATTAATGGTTACTACCTATTTACCAGTATATATGTTTGTCTACTGACAAATAGTATTTCTCTATAGAAATATTACACCTGCATGCAGCCATTAACAAATGTAAGGGTGACAATGAAAAAAAATTCTTAATAAATATTTTGATAATATAAATCTTTCTGGTGGCCACCCTCACAAGAGTATAACGGTCAATACAACCATAACGGTCAATATGACCGTCAGGGTTGTGCAAATGTCAAATTACTTTACTAAGTCTGTCTGCAGCAAATCGTAAGTTTTCCATGTAAGTCTTCTTCATTCTCTCTCTCACTGCTGGAGTAATATCTTTCGGCACACGTCCAGCCATGATGTGCATTCTGGGTTATAAAAAGAGATTTAAAGAATTATCAATGGACGACATCAATTATTTAAACAGAATTTCGCCAGTAAGACTAAATTTTTCAAGGAGTGAGCTATTGAATAAAATTGTGGTAGATATGGTACATTCTAGTTAAGCTAACGCTTGAAGTGATAAAAAATTAGACCAAGCAGTAAAAATGTAAATTTGAATAAAGTGCCTACCAAAGCTAATAACATTAAAAAACTTTATTAAAATAATAACACAGAATTATACATTTTAAAAAAAAATTATATAAATAAAACATATAAATGTTTCATTGTTATTTATTTGCCTTAATGACATATAACTATGAATGACCTCTTGCAATTAAGAGCATTAGCATATTGAACAGAAAGTTCCAATCCATCTTTAAAGTCTTGTACCCTGTCAGGCAGTGCAGCTAACCCGAGGTCTCCAGATTTCAAATCACCTAAAATAAGAAGATATTTAGTAAAACAGATAGTTGTATTGTTTTGAAACTAAAAGGGTAAATTGATTGAAAGTAGTTATCAAAGAAAATTGCACACCCAGTAGACTCTTGATCATCAAGTTTAATTTGACAGAAGGGAATGGTAGATACTGGTTAATTAAATGGCAGGTACTTGCAGGTTTTCTTTGTATATCAACAAACAGGAATAACTCTTAATGCCAGAACATTTCTCATGAACTGACAATGCTTCAAAGAAACAACATTAAACAGGCTAATAAAAACGTAAATAATGGAAAATAATTCCCTATGTGACGCCCTTATAAGGATGAGATATAAATCTCTTAGATCCTATTGATCACAAATGGGACAGTTTTTGCAGTGTCTTTCTTTCATCCGCACCATAGCCAATAGTACAATGGCTATGGAGGCATCACAGAAGTTATGGGAAAAATTCTGGGGAAAAAATCCGTTGGTTCTAACAAAAGAACAAACCAGAGACCTTTTAAGGCTTCTATATTTAAATGAAATGATAATGTAGTCTTATCAACTGTAATGTAGTAGTCTTATCAATTGTATGTTTTCGTAAGGACAACTTAAGTTGATATTTATGTTTACTTCTAGAGTAGGTGCAATATTGCGATCTTGTCCTCCCAGTATTCTATTGAATAACCAATTATTCAGCTAACATGTTCATTTCAGGTCTATCACTGAACATATAAGAGAAATTCATCTTAAAAAAAATAATGGGCTCTATATTTTTTATGCAAAATTGCTGAGGCAGTTTACTTAATTTTCAATGGAACTAAAAAGTGTTTTAGATCTGAAACAATGGTATCCAAGGAATTGACTGTATACAATAAATTGATGAAAGATGTGCAAGTGGTCTATTTATTAAAAATAGAAAAAAAGTGTCTGAGCACAAAAATAATTAATAAATGTGCTTTTGGGAACAAAAGTTTGGGAACCCTAGGTCTATATTTTATGTAACAGACACAAATCAGAAGCTAGTAATATTTGAATTTTTTTACATAAGGAAATAATTCTAAGTTTAAGAGGATGACTGTGGTTATTGATGGTGCTCATCGGTTCAAACGATATGCAGCCATTGTAATTGATACTGCATGGTGACTCTGTGGCCCAGTAGTGCAAAGTGGGGTCACTAGTTCGTTGAATTCAACACAGAACATTACGAAAGCCATCCCATTAGTGGGTAGAGAGATAAATACCAATTTCATCCTTACACCTAAACTTTCAGCACGGCAATGCTTACAATGTAACTAAATGTTACATGACGAGCTGTAGCTAGCTATTGTGGCACCCTGTGTGAGATACATTATTTGGTGCCCTCCTCACAGGGCTCTTTCAGTTACATGGATGGGTATCACATGGTGGCATGCAGCATACCTCACATGGACATTTCAAATTTTACATTTTAAATACATATTTTAGTGCATTCTGTAGTTACTGTAAATTAAAACATAATGAAAAAACAAAATAATCAGAGAAAAATATACCAGGAAATGCATTGATTAATACTTGTTCGACTCCTGCTTTTTCTCGTGCTGCTTTCAATTTTTCTAAAGGTTCATTGTATGGAAAAGTAAGTTCGACATAGTTAAATTTGGCATCTTTTGCTGCAGAATATCTTTCTTCCAATGTTGGAATTTCTTGAAACAGCATGGAAATATTGGCTGCAAACTTTAGAGTCATCCTATGTCTGTATCTTACATACCATAAACACAAATAACTTGCACTTATAACTGTTCTGTTAGTAAAATATCTGAAAGAAAACATAACAGCTAAACAAGAATCCAGCAGATGTTTAGGGTCAAAGGTTATCTACGGCCAGCTGTAAGTAACTGACCTATATATATTTTATATTTGTAAGTTGTTTGTTTTTTTAGTTTTTTTTGTACAAGGCTATTGTCAGACGTTAATATCAGATGGTAAAAAAAATTGAATACATTTTTAGTGCACAAAACAATAGATCTTTTTCTCCTCTTACTTTTTGTGTGTCCCAAACCTCAACTCATACTTTAGCTTGGAGATGTAGGCCTACACAGGTCAGAGAGAGAGAGAGAGAGAGAGAGAGAGAGAGAGAGAGAGAGAGAGAGAGCCAAAGACGTCATAATAGCCCTCCTTTTTAGTGTAAAATAACTACAGAAAACAGATTAAACTTTTTAATGAAATTCTTGACAGTGGAGATAATAATGGAGCGGCTCATAGGCCATAACATAAATCAACATTCATTTTCTACATATTTAAAAAAAAAAGGCTAAAACTTTCTGGAGCAGCATCCCCACTTATTTTAGAATTAGAGCCGCCTCTGCACAATTAATTTGAACCATTATTTTTGTTAGCCAGGATGACAGTCTTTCTTAAGGGAGGACTTAATGGTCTCACTCATAGAGTATCCTCCTTATCGATATTTTAAGAATATTCGGTAAAATTCATTTGTCCAATACTGAGTCAATCAATTGTGAGTGGGTCAATTGTGAGTGATGTATTTGTGAATTAAAAGAGAGGACACACAAATGATAGGCATATCAACATATTTAGAATATACAATATTTCAAATGTGTTTAATATCGATTTATCTGTTTTAGATTACACCTGTTTTTATTTTTGTAATGAATAACATGTTTCATTTGTTTTTTTTTTTTTTCTTCTTCACGTCATTTCCTTTTTTTTAACTAAAAAGTTTATTCATTTGTTTGGCCACATTTTCATTTTTGAAAAAAGCTGGTCACCTTTTATTAGCAGCATTGTGTGCACATGTTTTGCTCATACAAACTGGCAGAGTTTGAAAATTGAAGCATGGAAGGCTTACTGTCTGTTATTATACATGTACCAGGCAATATTTTTTTATTTGTTTAAGTTTTGCCAGTTGAGTAGAAACTTTTCTGTCAATAAACTCAATGCATACCTCCAAGTCGGAAAAAAGAAGCATGACATTTTTATTTGGCATTCAAATTTGGCTCATTTCTCAGGGCTGATATGGTTAAAGGTGGTCACCAGCTTTTCATACATTTCAATATCATCAAACCAATGGTTCAAAACCTCATGGGGAAAATTGTATTGCTTTTCAACCTAACTATTCTCTTAAGACATACAACATTAGCTATTTTTGCCGCTTCTATTTACCAAGCAGAAAAACTTTTCCATACTTGATATGTTACATATATAATTTTATTAAAAGTTACTATCAACAAAACCCAACATTATTGTTTCTGAGAACATCTAGGCAGTATGGGGAGACATAAGGTCCCCAACCAGTGGCACAGTGTCTTCATGTGAGGACAGGGCCATAAATAAATATGATCAGGTCCCCAAGTCTTTAAACTTGATATTATTTTGGGGAAGTTAGGGCAGCTGGGCGTACTCTTAGACATAAAATCCCTTAATGTGCCATGGCTACATAAACAGATGAATTCTACACTTCATGTTCTTTGGGCACACCAGGTCAACTATGGGCACACCAGGTCAACTATGGGCACACCAGGTCCTACTTTGGGAAGGGCCCCCGATAGAAACAATTTAACTTAATCCTTGTGTTTTCTTCAGTTCCAGAGGTTCAGCAGACCTTAACACGCCATCGATCAATATACATGTAGTCTTAAATAAACAAGGTTTAAAAAAAAGTTGCAAAAGACGGGTGTTTGTTATTATTATTTATTTTTATTTTCACCTACGTACAAGTTGAATGTCTGTAGCTCTAGCCATGAGCTTGGACTAACTAACAGCAATGAACAGACTAAAGTCTAAATGTTTAAAAGACTTCCAAGGAAGCCATCAAAAAAAATTATTTTCAAATTTGACAGTCACAGAAACTAAAGCCACAACCAGAAGGACAAAGTTAAATAAAACATAGAATCAGCCAAAATAAAACATAGAATCAGCCAAAATAAAACAAGAATCAGTCAAAAATAAACAAAAAACACAATGGAAATGTAATGAAATCATTATAAATAATCATTTGACTGAAAAAAATCAATAAAAAAAAGTCTACCAATTAAAATTGTCCTTTTTAAAAAAAAAAAAAATGTATGTACATTTTTAAAATTTTTTTCTCCTATTATATCCATAGCTTTGTGGTTGTTGATTAAAGAGATTTAAAAATTTATTAAAATTAAAAAAAAAAATTACAATAAAAAAAAAAAGATGTCACCTTCATTAAAACAGAAAAAAAAGCAAATAAAACATGTAAAGCCACGAAATTCAACTAAAATTTTAACGAATTGAAGTGTTTGTGATGTGGGTGTGCAGCTAACTTAATACAACTGATAAGTATATTTATACTTAGAAAGAAAAAAATAGTAAGCAAACACATGGGGGTTGGGGGTGGGTACATAAGTGTTTAAACCCATGGGGGTGAGGGGAGGTGTTTAAACACTACAATAAACTGTCTAAAGATATTGTCTCACACACACACACACTTTAAACACAGATATATATATATATATATTGACTGAGATAAACTAATAACGCTGATATAAGAAACCGGTGTAAACGCAGAGTGAAATAATTCATCTTCAGTTGCACAGCATTACATTAGGGAACTAATCCATCAATAGACTTCAGCCATTTTGGCCTTATCATGAAAACTGGGACAAAATGTTACAAAGTTCTCATTTAAGCTGTCCAAGACAGACAGATAAATGTATTTAGGCTTTCAACTGATATAATTTACTTCTACAATTGTTCAACTGTTTAAACAGCAATTTTTGTAATGAAACAAAAGAAATGGAATGATTGGTTTATTAAAAAGTTTGGATGGAATGATGTCCAACTGCAAATCAAAATAAAACAACTGATGGAGCATCTAAAAAAAATTCCATTTTGAGGTACAAAGTAATACATGTATTATAAACTGAACATTTTTTTTTTTTTTTAAAAGTTAACTAAAATGAGAAATTTGTTGAACATAATATAAATGATCAATTTTACTTAATAATAATTTAAAATGTATGATCATCAATATGTTCATAAAGTAATAATGCCAATATTTAGAAGTAAGTAAAAATAGTTGTTAAGACTAGTTAAAGTTTTGGGGGTAACAAAAATACCGTTATTTCATTACAAAACCAATTAAAAGTCAACATGTATAAACTCTAGAGTTGGTACGGTGTAATGAAAGCAATGATAGTCCTTCAAGTCGACTAATATAAAACAACTACTAGGAATTATGGCATTATTCTGAAAGATTTAGACCAATTTAAGTTATTTTCACCAAATTGTAAATATTTTTTTTTCTGACTAGACCTTCAACTCACGATGAGTCTACTGACAAATGTACAATCTTCTTTTGTAAGGGATCAGAAATATTTTGTATTAAGAAAACAAACGCTGTACACAATTAAAAGGTCTAATGGCCCACATGAAAAAAAATGTGAATAAATTAATGTACAGTGAAATTGCATTGAGACAAAAAAAAACAGTTCTCTACTTAGCAATCAGCAATATAAATCTGTGTTCAATTAATCAGCTGTATAAATCTGTGTTCAATGAATCAGGTATATAAATCTGTGTTCAATGAATCAGCAATATAAATCTGTGTTCAATGAAGACAAAATTTGACCTAACTCCCATTAAACTAACATGATAACATTAGTTCTGATGAATAAAAAACAAATACATTTTTTAAAAACAAAAAATTAAGTATTTCTTTTAAATTTGTTTTGAGATTCAGATGTTAACTTTTAATGGTCCTGAAAAAAAAAAGGTTTAACTTTTGTATAATAGCTTCTGAGTGTCCACGACATCATACATTAATAGGCAGCCCAGCTGTAAATTCTAGCACTTTGCATCCAAGAGGTAAAGAAGTGTCATTTTACGACTAAGTAAAACAATGCAGGTATATGTCAAATTGTATCAAGGGAGAGTATCATTAAAAAATGTACACTAGTTGTCCCTTAAATTAATAAAATATTTTTTTTTATTTACTCTGCCATCAAGACATAAATAAGATCAAGCCTGGCCATGTGGTAGGAATATTAGAGGTAGCACCATCTCTTTTCCACTTCCTGTCACAGTTTTAAAAAAAATTAATATATATTTAAATTGTTACATGTACTCGATAAGAACAACTAATAATATATGAGCAAAAATAAAAAACAAGAAAATAACTGCTTTTATACTTACAAAACCATATCCCGAAAATATCATAAAAGATGAAAAATAAAATGATCAATACAGAATGATAATAACAACAATAAGTATAATACAGAGTTCACAGCCAAGTTTGCGAGCATATTGTTTAGTTTTTTAATGAACAAATAATTCTATGCATCATCTGCTAACAGATGCAACATTATGGGTAAAACAGAAATATGTACGTCTTAAACAGAAATAGGTACGTCTTACAGTTATCATACGCATTTACACACATTTTGTCTTTTAGTTAGGGGAAACTGACAAATAAAAACTCAGAGGAAATTTTTCTTTAAAAATTGACAACATGAGATAAGAAATCAGGGAAACGAAGATGAACGACTAACAACCAAAACAGAATATGAAATGTTAACTATAGTACAAGTAAATGCAAAAGGTATCCTATCACAAAATGCTGTTCTCTGCCTGTAATACCTACACACATTTTGCAGCTCTGCAAGTCTTCAACACTGACTAAAACTAGCAAACGACTAACTAAGTTACTTCAGCTGTTTCCTTGCTAATTGTTGAGAAAGAGGATTAAAAAAAAAAAAACAGCAAATTTACTGTTACCTAGAAGTTGCCTAAAAGTTACATATTTTTGATCTTCATTTAAAAAAAATAAAAGAATCAAACAGATAAAAATGAGGTGTAAAATACCCAAACAGAGCCCAAATAAGAGGTGTGCAGTACCCAGACAGAGCCCAAATAAGAGGTGTGCAGTACCCAGACAGAGCCCAAGAAAAAGACAGAAATTAACCAAATGACATGTCAAACAAATGAAAGCTTTAACCAAGTACAATAATGAATCAAATAAATGGAAAGTTATTTTTTTACTATAATTCTTTTAAAACACCAAAAAGGATTTAACTAATCATTAAAAAAATTCAAATAAGTAAATTGAATTTCTTTCTCTGACATTCAGACTGGCAACATGCAAAGCATTTGTTAAAATCTCGAAATATTTACTTTTTTTTAAACGAAGGAAATTTCTGTTTGCAAATATCGGTTAGTGACAACTGAGAATTGAAATGTTCTTTTTTATAGCTGTAAACTCTGTAAACTTGGAATGAGGTCAAATGGACTGAAAATGTAATCTAAAATGTAATGTCAAATGTAATCTAAAATGTAATGTCAAATGTAATCTAAAATGTAATGTCAAATGTAATCTAAAATGTAATGTCAAATGTAATCTAAAATGTAATGTCAAATGTAATCTAAAATGTAATGTCAAATGTAATCTAAAATGTAATGTCAAATGTAATCTAAAATGTAATGTCAAATCACAAATTCCACAATAATTTTGTATAAATAAGGTGTACATCAGATGTTAAAGAACGAAGACTTGATGGTAGACCAGTAATATTTTTCCAGCTTAAAATACTCAGGAAATATTCACAAAACAAAAAAAAACTGTTCACAAATATTTTTACAACCATAATAATGAATGGAATTTTTTATATATATAAAGAAAATAATTATAGGTGTAGGAAAAAATTTCTGTAAATATAAAAAAGAAAATGAAATAAATGTTAAATGGTCTCATGGAATGTCAAGGGGAAGGTAAAAGGAAAATTAAAGTATTAAACAGGAATGTCTGACAAAACGCCCAAACGTTTTCACTGTTTTACAGATCTCTATATAGTTAAGAAAAAAAAAAGTACTTAATGATAAAATAAATGAACAACTATCAGTTTCAGCTAAAGATGTTCTTCATTTCACAATTCATTTTCTTGTGTATTTATATCTGTGTAAATGTAAGGATAGTCTAAAAATATATTACCTCGTGGCAAAACAAACCAAATAAAACTGGCCTCAACACAATGGACTTTCAAAGTCATTCAAATAAAAAATAACTCTATAAAAAATACAGACAAAACCAAAAACAAAATGTATTGCAAAACTAAAACCTCAGAACTGAGAATCAATCATAACATTAAAAAAAAAAAAAAAAAAAAAAACTTTAGCAAATATAAACACTCAGTCCAACTCATTGAACCAATTCAAAAAGATTATATTGCATCAATCATATCATTCGTATACAGACATAGTCAAAGTAAATTATGCAAACATTTTAGCTAAATACAAAACATTGAGGGCAAATTATTTCTCAATCATCCAATCATATAAGCTAAAAAAAAAATAAAACAAGAGTGGAGATCTAAGTAAAATGATGTCATGATTGTTTACAAATTATATACATGTATATAAATATAAGATTTAGACATGGTAAATAAAATGTTAAAAAAAAAGAGAGAACATATCAGTAAAAGGATATTTAGCTAAAAAAAGACTAGAAAATAAAGGAACACTTACAGATAGTAAAGCTATATTGTAAAACAAGATTCTAAGATGGAAATTATTTATATAGGTTGAGTCCCAAATAAACAAAACAACAAACAATTGGGTGATGATTGCCGCTCAATGTGACGTCACATGACAAGAAGAACAAATGAATATGTCATGATAAACACTGTAATGGTAATCTAAAAAAATTATACATTATCAAATGAACATGCATGCAAGGGAGAAATGGAAAAATGTAAGCCATGATCGATAAACTGAAATTAAAAATGTACATAAACTGTCAAGTTCTGAGCCTTGATTTGAAAATTAAAATAAGCCAATTTAACAGATCTATGATGTATTTTTTTTTATTAATTTTTTTTGAATTCATACTTTCTCTGCAAAACTGTTAACTGATATTAAAGACTATAAAAAAATCCTTGACTTTTACTGAGCTGAACTAATGTGGTTTTAGAATGAACAAGTCTGAGCAAGAAATAATCATTACTGAGCACATACGAAAAAAATTTCGATCACTTAAAATCTCGTAAAGTATATTTTAAACTTTATAGAGACAGCCAGTGCCCGTGTGTAGATATTAAATTCTTTCATAAAAAAAAAAATCAAGTGAAAAAGATTGATAAATACAAAAATGTCATCGCCAGTTGATAATAAAATACTTTCAGTTATCATATCCCACACTTGGTTTTTAAAAAAAAAATATGTTTATAAGGAAAAATGAAATTGTCTGAAACAAATTCTGTCTTTCTGTGAGTCTCTTCAGCGCAGTCCCAACGTTTAATTAATATTTAGAAAAAAAAAAACTTTCCGCACACAGAGAGGATGCGATTCCGCGGATCAGCAAGAGCAGTTGCTGCTGTTCATGTTTGGATTTTCCGTCAGCCTCGTGGACTTGGTGGTGTTGTTCACCATGGTGGGGTCTGCGTCCAGGCTCTCAGACATCTTGTCACAGATAATATCGACCAGCCTCTCGAAGACTGCCTTCACGTTGATGTTCTCTTTGGCGGAGGTCTCAAAAAACTCAAGCCCTGAATGGAAAATGTGAAACAAAAATTAATTCTAGTCTGATTTAATATTTGCACATCCAAACAATGGTTTATTGTATGCTTTAAAAAAAAATTGTTTTGTAACAACTTAACTTTTCCTAACATTCTTTGAGTTGCTATTTGCTACCGTTTGTCACATTACAAAAAGTATCCAGTATCTCAAACAAATCTCAAGTCGACTAAAAAAAAAAGTCTTCACATTTATTAACTTTTATTTATATTTTGTAGATATATAAGAATGGGTCATTTAATAACTTCATTGGAAATGTCAACTGAATTAAATAGTGAAAAATGAACTGCAAAGTTTTAAATAAACAACAGAACAAACAAAAAAAAAGTTTTCACTATAGAAAACTAAAATAAATCAACAGATGTCAGCAAGATATAACCAAGAAGGGGAGGCGACTATTTTTATCTCTGGATTATTAATGATACTAATTATAATGCCTAGCAGCGGTTATCCACCCTTGGCTCTTGCTGAGTGTTTATTTATAGAACATGGTATGGAAGTCGGCTGGAGTATGATGACAATGTATGATAATGTGGTGTATTGTTTCTCAGCTGATCAATATGTGTGCACAAAGTTTAGCTGGTCAATTTCAAACGAACAACTTGCATATACCAAGGGTCTGTGAAATAATGGCGTGCGTGTTTTAGTACGGATAGCAACCTCGGATGCTAAGGGTCGGTGAAATAATGGTGTGTGTGTTTTAGTAGGGATAGCAACCTCGAATGCTAAGGGTCGGTGAAATAATGGTGTGTGTGTTTTAGTAGGGATAGCAATCTCGAATGCTAAGGGTCGGTGAAATAATGGTGTGCGTGTTTTAGTACGGATAGCAGCTACGGTGCCGTTTGAGCTTTGCGTCAAGATGAGGACAATTAGGGCGTTTTACTTTGAGGAAGCAAAGGTCAGGTGGGAAATTCAGGACAGTTTCAGATTTGTCAAAGCGTAGGCACATTCCGTCCCAAATGTCCACTGTGTACTCAGACAAGGGCGCATGTAGGTCATGTCACAGCTGTTACAGTGCAAGACCAGCTCTGTCACGATGTGTTGTCAGTCGCGTCACACCGTGTGCGCACATCGGCTCTGTCCCTCACGGCGCAAGACAAAATTTCTGTCACAAATGTACCACTCACACACACTCTAGCACGATAAACTCCACGTTGACCAGCCAGGAAGGTGGTGTGTGTGGGGGGGGGGAGAGGGCACATGAGACGAGGGGTAAGAAAGGAGGGAGGTCAACCTTAGGGCAAGTGTTCCAACGAAACAAACCGACCATATTTGTCACTCTGGCATTAGTCTCACTATAGAACACCCCCCCCCCCGAATCTAAACCCCCCCCTTCCCATCCACAAGCTCTTGTGGAACGCAGGGACTTTTCAGAATAAATTTTAAAAAAAGAACTTTCATCAGTGGCAACTAAACAAAAAAAATGGTTTTGTTCTTGGGACATAATACACACGCCAATATACAACGTCAAGATGGCCGCCAAATGTATCCAATTAGAAGATATGTGTGAGCACGTTATGTGAAGCGGCGTGGGGAGGGGATGGGTGAAACCAGCAAACTGTTGCTCTAATGACTCGTCATGAATCATATTATGGGATGTTGTTGCTGTGCGATTAACCCACATAATGCCCTCCTCTCCCCTGCCCCCTTCCCATCACAACGCTCTGGACTCATTTATCTACGTATTTCATACGCCTGCTCCGACACGACCCCCCCCCCCCCACCGAACTCAAATTTTAAAACACACTAGTAATAGATCCCCCCCCCCCAACCAGGTTTATGTATCTGCAGACGAGATTTTATGAGTAGGCGAGGGAAACAATAAATAAATAAATAACAACAACACAACAAGACACAGCCACGGTCCGTGCTCCATTGAAGTTGGGTGGGTGGGGGGGGGGAGATCAACAGCTGTGGGTGAATGCCATTACAGTGTGTAATTCATACAAGTAGACTATGTTGTTTGTTTTTTTTTGTTATTGCTGTAAGGGACTCGAGTCATCCTGCGTCCAGCGAATGTTACGGTACTTGTACCAAAACAAACCAGAAACGGTGGGGGAGGGGGGGGCTCTACATTACATACCCCTGTGTGTGTGACAATCTGTTAGTTGTGAGGGCCATTACATACCCCTGTGTGTGTGACACATTACATACCCCTGTGTGTGTGACACATTACATACCCCTGTGTGTGTGACACATTACATACCCCTGTGTGTGTGACACATACCCCTGTGTGTGTGACACATTACATACCCCTGTGTGTGTGACAATCTGTTAGTTGTGAGGGCTCTACATTACATACCCCTGTGTGTGTGACAATCTGTTAGTTGTGAGGGCTCTACATTACATACCCCTGTGTGTGTGACAATCTGTTAGTTGTGAGGGCTCTACATTACATACCCCTGTGTGTGTGACAATCTGTTAGTTGTGAGGGCTCTACATTACATACCCCTGTGTGTGTGACAATCTGTTAGTTGTGAGGGCTCTACATTACATACCCCTGTGTGTGTGACAATCTGTTAGTTGTGAGGGCTCTACATTACATACCCCTGTGTGTGTGACAATCTGTTAGTTGTGAGGGCTCTACATTACATACCCCTGTGTGTGTGACAATCTGTTAGTTGTGAGGGCTCTACATTACATACCCCTGTGTGTGTGACAATCTGTTAGTTGTGAGGGCTCTACATTACATACCCCTGTGTGTGTGACAATCTGTTAGTTGTGAGGGCTCTACATTACATACCCCTGTCTGTGACAATCTGTTAGTTGTGAGGGCTCTACATTACATACCCCTGTGTGTGTGACAATCTGTTAGTTGTGAGGGCTCTACATTACATACCCCTGTGTGTGTGACAATGTGACACATTACATACCCCTGTGTGTGTGAGTTGTGAGGGCACATTACATACCCCTGTGTGTGTGACAATCTGTTAGTTGTGAGGGCTCTACATTACATACCCCTGTGTGTGTGACAATCTGTTAGTTGTGAGGGCTCTACATTACATACCCCTGTGTCTGTGACACATTACATACCCCTGTGTGACAATCTGTTAGTTGTGTGGGCTCTACATTACATACCCCTGTGTCTGTGACACATTACATACCCCTGTGTCTGTGACAATCTGTTAGTTGTGAGGGCTCTACATTACATACCCCTGTGTCTGTGACACATTACATACCCCTGTGTGTGTGACACATCACATACCCCTGTATGTGTGTTGCGTGTATTACAGATAAGATCTCAGAATTATTTCTGTCGCTATTCAAAAAGTCCGGGCGAAAGTTGGTTGCAGCCCCAGCCGCGTCCAGCCGTCCACCCAGCTTTAAATGGGTCAACCTGACTTTTAGTTCGGGAAGTGAACGCGTCTGAGCGCGGTGATAACCACACAATCCCTTCATGTGCTGAGGTTACAGAAACAGATACATTCTACACTTCATGTGCTGAGGTTACAGAAACAGATACATTCTACACTTCGTCTATCCCCGATAGCCCCTGTAGGGTAAAAGGAACTTTACTTTTACTACCACCTTTGGCCAGTACCGTAGCAAGATTAACTCGGGCCCGGGGCACAATACCTTTTTAGAGCCCCCCCATTCGAAAACCATATAATATTATATGTAAAATATACCATTTGGCGCCCCTTTGTGAGTAGAGCCTGGGGCTTGATGCCCCCTTGCCCACCCCTCGCTTCGCCATTGCCTGTGGCAGGGTAAATAGCGATAATAGTTGTATAGCTTTCAATGGCAATATTGTGGCGACTATTTGACATAGTATTCAACTGGCAGTTATTCACTTTCTGGCGCCATCTGCACAGGTCGACACAGAGATGACCTGACTTGCAAGTCGTCCATGGAGCCTCTGAAGACCAATGGGGTCAGGTGACGTCTAGTTCACCAGCCAGGTTTATTTCTCCGGAACCCCCTCCTCCCCCTTTCCCGTCCTATTGGAAGTTTACAGGATCTAAGAGATAACAACGGACCCGAACTGTCTCAAATTTAACGAGATTTATTCGCCAATATGAAACTATTATTTACACCTGTGTGAGGGGGATCCCGCAGGACGTCACGCCTACGGTACATTTTATCCCGTGGACGGATTCACGCCGTGCCCCTGTTGACTACGTGTGAGCAACGCTGTCACACGGTTTTATTTTACTGGCCAGTCCATGTGGACCAAACACACAACCAATCTCGGAATCATTAAAAAGGATTCAACTCGCGTCATTCAATATGATATACATGTATTAACTTCATTACCAGCTTCCCCCCCTCTCCCCATCATCCTCCTCGGTTTAAGTAAGACTGTTACTGTGTTTACGTCAGCCGTCATAACAACAAATCCTTCAATGACGTCACATTTCTAAAGTACAGGAAGGGAGGGTGGGGGGACAGGGGGCGGCGAACTATGAAACTATGAATGAGCGAGCTGTGTCTCTGTCACGTGATGGTAGGCGTCTTGTGACGTCATACAAAAATCATTACAGTGGGAAAAACAACAACACAACAGACCAAGTCAACAGAGAACTTGGTTAGCAGAACTAAACCAAAACTAGGTCAAACTACGACTGCCGCTGAAGGGGCCCCGCAGTTAAAAATTACTAGGCCACAAGCATACTCTTCCCCCCCCCCCCCACGTCTAATCAACGAGACTCCGGGGTCCGCCCATCAACCGTCGAAAATGGAATGTTGTATGAAACACGGTGCTCCGTGGAGACACACTGTCTTGCTGTTCTGTTCCTTGCAGCACTTCTCTCTGCGCCCTCAATGTGGGCGAGTTAGTTATCTCTCTCCCCTCCCCCTTGCATTACTCTCTTGTGGACCCCGTGGTTACTGCAGTCTAGATTGCACCCTGTCAGCTATAACAGAGGCCACTAGAACTAAGGTGTATCAATCGGTAGCGTGGGGAGGGGAGTGCAGGTTGAGCGGCCCCACAGAGCGCCATACTAGGGAGGGCACCGCAATATTTTTTTTTTCTTTTCTGGAGGGTGTAAAAGCTTAATTCGCAGAGGGGACATTACATGCTGATAAGTCAGCTTTGAAACAAAAAGGGAGTTAAGTCATTAAACGTGCACATAGAGGAGTTGTCACCATTAGCTGGTCAGCTGTATTGGGCTGGTCAGCTGTATTGGGATGGTCAGCTATATTGTGCTGGTCAGCTGTATTGGGATGGTCAGCTGTATTGGGATGGTCAGCTATATTGTGCTGGTCAGCTGTATTGGGCTGGTCAGCTGTATTAGGTAGTGCATGGATTAAACAGTTCAGTAAACAGTCAATACTGGAAATACAAACAGGTTGGAGGAAGGGGGGGGGGAAGAGTCATTTTCGTTTTAAGCGAATGGGTGACGGGTGTGTAGCTGGGGACACCAAAGAGCTACTCACCTAGCTGGTCAGCAAGCTGCTTGCCTCTCTCCGTGGACACCACCCTCTCGTCCTCCAGGTCGCACTTGTTTCCTACCAGGACTACCTGGGCGTTGTCCCAGGAGTAGGTCTTGATCTGTGTGCACCTGCAACCCCCGGGGAAGAACACCCACAAGCACATAACAAACACACACACACACAAACACAATGGCATGCGCGCCAGCAGATGGTCAGTGGTTGGAGGGGGGTGTGCAGGAATGTCCACAGGTGTTGTGAAATTGTGGAGTTGATGAGTGTGAGCCAAATGGGGTTAATCCGTTATTACAAGGAAACGGGAAATCCCCGTTGAAACAGGAAGTTGCCGAGGTGGTGTGTCCGCGTGATGTGATGGTGTGAAGATGACGACATCAAGCATTGCAAGCGTCGGGTTCAATAAAAACATAGAATTGGAAAAAAAGGAAAGAAAAAGAAAATTCATCAAAAACATTGAAAGGAAAAGAAATGAACATTTTCAAAATTGAAATCATGGTAACGAGATTATATACAGACCCGACTTGGCCTTCACCTTCTCCAAAGTGGGTTGGGGGGGGGGATAATATAGGATTCAAAAATGAACTTTTTTTCTTTCTTATGTAAAAAGCTATTTTAAAAAATGTTAAATATAAATGTGTTTATTCCTTTCAATTTTATTCGTAAAGAATCGATTCCCTAATACGAAATGATCGTAGATTTTCTTTTTTTCAATAAAAAGTAACAACTGGATCACGCAATCAATTTATTGAGCAGCACAATGCTCCATCATCCCAGTTGTGTAAGGGCTTCATCTTCAAGTTTTGCCTGGAGCCCAGTGATAGTGAGAACTGAACACAAGACCAGCGTGTAAAAATAAAAAAATCTATACAAGATAAACACTTTATAAAATTTTCTTTTTACAGTTCAATAAAACAATAATTGCTGCACATTGCACAGATAATTCAGTTAGGCCATCACTGGATCTTCACAACAAGCAAACAGAAAACATCCGGGGTTTTTCTATTGTTTACTTTAATGTGTTTGAACGTCTGCGGCTGATGGCATTTCCATAATCTCGTTACCATATTTTTGTTTCATTTTAACACAAACATTGTCAACAATTGAAAGAAACAAAAAATAATTCAAAAACAAATTAAAACATTTCATCAAATTAACAAGTTTCGATTTTTTTTTAAATAATTAAAGAAATCACGGAGGTTTAAAGAAGTAATTATGCATTGGGGTTTTAAATTTTTTTTTGACTGCTACAGCTGGATAAATCTAGTCAAGTGTCTTTGTATCTTGTGCATTATCTTGTTTCTCATGGGAAACATTTCATTAATGAGACAATTAACGAAGGTCCGATATACGTCACTGACTTCAAAAGTCTTGAAAACAAAAAAACCTTAAAAAAAAACAACAAAATCTTAAAAAAATAAAAACAACAGCGAAATAAATGAAACAAACCCCCAGGAAAGAACTGGGTCAAACACAAACTGTCCATATGTACCAACCCAGTCTGTGGGCCAGCGACTGACCATCACTGTAGGAAACCTCCCTGTCTGGCGAGTCACATTTGGCCCCGACTAGAATCACCGGCACACTGCTGCACGTGTGAAGTTTGATCTGGTAGATCCTGAACAGGGGCGACACCAACAAGTCATTTGGTTTGAATTTCATTTCTGCTGACCAATGGATTTTAACACCTGTTGCACTGAATCGAAAGACCAGGGGGGCAGCATTGGGCAGCACTAGTGGCCTTTAGCTAAGTGACGCGTTAGGGGCTGTATACTGAATCACACCACACTCCTATCACCAACCACCTAAGGGGTGCAGAGGGAAGAGGGGGGCAGACAAGGGGGAAGGGGCGGCCGGGGCATACAAAAAGTAAAATGTATTACAGGAATATTTAGTGGTATTTCTTAGCTCACAACTCTACTCCAATGATTCCAAGGTTTCACGAGGGAGATAAAAACCATTCCTCATTTCATATTTTCTTGTTAAAACCAGTAACAAAACACAAACAATGTTTGTATGCTCCATTGTGCAGAGTAAAAATTGTGTAACAATAAAGTGCACGTAAACACACCGTTATCAGTGATAAGGCTAAAAAACTTGGGGGGGGGGCGGCATCGATCGACTAGAAAGGTCAAGGCCAGTGACAGAAACTTATTTCCTACCCCCGCCCCCCTCCACCCCCAGCGGCTCTTAAAGTGTCAGTCGCGATGTGACAGAGACATATATACAATTAATAATGGTTTTTATTCGTCTCAACTCTCTGCAGAGTGCATCGTGACAAAAAACGAACACAGGTCCCTGAATTGGTTGGGCAAACGTGTTTGAGAATCACTGGACACCACCCAACACAACTGAGTATTCCAGTCAATGAGTGGTCACACTGGTACTGAGTGTACAGGTATAGCCAGTAATAGGTAGAAACAATGACGATCTCCATGCATCAATACAACGATGCAAACCATAGTCCATGTACAAGACATGTATCTATCAACAGAACATAAATCTATTAATAGCCCATGTACAAGACATGTATCTATCAATAGAACATAAATCTATAAATAGAAAGACGTCACCATAGAAACCAATGTGTACGCACCAGTCTTGCACGGCGTTGAAGGACTCCTCGTTTGTGATGTCGTACATCAGCAGGAATCCCATGGCCCCCCGGTAGTAGGCGGTGGTGATGGTCCGGTAACGTTCTTGACCAGCAGTATCCTGGAGACAGGGGGGAGGAGGAGGGAGGAGGAAAGAAAACAAAAAATGTTATCACGCTGGGCTGGTGGGAGGGGGGTGGGTCCGAGCTAATCACCATACGTCATTGGTTGGGGAGGTTGCGATGGTTGTAAGAAATTAAACTTAGCGGCATTTGGCTGTGAAGTTGTTTGTTTAGTGTTGTTACAACACCCCCCCCCCGTCCCCCTTTCCATCTGCACAACGGCCACGTCACTGTGACCGGGCCGCTTTATCAACTAGGCACAGTAGGCACTGTAGGCACAGTAGGCATTGTGCCCAGGGCGTACGGACTTTTCAAGGGCCTACAAAAGCCATAACATAAAGTGAAAAACAAGTTCAGAATGCCAGTAAAATTTTAATAATGTTTGTATTAAAGTAACTATATATGTAATAATGTTTGTATTAAAGTAACTTTATATATGCAATAATGTTTGTATTAAAGTAACTATATATGTAATAATGTTTGTATTAAAGTAACTATATATGTAATAATGTTTGTATTCAAGTAACTATATATGTAATAATGTTTGTATTAAAGTAACTATGTATGTAATAATGTTTGTATTCAAGTAACTATATATGTAATAATGTTTGTATTAAAGTAACTATATATGTAATAATGTTTGTATTCAAGTAACTATATATTTAATAATGTTTGTATTCAAGTAACTATATATTTAATAATGTTTGTATTCAAGTAACTATATATTTAATAATGTTTGTATTTAAGTAACTATATATTTAATAATGTTTGTATTCAAGTAACTATATATAACTGTGTGACCTGAGCAAGTTAGGCTGCATTTCCCTCATCAAACTTTTTTCAATTGAAAGTAATGCCAGGGAGGATAGTCGTGTTTGTCCCATCGTTGACCGAAGATACGTTTTTATCTTGAAAAATAATAATAAATGAAGTCGGGGGGAGGGCCTACGACTTTAAAAGTGCCTAGGGTCCACGATGACCTTAAAACGGCCCTGACTGTGACATGATACCGTGACAATGCCACATTGAATTCTCCTGTGTAAACACACACACACACACACGCACACACAAACAATGACTAACCAGGACCCACTCTAGTGTCATTTGTTCTAGTGTCATTTGTTCTAGTGTCATTTATCTTTAGGAAAACACCGCCAACACTCGTGCAGTTAAACACCCAGATGTGTTTACAAAACACACACACACACACAAACACACACACCAACATATTCACACATTCACCTTTCCAATTATTTCTAACAGTTTGGAGCTCTGTTGTTATTTGTTTATCCTGTTCACAATAACAATACTCCCAGCACACGCATTACATATTACAATTCAGAGAAGCCACTAATCAGTCTATCGACACAATGTATACGACAGTGCATGCATATACAGCCAGCGGTGTGCAGACAATAGACATAAACAGAAGATAAATAGATTAGCGAAGCGCGTTGCCGATCTCTGACAATCTCCTTTTACAAATTAAATCATTTATAATTGAAACGTTTCATGTCAGAACATTATAACTCAAAACGATTCTAACATAACTAAACATAAGAAGTACTTTGGTGCTGTGCCATACAACCCATAATTATGCCCGTGGCTACAGAAAAATTTCATCTTCCTCGTTCCCCCCCCCCCCGGGCTAAGGAAAATGAACCTACTTTACTAAATAAAGCGTTGAAAGAGCCAAAGTAGTCTAACGTACCTTAATCAGATTAAACTTGTAACCAACACGACCTTTTGAAACATGCAGAACAAAGCAATCACTTCAGCCATCAACATCACCCGGTTTACTTTTAGTCCTATGTATTTTAGAATTTAGTCCGATGTAATTGGGTACTTAGTCCGAGGTAATTGGGTACTTAGTCCGATATATTTGGGTACTTAGTCCGATATAGTTAGGTACTTAGTCCGATGTATTTGGGTACTTAGTCCGATATATTTGTGTACTTAGTCCGATGTATTTGGTTACTTAGTCTGATATAGTTGGGTACTTAGGCCGATGTATTTGGGTACTTAGTCCGATATAGTTGGGTACTTAGTCCGATGTATTTGGGTACTTAGTCCGATATAGTTGGGTACTTAGTCCGAGGTATTTGGGTACTAAGTCCGATATAGTTGGGTACTTAGTCCGATATATTTGGGTACTTAGTCCGATGTAGTTGGGTACTTAGTCCGATATAGTTGGGTACTTAGTCCGATATATTTGTGTACTTAGTCCGATGTATTTGGGTACTTAGTCCGATGTATTTGGGTACTTAGTCCGATGTATTTGGGTACTTAGTCCGATATAGTTGGGTACTTAGTCCGAGGTATTTGGGTACTTAGTCAGATGTATTTGGGTACTTAGTCCGATGTATTTGGGTACTTAGTCCGATATAGTTGGGTACTTAGTCCGATGTATTTGGATACTTAGTCCGAGGTAATAGGGTACTTAGTCCGATATATTTGTGTACTTAGTCCGATGTATTTGGGTACTTAGTCCGATATAGTTGGGTACTTAGTCCGAGGTATTAGGGTACTAAGTCCGATATATTTGGGTACTTAGTCTGATGTATTTGGGTACTTAGTCCGATGTATTTGGGTACTTAGTCCGATGTATTTGGGTACTTAGTCCGATGTATTTGGGTACTTAGTCCGATATAGTTGGGTACTTAGTCCGATGTATTTGGGTACTTAGTCCGATGTAGTTGGGTACTTAGTCCGATGTATTTGGGTACTTAGTCCGATATAGTTAGGTACTTAGTCCGATGTATTTGGGTACTTAGTCCGATATATTTGTGTACTTAGTCCGATGTATTTGGTTACTTAGTCTGATATAGTTGGGTACTTAGGCCGATGTATTTGGGTACTTAGTCCGATGTATTTTAGAACTTAGTCCGAGGTACTAGGGTACTTAGTCCAATGTATTTTAGAACTTAGTCCGAGGTACTAGGGTACTTAATCCGATGTATTTGGGTACTTAGTCCGATGTATTTGGGTACTTAGTCCGATGTATTTGTGTACTTAGTCCTATGTATTTGTGTACTTAGTCCTATGTATTTTGGTACTTAGTCCTATGTATTTTGGTACTTAGTCCTATGTATTTGGGTACTTAGTCCTATGTATTTGTGTACTTAGTCCGATGTATTTGGGTACTTAGTCCGATATAGTTGGGTACTTAGTCAGATGTATTTGGGTACTTAGTCAGATGTATTTGGGTACTTAGTCTGATATAGTTGGGTACTTAGTCCGATATAGTTGGGTACTTAGTCCGATATAGTTGGGTACTTAGTCCGATATATTTGGGTTCTTAGTCCGATATAGTTGGGTACTTAGTCCGATATAGTTGGGTACTTAGTCCGATATAGTTGGGTACTTAGTCCGATGTATTTGGGTACTTAGTCCGATATAGTTGGGTACTTAGTCCGATATATTTGGGTTCTTAGTCCGATATAGTTGGGTACTTAGTCCGATGTATTTGGGTACTTAGTCCGATGTATTTGGGTACTTAGTCCGATGTATTTGGGTACTTAGTCCGATGTATTTGGGTACTTAGTCCGATATAGTTGGGTACTTAGTCCGATGTAGTTGGGTACTTAGTCCGATGTAGTTGGGAACTTAGTCCGATGTAGTTGGGAACTTAGTCCGATGTATTTGGGTACTTAGTCCGATATAGTTGGGTACTTAGTCCGATATAGTTGGGTACTTAGTCCGATATAGTTGGGTACTTAGTCCGATATAGTTGGGTACTTAGTCCGATATAGTTGGGTACTTAGTCCGATGTATTTGGGTACTTAGTCCGATGTAGTTGGGTACTTAGTCCGATGTAGTTGGGTACTTAGTCCGATGTAGTTGGGTACTTAGTCCGATGTATTTGGGTACTTAGTCCGATGTATTTGGGTACTTAGTCCGATGTAGTTTGGTACTTAGTCCGATATAGTTGGGTACTTAGTCCGATATAGTTGGGTACTTAGCCCAATGCATTTGGGTACTTAGTCCGATATATTTGGGTACTAAGTCCGATATAGTTGGGTACTTAGCCCAATGTATTTGGGTTCTAAGTGTAACGAGTGTGAATGAACATGGCCGACACTTGGAGACCAGTATTAAGTGACTGAACGTTCCAAAGGCTGTGTCTGTTCTAGTTTGTTATGAATAGAGACACAGACAATGCTTAACAGAAAAAATAATAATCCAAGAATAGCACACAGACCCGAGGCTCAACAGTTGGTGTGTGTGTGTGTGTGTGTGTTAATATTTACATTACTCACTAAGTGCCTGTCATATGATACCGGGTCATGCCTGTATGTGCGTGTGTGTGTGTGTGCGTGTGTGTGGGTGGTTGGCCATAGACATTAGGTCATGTTGCACGGGTCAATAACTTAATTTACACCGAGTGGGGGAAACAAGAATAGTCCGTTAATGTGTAGGGGGTATCGAGACAGGATTTTACCCCAACTAGTAAGGAAACAACTTCGCAAACACAATTATTCCGTGGAGATCTAAATATAGGGGAAATAAAGACCGATCATGTGACTTTATCGCCGTAAATATAAACAAAAAGAGTCAAAGCAATATGTTGCCTTGAATATCTGGGAAAACAACCGGAACCATCCTCACTGATTCACACGTTTTATTTCTGGCCAAACGACCATGTCAAGTTAGGCGACCCACCCACCCCCCAACTCTCATCAATCAATGTTCTATATCGGTCACACACAATTCACTCCAAATCGATCAGCATTTTTTTTGTCGCACCCCCCCCCTGTATTACCCCACGCAATCTATCGCCTGCCAGGCGCCACCCGCTTTACGAGCACCCCATCAAAGCAACCACACACACACACACACAAACACACACACTCAAAACTGCTACGTCAAACCATCGACCGTTCTCGGGCAAGTACTCTCAAACTCCTAAAACATGAATGAAATCTACACGCGATTTGACGTCATAGGGAAGTTGCCAGCTTCCGTTGGGGACTAGCGAGCGAGTCGGCAAGGCTTTGGGTAGACTACAGGAGAGAAGTCGAACATTCGAGATCCATACCCCCTACCCCCACCCACACACACACAAACAAACCTCTGTGCCCGGACTGTGCCGGTTCCATGACACTACAATGTTAGTCGACATGTATTTCATTAGTCCGCCATCTTAGCCGCCACCCTCTCTTCCCCTCCCACTGGCATATGACCCCCCCCCCAATCCTTATCAAATTAAACTTAGCTGCCAGCAACCTTTCCTCTCCCTGCTCCCTCACTCTACCCCTCCCCCCCCCATCCAATCACCACGCTCCTGGCTCAGCGAGAGAGACGAGGAGACCTTGCAATTATAGGGGCTGGAGTTGATGGCGTCACACGCCCACCACAAGATGGGAGTCTATTTTAGGCCCCCCGAGTCAATGCCAAGCTCGGTCAATACAACAAACTACGGATTGTTGTGTCCTAGAAATACATCTCACACGCTAGACATGGCCAGAGATGGTGTTGTGTACATTTTACACGCTAGATATGGCCAGAAATGGTGTTGTGTACATTGCACGCTAGACATGGCCAGAGATGGTGTTGTGTACATTGCACGCTAGACATGGCCAGAGATGGTGTTGTGTACATTACACACTAGACATAGATGGAGGCTGTGGTTGATAGTACAGTGTACAGAAACTGACAGCTGATGAAAGTCTGATAAGAAATGCATTTAATAAATCATTACAAGTCTAAATAATTTGTGTGTTTGATCTATCCGGATTAATTTGAATGTATTTTCCTTATCAAGCATTTTCATTTTGTCAATGTTGAGTCTATACCTCGTTTCACCAACCTATTTTATCAATCTACGCAATCCATCTTTCCCACTATCGATTCATCCAGCTATCTAAACAATTGATCTATCGACCCATTCATTCAACTATCCACATTTCTAGCAATCTAGCTATCTTATCTATCTATCTATCTATCTACATTTCTATCTACCTATTTATCTATCTATTTATCGTCTATATGTCTGTTTATATATCTATCATTATGTCAAATCAATCTTCCCGCCCGTCTGATATTCCCCCACAGATAATGTCCTGTGTTTGTGCGTGTGTGTGTGTGTGTGTTTATGTCTGCATATCGCCTCTCCCCTTATTTCGGCCGTGTATGTCCATCTAATATCAACACTAGCCGCGACATTCTATGTACAAACATAGCTGCCTGGCCATTTCTCAAAGCTGATCATCAAAACAGCCGTCAGCTTCCGGAGATGGGGAGTGGGCAGGGTGTGTGTGGGGGGGGGGTGTGGGGGAAGGGCACTAAGACAGAGATCAATAGACGTGGACGGTAAAAAGAAATCAATAGTCAGCCTAAACAAGACACCACTAGCTGGACAGACCTCTACTCCCCCCAATAGCTGTAGGCTGTCTGTACCCAATGACGCCCAGTAAAGGGCGCCTATATGCGCCAGCGCCCCTTTGTTTTTCATGTAGTATATGTAGTACACTAGTATTTGTGCACAGTACAATATAGTAGTATATGTGTACAGTGCTGTTCTGTAGTGTGTGTGCACAGTACAATACAGTAGTACATGTGTACAGTGCTGTACAGTAGTATGTGTGTACAGTACCTTTGCCAGTCGACATGATGATCAAGTGTGTGTGTGTTATATAGACAGGTGTTGATGTTTAAAGGCTAAGACTGGCTTAATGGCGTAAATCTTAAATATCACTTCCGTTTTAAAATGTTATCATACTGAGCAGCATTTCAGGGGTTTCAGAAATTAACTTAGCTCTCTGGAAAGTTATCATAACCTGTGTAAAGTTAGCCTTAAAATGAAAGGGTTCGAACTCAAATAAAAACAATTACTGAATGACGTACTGGGGGTCCCTCCATGACCAACTCCTTGGGAGGGGATGGGGGGGGGTGGAGGGAAACAACAACAAACGCTACAAAATATTGTCATATTGGTGAATCTGGGCTCTGTTTAGAAAGAGGGGAACAAGTAGTGGGTTCACCAGGTAAGACTTTCCAATCAATAAAGTTATTGCGATATACACTAGATTAATGCAGTTATTTTTCTTTCAGTATTGGGAGGGAGGGGGGAGAAAGAGAAGGGTGAGGGGTGCGGGAGAAGGGTGAGTACCATTGCAGTCAAGCGTGCCGTGCCACGCTGTTCTATTCACCAGGCCGCAACATAAACACCAGCTGTGAAAGTGACGTTAGACACATTACACAATGCCGTGACGCTGTGTAATAACCAGCAACTATTATTTTACTTCAATCAGCTACCGGGCGGCCCGGGGGGGCACAACTCTGTGTAATAACCAGCAACTATTATTTTACTTCAATCAGCTACCGGGCGGCCCGGCGGGGCACAACTCTGTAATAACCAGCAACTATTATTTTACTTCAATCAGCTACCGGGCGGCCCGGGGGGGGGGCACAACGCTGTGTAATAACCAGCAACTATTATTTTACTTCAATCAGCTACCGGGCGGCCCGGGGGGGGGGCACAACGCTGTGTAATAACCAGCAACTATTATTTTACTTCAATCAGCTACCGGGCGGCCCGGTGGGGCACAACTCTGTGTAATAACCAGGAACCATTATTTTTACTTCAATCAGCTACCGGGCGGCCCGGGGGGCACAACGCTGTTTAATAACCAGCAACTATTATTTTACTTCAATCAGCTACCGGGCGGCCCGGGGGCACAACTCTGGTAATAACCAGCAACTATTATTTTACTTCAATCAGCTACCGGGCGGCCCGGCGGGGCACAACTCTGTAATAACCAGCAACTATTATTTTACTTCAATCAGCTACCGGGCGGCTTGGGGGGGGCACAACTCTGTGTAATAACCAGCAACTATTATTTCACTTCAATCAGCTACAGGGCGGCCCGGGGGGGGCACAACTCTGTGTAATAACCAGCAACTATTATTTTACTTCAATCAGCTACCGGGCGGCCCGGGGGGGCACAACTCTGTGTAATAACCAGCAACTATTATTTTACTTCAATCAGCTACCGGGCGGCCCGGCGGGGCACAACTCTGTAATAACCAGCAACTATTATTTTACTTCAATCAGCCACCGGGCGGCTGGGGGGCACAACTCTGTGTAATAACCAGCAACTATTATTTTACTTCAATCAGCTACAGGGCGGCCCGGGGGGGCACAACTCTGTGTAATAACCAGCAACTATTATTTTACTTCAATCAGGTACCGGGCGGCCCGGGGGGGGGCACAACTCTGTGTAATAACCAGCAACTATTATTTTACTTCAATCAGCTACCGGGCGGCCCGGGGGGGCACAACTCTGTGTAATAACCAGGAACTATTATTTTACTTCAATCAGCTACCGGGCGGCCCGGGGGGGCCACAACTCTGTGTAATAACCAGCAACTATTATTTTACTTCAATCAGCTACCGGGCGGCCCGGGGGGGGCACAACTCTGTGTAATAACCAGCAACTATTATTTTACTTCAATCAGCTACCGGGCGGCCCGGGGGGGGGCACAACTCTGTGTAATAACCAGCAACTATTAAACTATTATTTTACTTCAATCAGCTACCGGGCGGCCCGGGGGGGGGGGCACAACTCTGTGTAATAACCAGCAACTATTATTTTACTTCAATCAGCTACCGGACGGCCCGGGGGAGGGGCACAACTCTGTGTAATAACCAGCAACTATTAAACTATTATTTTACTTCAATCAGCTACCGGGCGGCCCGGGGGGGCACAACTCTGTGTAATAACCAGCAACTATTATTTTACTTCAATCAGCTACCGGGTGGCCCGGGGGGGCCACAACGCTGTGTAATAACCAGCAACTATTATTTTACTTCAATCAGCTACCGGGCGGCCCGGGGGGGCACAACTCTGTGTAATAACCAGCAACTATTATTTTACTTCAATCAGCTACCGGGCGGCCCGGGGGGGGCACAACTCTGTGTAATAACCAGCAACTATTATTTTACTTCAATCAGCTACCGGGCGGCCCGGGGGGGCACAACTCAACGTTTGGGACCCCACCCCCCGTACCAAAAAAAAAAATTCCCCAGTAAACAGTGGTCAGGTCGATGCCAATTGAACTCGACCACGGTCGATGATCAATCTGTTATTTCGGTGGCGGTGGCGGTGGGGAGGGAACAGTATTGATCTGGAGTTAATTCAGAACAGAGTGCTGGATGTTGTCTCCATGCCGACTTGAGATGAAAGACAAAAAAAAAATGGCTTCTTCTAGAAATATTCAATACCGGTACGTCAAATATACTTAGTATTGAAAGATTGGGGGGGTGGGTAGAGAAAGCCAGTTAACGTAATGAGGTGACCAGCTACAGTACTAGAACAAAGGGACTGCACATTTAAAGCAACACACACACACATTTGTACAAAACACAACAGACAGACATATAGACACAAATACAATCACACATTGGACTACTCACTTGTACGTAACCCTACAGATAGACATATCAACACATACACATGATTTACACAGGACTACACACAAACCAGAGAGTTGTCCACACACATTTGTATGTGTGAAATATATATATGAACATAAATAATGTACATGCCTGGTGTACACGTCAAGTTTAAGATGAACTGTCCAAGTGGGCAGCCATGATTTGACTCACTGGATCTGATGTGTACGATGCGCGTGTGTTACATTAACAAGACGGGAGTTCCTGGTCGTTTTGTATTTTTGTACAGCAAGTGCTGGGATTTATTTACATAACTTTCCAATGATACTCATGAAACGGGAGATTCTTGTTCCTTCTTTTGAGATGTATTCATGCGCACGTACATGCAATACGTTTTTGGAATTTATAAATACCTTTTTTTTTAAAATATTTTGTAGCAAATGCCCCCCCTCCTTTGCACAGCCACCTCTATCATACCCCCCTCCCACACACACAACCTTTTCTAACGTGCATGACTCCATCTGGCAGATGTGGGCAACAAATCCCCGTGACTCCTTACTGTAGCGGTTCATCGCTTCTGGTTTAACTCCAATCGAACCACTGTTATGTAAGAGCGGCGGCAAACTGTTGATACAGCAGACGAGAGCAACTAGAGAGTTTACAGACAGGCCTAGCCAGTACATGCTTCGTTATAACGCCTTCAGCAATAACAATGATATATATATATATTTTTAAAATTGATCTGACCTATTCGCTACGCCGAAACCGCGAAAAGAATTGATTCCCCACCTCCCCCAACTCGTAGGCTGATGATATCAGACGTTATAAGGAACGGATGCAGCTATTGGTTGATTTCGGTTAGGCATGCGCAGGGAATTCACTGTGTTTCGTTTCATTTTTTTTTTCATTTATATTTTGGCACAACTTGGATCGTACAATGGGTGCGGTCAATACATTGTGTAGCCCGGTAAAGGCAGACCCAGTGAGTCCCAGGGGTGATTTCCAATCGATTAGGGGTAAAGAGGGGGGTAGATGTATAGATGGGGTGGAGGATGACGGTTTTTTTAGGGTAGGTGAGGGGGTGGGGGTGGAAAGCTCACGAAAGTGGGTGGAGATTAAGACGGACACAGGCCCATTTTCAGTGGGATACATTTTTTCCCCTTCTTTTTCTTTCTTGATAAACCGTTATTTGAAACCTATCCTTCAAGTCTCCACCCATAGTGATTAAGTCTGTTCTTTCTCTCTCTCCTTCTTCCATTCTCCATCTCTCACTCAAACACACAATAATCCAATATACAGTGCAACACAAACAAAACAACAACAAACAGTTGAAGACTAAACCTAAATCTCAAAAATGCCAAATGCATTTTTTTTAAAAATATGACACGAATTTTTAATTTACATAAAGGGAGACAACAAATACTTAACAATAATAAACAAATTATCTGTTAAAAAATTAAAAGAAATGTTTACATTCCCCCTTCTAACCCCCTCCCCAATCCCAAAAAAAAAATCAATGTTAAAGAAGTTTACGTGTGTACAGGCGTGACCTACCCAAATCTGCAGTCTGACCCCAATGTTAAAGAAGTTTACGTGTGTACAGGCGTGACCTACCCAAATCTGCAGTTTGACCCGCTTGTCCTGCCGGAAGACGGTCTTCACCTTGAAGTCGATGCCCACCGTGCTGACGAAGGCAGACGTGAAGGAGTCGTCTGCATAGCGGAACAGGAAGGAAGTCTTGCCCACACTGCTGTTGCCGATGATCAGCAGCTTGAACATGTAGTCAAAGTTCTGGTCGGCAGCATCCTTCTGCCATTTGGAATCGTTCGCTGATGCCATCTGTAGATGTGTGTGTGTGGGGGGGGGAGGAGGAAAAAACAACACATTAAAACCATTTTTCAATCAAGTTGATCCATCAAAAATGTTGGCGCGGATTTTAGATTAAATAAAAATAAAAATTATAACTGGGAAGAGTCAAGGTGTTTATGACTTAATGGAACTCTATGAAGGTTTCAATTAGTTCTATTAATGGTTTCAATTAGCTCTATTAATGGTTTCAATTATTTCTAAAAAGTTACCGGTATATGAAGGTTTAAATTATTTCTATGAAAGTTTCCATTAGTTCTATAAACAAACAATCAAACAATCTGGTCTGTGTACATCATCTACCTACTTACAGCGAACAAGGGAATTTAACACATCAATGGTAAACAGTATAGTCATTTTGACTTTCAATTTATATTCTGTGTCCACAGCGGTTCAGTTTAGATTTACAACACACTCATTTATTTACGTCCGCAAAAATCTTTTTAACGCGGGATGATGCTGAATATTTATTTCTTTACAATTAGAAAATACTTGCTAGGACCAACTATTTTTAATGTAATGAAGTTCTTTTTATAGACAGGACATATATTAAAATGTCTAACGATAAGTTTACAAAATAATGGAAACACAGATGGGGAAACACGGTAGACAACACCAATCTAAGACAACATAGTATTGTAGTGAGACAGACGAGCAGAGCCGTTCATATGGACAGGCAAACTAGTTCCCCCCCCCGACTAGGGGCCCCAGACCGTCAAAGGTATACATTGTAATATAATCTGATACAAAGAGGCCCCCCATAAGTTATATTTGCCTAAGACCCCATATTTTTGTTAAAACACTATGAGGGCCCCGACATGTAAATTAACTTAAGGTCCCCTCCATATATCTCTGAAAGTCCCTGCTTAGGACGGCCCTGCACATTAACTAGATAATAAACACACAAACAAGCAGTTCTAAACTAATAGTCTGATGTGTCCACACGTAGTTTGAAACAAAAATCTTATAACAAAAAAAATATGGACGGACAGTAAAGAATCCAGTCCAAATTTAGACAACAGGAATACTCTTTGAAATATGCGACACGGAGTGTCATAAACAAAATTAATTCAGTGTTAAATAATGGTGATTAATGAAAGGAAACCATAACATTAACAAATCACTCAAATAAAAAATCTCGAATAAGAAATAAATCAAGAAGTAATCAAAGTTCATCAACTAAAATGATGTCAAAGTTCATCAACTAAAATGATGTCAAAGTTCATCAAATAAAATGATGTCAAATTTTTGTTTGGTTTCGAACATCGCCGCCCCTACTTGCTTCGAAGCCCTCTCGGCGGTGACATCCTTGGATCCTGGTCTCACCTGGAATGTAGGGAGCAGAAGTCAACACTTGACAATACCCGGACTGTACGGGCAATTGAAATGTTCAACAACGTGTGTTATGGTAGGTCGCTGTGATACACACACATACACACACACACAGAAATTTAAAAAATGAAAGGCGTATCGATTTGTACACAACATAATCGATTTGGTCCATCACACTGTAGTATAGTCAACCCCCCCCCGCCCCTTTAAGTAACGGCTAACAGTTGCTGATGTCTAACCAATTCCCTCTCTCTACAAATTGTAAGGATTTTTTAAATGGGAAATGAAAGTGAAAATAACTACGTGGACAACTGCTCAGTGTCTTTTAAATGTCACCACACACTCAACTAAAATGTCATATTTTAAAACTCTCGAACCAACAACTTTTTTTTTTATTTGACTTATAAGCCATTGTGGTGTGGAGAAACAAATCAAGTGTTCTGAAATATAAATTATTCATAAGGCCAACAGAAGGATAAACACAAAAATACAATGAGAAACATTATTTTTTTTAAATTCAACAAACTTGGAGTTCTCAAAGGCCTTTTGTTTTTTCTCAACAGACATAAAGTGTTAAATGAAATGAAAAAAAAACAAAAAAAAAACCAAGTAAAGAGGCCAACAAAAACACTAGATCAACCTCTGGATCAACTTTCGCTTCTTCTCCCTCGACTGGTGGCGGATCTTTCTTATTAAACACCATATCACAGGCTGTGTGCAAACAAAATATCTCGTTAGGTGACGTAACAGGCAGTTATACATTAAACCAGCGGTTCTCAAATGTTCGAATCCGTGACAAACTTAGAAATGTCTTGAGTTTTCGCGACCTATTAAAAAAAAACCCAGAACATGTGTAAAATTGACTGCGTACACTCTCGAGTAAGTCATTATTAGTAAATGTTGGCGACCCAAACTTTGACAACCGCTGTGCATTAGACAAAATCATTGAGCGTTGCGCGATTCCTCTGCGTTTTGCTTTTTATATTACAGAGTGCGAGATGTCAGATCGCTGAGGAAAATAAAAGTCCGAATAGGGTTATGATTAGCTCTGCACTATTGACGTCACGTTGGAACTTCTGTTCCATCTCTGCCTAATTGAGACAAGTGACGTCAGTGTTTATAGTGCACCGAGTCCCATGAGACCATGAAATTAGAAATGTCATACTTTAGACGTGTTATACTTTAGACATGTCATACTTTAGACAAGTTATACTTTAGGCATGTCATACTTCAGACATGCCATACCTTAGACGTGTTATACTTTAGACATGTTATACTTTTTAGACATGTTATACTTTTTAGACATGTTATACTTTAGACGTGTTATACATTTTAGGCATGTCGTACTTTACACATGTCATAGTCATACTTTAGACATGTTATACTTTTAGGCATGGCATACTTTACACATGTCATACTTTGGACTGTTATACTTTAGATATGTTATACTTTTTAGACATGTTATACTTTTTAGACATGTTATACTTTAGACGTGTTATACATTTTAGGCATGTCGTACTTTACACATGTCAGTCATACTTTAGACATGTTATACTTTTAGGCATGGCATACTTTACACATGTCATACTTTGGACTGTTATACTTTAATTATGTTATACTTTTTATGCATGTCATACTTTAGACATCACACTTTAGACATGTCATACTTTAGACATCACACTTTAGACATGTCATACTTTAGACATGTTATAATTTAGACATCACACTTTAGACATGTCATACTTTAGACATGTTATAATTTAGACGTTATAATTTAGACATGTCATACTTTAGAAATGTTATACTTTAGGCATATTATAGAATTTATACCTCAGACGTGCTATAGAAGTTCTACTACAGACATGCTTTTTAAGTTCTACATGAGCTCTGCTTTAGAAGTTACACTATAGAAGTTATAATCCCATGATCAATGACGCGGACATACAATAATTCTCGCATCCCGGCCGTCAAAGTAAGATACCAAACTGGCACACATGAAAACGTCCATAATATGGGAACTGGCCAAGTAGACGGCCCCAATAGGTGAGCAAATATTGAGTGACAACAAGTAGTGAGAGTACAGCGTTCATCTATCGTGTAACACTGCGGCTCTCGTTGAACTCGTACGTTGGTCTATTGTCTGAATGAGCACTGTAATCTTAGGCTATGAGCTGTTCCGTGGCAAAAATCAAACGACAACTCTGAACCATAGGCTTGCCCGCGAGAGGTAAAACCATATCGCAATATGTGTCCGTGCAGGGGCAGTGCAGAAAAACACGTCCTGGTCAACAACGGTAGCCATGACAACGATAATGGCGATTTCAACAATTAGTCAACGCCGTGTAGTCCAAAACACACCACACAGACGCACCGCCTGGGTGGCGAACGAACGCGCACACAGAGCTAGTACCCTCCCACCCCCGTGGTGTTCAATCACACGGCAGGTCAGTTTGACCCAGGGTCTAATTACTAAGTAGGCGTATCAACAGACATGGGGTGGGGGGGGGGAGCCTGAAACATTTTGTGAGCTAATTTCAGAATAAGGATTGAGTGACGGGTGTGAGTCTGAGGGCGGGTGTGAGTCTGAGCGGCGGGTGTGAGTCTGAGGGGCGGGTGTGAGTCTGAGCGGCGGGTGTGAGTCTGAGGGGCGAGTGTGAGTCTGAATGGCGGGTGTGAGTCTGAGGGGCGGGTGTGAGTCTGAGCGGCGGGTGTGAGTCTGAGGGGCGAGTGTGAGTCTGAATGGCGGGTGTGAGTCTGAGCAGCGGGTGTGAGTCTGAGGGGCGGGTGTGAGTCTGAGCGGCGGGTGCTGTTTGTTTCATAATAAATTTATTAAATTTATAACGTCAAGGCAGTCACATCAGTTGGTCGGTGTGGGCCTCGGTTACCGCGGGCACAAGTGTGAGAAACCCTGACACATCATCTCTCTCCCTCTCCCCCGTTCCAGTCCTGCCCCTTTATATGATTGTCACCTCCATACAAACTACTAATACATCCTGGTCAAATGATGGTCAATGACATTATAATTCAATTGTAACACGAGATCAATACATATATTTTGTTTTGTAATATCCTGGAAGCGCCACACACGCTATGGACTGACATCTCATTGGATGATATTAGAAAACTTCTGAATAGTTTACTTCCGGTTGATACCCTCCTCCACTACAAGGCATCCCCAGAGTTCAGCTTCAAGGATCACGACAGGAAGTCCTTCAGGTGGGTCTCTGGGGGATCTCGTTCACTAGCCACGGCCAGAGTTGAGGGTGGTGTGAAAGTCCATCCGATCAGGACCAGACGGTTATATCATAGCTGACACGCAGGCGCAGGACAGTGCTTGTGACCAGACAAGAACCAAGTCACTGTCAGGCGGTCATATCATACATGACACGAAGAGAGGGTGGGGGGGGTGAAGGCAGGGGTTCGTCCAAGAGTGTAACCAATAGATGACATTCTGGGTTTATTTTCATTCATTGATTAGAGGGCGAGGGAAATGCGCTGGGTGTGAGTGGGGGTGTGTACGGGTGTCCATGACATGGTACAGCAGCTAGAATGTGCGTGTGAGACAGACAGACACACACACACGAGAGAGAGCCTGCGATGGAATGGATTAACTGAGCACAATAATTTTTTTTTAAAACTAGAATGAAATCCTCGCATCGATAAACAGAGAGTTGACTTAAGGGCTTTTGTTTCGTAATTTTAACATCGATCAGTTGCTTGGCGATTCATGACATTTTGAGCAAAAAACGTAACAGATGCCTGTGTGTGTATCACAGGCTGGTCAAGTTGAAAATATTTCCCCAAATTGTGAGGAATGATTCACGGGACGGGGGTGGCGTGAGACTGCTGAACAGCGGATGTAATATGATGCAGTGTTGTGAGACTGCTGAACAGCCGATGTAATATGATGCAGTGCTGTGCGACTGACAGATTTCATCACATCCTTACAGGGACATTACTCACACGGCGATATAAGTTCGTTGTCCGACGACAAACTCTATGTCAATAAATGACGCCGTTGCTTGGTAAAGATAAGAAATGTCCTGAGATTGATCAGGCCAGGTTTTACACCCAACTTTAAAGAGGCTGTAGTCTACCGCTGGTTTACACACACACACACACGCACATACACACACACGCACATACACATAAAGGTGCGCGTCTGCGATGGTGCCTGGAGTAAGCGAGAGTTCAGAGACCCAGTTATGAGTGTCTTCAAAACTTCAACACAGTACTAACAACAACTGGCGAGACACACTTCAACACAGTACTAACAACAACTGGCGAGACACACTTCAACACAGTACTAACAACAACTGGCGAGACACACTTCAACACAGTACTAACAACAACTGGCGAGACACACTTCAACACAGTACTAACAACAACTGGCGAGACACACTTCAACACAGTACTAACAACAACTGGCGAGACACACTTCAACACAGTACTAACAACAACTGGCGAGACACACTTCAACACAGTACTAACAACAACTGGCGAGACACACTTCAACACAGTACTAACAACAACTGGCGAGACACTCTTCAATATTGTCAACAATCGGTCAAGTTTGCCCTTATCGATACTTCAATATATAGGCCATATGCCGGAGAGGGGGAGTGGTTACAGGTCAAGGTTCGCACTGTGTATACATAGTATACATACTGGTTGATTTACTGACCCGAGAGAGAGAGGCTAAGCCTCAAGATAAAAAGAACTAACAAATATGACGTCAACACTCCACCAACGCATCCACCCCAAATTTTAATTAGAAAGTTGTTTATCATTGAGAGTAGCGCGCATGTCAACCCCATTCAAAACAAATCACAGAACAAAGTGAGTAAGATTGCGTTAAACAATCGAAGGATTAACCAGTAGTGCCCCATCTTATTAACACAACTGGGGTGATTAAAAACAAAGACTAGAGAAAATTGTGTTGATTTGTTGTTGTTGTTTTAGCTTGAAACAAAAAACTCTGTCTTCGAATTCTTATTTTCATGCGTGTGTGAAGTAAGGATGACACGAAATCTCTTAGATCCTATAAACCACTAATGGGACTGTTTTTAAGGTGCCCTTATTTCACCCCCACCAAAGCAGACTGTGCAATGGCCATGCAGACACCACGGGAGGTAAAGCGGGGACTTCAACCATGAAATGAAAATCCTTCGGTCCTCGCCGGAGATCGAACCAGTCGAGCGTTTTACCCCCCACGGCCATCGGTCCCGGCATTTCATTTAGGTAACTTTAGCCACTAATAAAAAATTCAGACACTTCACCAGTCACAGCAAATAAAGCGGCCCATAAAGAGAGTCTGAAAGACATCTCTCGAGAATTCAGCTCTGGAGTGTGCGTGTGAAACTGGGAGGCCGACCGACCTGCATGCCACAATAATCGTATGTTCAAATCCGTGCCTCCACGACGCTATGTTCAAATCCGTGCCTCCACGACGCTATGTTCAAATCCGTGCCCCCACGACGCTATGTTCAAATCCGTGCCTCCACGACGCTATGTTCAAATCCGTGCCTCCACGACTCTATGTACAAATGAGCTTCAAAACACTAAAAGATGTGGTGTTATTGTACACATGGTCAGCAAGATGGCAGGGGCTTTGGAGGATGCTGCTACTATAAATGTTGGTGTTTTTTTTTTATTAAAGAAATGAGTACACACTCGGTAGTGAGTGTCATCTGATGACATATTTGAGTGTCATTTAAGTGCACATGAGCCCGAGTTTTGCTGCGTTGTCTGCTGATAAAAGTCTCCCCCACAGTATTCATGTCACAACCAGACATTGTTGCCAGTTGTAACCAGACAATGTTGCCAGTTGTTTGAAACGAAAACCGCCGAAACTCAATAAGAAACCAGCCAAATTAGTCAAGATGCAGCCATATTTTTTATGTAAGCGCCATTCGTTTCTCAGTGAACACACACACAACACGTTTCTATTGTTTACATGTCCACACCTTTAATTGATGATATTGGACCAGGTTAACACAGGCCCGCCCTTCATATTTATGAACCCGTTATGGCCCGCGGCTGAAATATTGTGCCTACCCCCTGTCCTAGCTCAAACCGTAAATCATTTATCAAAACAACCTTTGTCAACAGTGGACTGACAACATATAGGTACCAGCTGTACAGCAATGACAGGGGCAATCAGTTCAAACACCCCCCCCCCCCCGAAGACTAACAACCGTGTAGGTTTAGTAGCGTATCACCCATCATATGACAGTACACACAATAATAATATATATACACTAAAAAAAACGTAATGTTCGCTTAGCCTTTAAGGGCCATCAGGGCAGATGAAGTGTACAATCCATACGTTTCTGTAACCTCGGCATATAAGAGTTTGATGTGATTAGATACGAGACAGTATGTTGGGGGAGCTTCAGAGAGCAGAAGACAACTCTATCGCTGCCATGAGTTCAATAGCAAATACACGTACTGATGGTTTACAAACAGGCAGGCTGTCAAAGTTCAACACAGGTCAAGCATTATGGTCAGCGTGTGAGTGACAGAGGTGATGATACGATGGGACAGGATTACAGTGGGGACAGGGTGAAAAGCAACATGGACCAAAAACAATAGGGAGACCACAGTTCATTGATCCCGGGGGTGTGTGTGGGGGGGTACACTGTGTACACGGAGAGGTTGGATGACCCGGGGGCCATTAACACAACAGACCAGTGGCTCTCAAATTATGGGATTTCAGGTGGGTCGCGACAAAAATTTAAATGTGTAACTGCACGATCAAGAGTCTCTACATCTGCACAATTACAACTACACTCACCTACATGCTACAAAACTAGAACAGACCACTCACCTACATGCTACAAAACTAGAACAGACCACTCACCTACATGCTACAAAACTAGAACAGACCACTCACCCACATGCTACTAAACTAGAACATATTGTGTATCTAAAAATGTAATGGTGAAAATGCATTGACATTAAATGAAGATATTATACGCTTTCTTTATTCTGAGATGGGTCGCGAAAACAGACCCGTTAGTCCAAGTGGGTGGCGAAGTTTGAGAGCCACTGCACTGAAGACCACATCACAGACCACCTGGGTCGTGGTCGCTAACGGACTAGCTACGTCATCTACAGCTACAACAACAACAACAACAACAACACTGGTCATGCTACACCTACTATGTTGACCACACACGTGTCACTGACACACATATATCTATCTACGTGCCGTATTACACACAACATGTTTCTACCCTAACACACCAGAGAGGGTGTATGCCTAGAGGAGGGGGAGGGGGGGACGTACCTTGGCCAGGGCTGCTGGTATCACTAGGACAGGTCTTCACCACAAAAGGACTTATCAAGGGACTTTTTTTTCTGCTGCGCACTTTTTGTTTTTTGCAACAAAGAGAGAAATAAACAGATAAACAGTAAACTAAAATAATATATATAAACAAACAAAACTCTAACTGCGTGTCATGTTAGACTTGTATTCTACAGTGATGTATTGGTCAAATAACAAGTAAGGGAACGTCGTTCCACCGCGTTCCCCTCCCAATACACCACTGGTATTATATAACCACAGCTGACAATCTAGACACTTTGTCGCACGTTTTCTGGATAATTCTTCAAGAAAATAGTTGGCAGCACCGTTGAAGATGTGAGTGGGTCTTCCCAGTTTTCTTCACGCCAAAGACAAAATACTGACGCCAAAGACTAAACACTGAACGTGGAAACCTTCAAGCAGCAAAGGGAGAACCTTAAAACCTTTGAAATCTTTATGGACTGGGGTATGGGCAATTTATGGACTGGTAGGGGCAATTTATGGACTGGTAGGGGCAATTATGGACTGGGGTATGGGCAATTTATGGACTGGTAGGGGCAATTTATGGACTGGGGTAGGGGCAATTTATGGACTGGGGTAGGGGCAATTTATGGACTGGGGTAGGGGCAATTATGGACTGGGGTAGGGGCAATTTATGGATTGGTAGGGGCAATTTATTGACTGGGGTAGGGGCAATTTATGGACTGGTAGGGGCAATTTATGGACTGGTAGGGGCAATTTATGGACTGGGGTAGGGGCATTATGGACTGGTAGGGGCAATTTATGGACTGGTAGGGGCAATTTATGGACTGGGGTAGGGGCATTATGGACTGGGGTAGGGGCAATTTATGGACTGGGGTAGGGGCAATTTATGGACTGGGGTAGGGCAATTTATGGACTGGGGTAAAGGCGATATTTGGTGGACAAAATCCAGCCCAGGCAGGAACGAGGCGTGAGTGTTGCCAGTCATAGACCTAATTACAGATAATAATATATTATGGTACTGTGTTTATTGAATATAGTTAGCATAATCAGTCATGATCAAATAACTACAAGTTTATATATATATATATATATATATATATATATATATATATATATGTGTGTGTGTGTGTGTGTGTATGTTACTAGCCCATACAAGTATGTTTGTTTGTGTCTATGTATATGGCATAAAAAACATCAAATAATTTTTGTCAAAGAGTTATGACCGGTAACACTCATGCCTCGTCCCTGCGGACAGCCGAAGCAACAACAACACCGTGTTGCGGGGGATTGGGGCGGGGGGGGGGAAGAGAGAGAGCAGTCATTCATTGTAGAAAATTCTTCCACCTCCCCCAATGCCGGTATTTTATTTTTTTGTGAATTTATCAAAATGTTCCATCAACGACATGTATTCAATCCCATATCTTCACACTGGGAAATAGTGTTGTTGTTTAGTAGATAGAGAAGGGTGGGGGAAGCGGAGGGGACGGAACGACACTGACGCACCGTGTCAACAAACACAGACACACACTCAGACAAGACGAACACCGGGGAGATGTGTGTGTGTGTCAGCTGATATGGAACTGTATCAGCAACAAACAACAGCTGCTGAAGGTTGTGGGCACACTACTACACGGCACACCACGGCTGCTCCCAGCGAGAGTGGCCTATGGCTGGGTGGGCGTGGAGGTGGGCGTGTCTCGTGTACACGCGAGTGCAGGCCACTGTACACACTCAACTGTATATAAGGCGTCTATAAATAGAAATGTAACGGGTTTAATAAAATACAAGAACAATAGACACACAAACACGGAAAGTGGCCACTTCAATAGACCAACAAATTCTTCTTACCCTAAATGTGTAAAACTTAGAGAGTGTCTGGCCGTCTGTTCCAATAAGTTAGCCGTAGTTTAAAAAAATATATATATCTCCAATAGTTGCACTCAGCAGAATAAATAACTACGGTCTAGCCCTAACACTGTAATATACTCAACGTGAAAACGATATCAAAAATCCCTCAAATTAGGACGACAAGTAAATTTTTTTTTAAATCCAGTTTTCCCCCTTTTTTTTTTCACTTGTTAGATTTCACAGATGGACGAAAGGCAACAAGCTCCAAGATGGTAACTCAAGTGAATCCGGCAAATAACTCAACAAAACACAAAGGTTGTTTTTAAGCACACACACGGTGGTTCTAACACATCTAATTCTAGAGTCACTCGACGGCTGCCCAAAAGGAAAAACCTCTCTCATCAAAAAACTACCAGGTATCGATTTTTGGTCGCCAAATGTATTTTTGTCCAACTCCCGTCACTCGCCCAAGCTGCTCGCGGCGCGGCGGCCCACGCCAGTCGATGATGACGTGTGCGGGGACGACCAGCGTCAGCTCTCACTCACCAGAACAGCACGCTCACGGCCTATATGACGAGCAGAACTGAATGAGCACTCACGTCTGATTAATCTCACCCACACTGCATTGTAGAACAGATCAGTGGCTCTCAAACCTCTACAATTCCCCCGACCCGATAAGTGAACGTGTTCAGTTTTCACTTCACTTGTTCAGTTTTCACGATACAGCGGTAAAAGAAAGAAATGAAGGTAAAAGAAAGAAATGGCGGTTAGTAAACTATTAACATTTTTGGCGGAGCCACTTCAAAGCATCTCGCGACCACACTTTGAGAGCCATGAGATACAAACTGCATGAGCCCGTTCGGTGTATGTTGCGTCCCTTCCGCCTTTTTTTTAAATTGACAACCAAAATGTCACTAAATCAGCAGACGACATCACTAGATCAGTGCATCCGCCATTTTGGTCTAGAATAGAATTGGATTAGCCTCGAATACCCCCCCCCCCCCAATCTATTTGTATGAATCCTGTAAGAGCCACTCGCCTTCATCTATGCCGTTGTGTACGTAGTGAGAGAATCGTTCCAGACAATATTTTGAATGACGCTCGGTAGTTTTTATATGGTCACGTTCGCAACTCCCAGAGACACCAAACGTACATACCCATGTCTTCTCTCGCCACTTCCAGAGACACCAAACGTACATTGGCCCCACTGTAGATGGTGTGCCCATACAAGACACCAATGGCCCTACTGTAGATGGTGTGCCCATACAAGACACCAATGGCCCCACTGTAGATGGTGTGCCCATACAAGACACCAATGGCCCCACTGTAGATGGTGTGCCCATACAAGACACCAATGGCCCCACTGTAGATGGTGTGCCCATACAAGACACCAATGGCCTCACTGTAGATGGTTGTCAATTATTTCAGGATTACTACGACACACAACAAGCTGAAATGTACAGGGGTGGTGGGAGATGATGGATGAGGAGGATGAGACGACCCCCCCCGGGAGAGGCGGGTGGGGGTGGGGGGGAATGGCGGTGAATTGTTTATGTTGTTTTCTTTAAGGTGGGTCAGAAATATTATTTTTAGATTTTTATGAGATCGCCAGGTGAATGGAGGACAGATATATTGATGGGAATGATTCAATACATTCAATCGCATCGTAGTTTAAGAAGACAGGCACAAACAACTCAGTTACACTCAAACTTAGCGAATTATAAAAATACTCAAAAAAAAAAACACACCCCCTCCCTGAAATTATATACTTTAAAGAATAATAATCATAGTTCAATGCATATACCGCCACATTATTGTTCAGTATCTACACCACCACATCGTTCAGTATCTATACCACCACATTACTGTTCAGTGTTTATACATACGTACCACCACATTATTGTTCTGTGTCTATACGTACCGCCACATTATTGTTTTATGTCTATACGTACCACCACATTATTGTTCTGTGTCTATACGTACCGCCACATTATTGTTTTGTGTCTATACGTACCGCCACATTATTGTTTTGTGTCTATACGTACCGCCACATTATTGTTTTGTGTCTATACGTACCGTCACATTATTGTTCTGTGTCTATACGTACCGCCACATTATTGTTATGTGTCTATACGTACCGCCACATTATTGTTCTGTGTCTATACGTACCGCCACATTATTGTTTTGTGTCTATACGTACCGCCACATTATTATTTTGTGTCTATACGTACCACCACATTATTGTTCAAGGCACCCAATGTGTTTAAATGATTCTGGCACTTAATTCAAGCCGAGTTCCGAGAACCTAACGTCGATAGTTTCACTGCACACCAGTTATAAACAAAGGAAATAAGTTTAATTGTGTAAAAATGTGTGCAGACTCTTCGCAGGCATTGACCTATGATCAATACTTCAAGACTGTTTGAAAAAATCTTTACTTGGGTGTAAAGTTCACAGGTATGGATTCAACGATCATAAAGTGGCAGTTGTCATCAGAAAAAAAAACTTCAGAAAAGTAAGTACCTCGGCGCTGGCAGTGTCACCGGAAGAGCGGATACACCCCCCCCAATCCACCTTCCACGCCCCTTTTCTTTACACACCCACCCCCTCCATTCCTGACGATAGTCCGTGGTCGTTCAATAAACTCTCAACAAATAAGTCTAATGTCGTGAACAACAGTGAGCCTTTTACGACAATGTGGGAAAAGTCGATTCAAACTCAGTCACTGAGAAGAAGATGGGTGAGAGAGAAAAACCTGGTCTCCCAACGAACCATTGTCCGGGGGGGGGGCGGGGAAGCATTACAAAAAGAAAATAGAGAAGGCAAAAAAAAACAAACTCTGCCATCGATCGGTGCCGTAGTTGGATCCAACATGGCGTCATCACCGGCTTATGGACAAATCGAAGGCCGGACATTTTAGCCTTTTCGATTAGAGATTATTTTTTTAATTATCAGAAAAAAGGCTTCGAGTGAAAAGCGTAAACAATCTCAATAGTTTGTTATTTTAAAATCATTATATTTTCATTGCTATTTTAATATCATTATATTTTCATTGCTATTTTAATATCATTATATTTTCATTGCTATTTTAATATCATTATATTTTCATTGCTATTTTAATATCATTATATTTTCATTGCTACTTTAATATCATTATATTTTCATTGCTATTTTAATATCATTATATTTTCATTGCTATTTTAATATCTGCTTATTTATTCTACTTAGTAAAATGTATTACCTGCCCCCCCCCACCCTGCTATTGCCTGGCCCCTGCTGTAGAATGCCTGGCCCCTGCTGTAGAATTTTCACGCTACGGACTGCAGCACACACAGACAGACAGCCGGGTTGGCAACAACCCTTCCTCCCCCCCCTCCCCCATTTTCTCTCAGTCATTACATGAAACAAGTCACACTAAGGCTGCGAGGTACTAAACATTTCAATGTATTACAGTTGTATACACCTAAAGTCTATTATTACATGTGTGGCGAGGTACTAGACATTTCAATGTATTACAGTTGTATACACCTAAAGTCTATTATTACAGGTGTGGCGAGGTACTAGACATTTCAATGTATTACAGTTGTATACACCTCAAGTCTATTATTACAGGGGTGGCGAGGTACTAAACATTTCAATGTATTACAGTTGTATACACCTCAAGTCTATTATTACAGGGGTGGCTTGTAATGGCTCTTGTGTGCAGCTCTAAGAAACAGCCTGTTGTTGTTTGTTTTTTTTAACGTTTACTAAATCTTGATGTGGTTGAGGATGGAAGGGTTGCTGCCCTTTATAGAAAACAAGGGAGTGCAGTTTGCATCGACCCAGCATGAGTGGTCGCCCCTTTACAATACTAAATCTAGCTGTAATAAATAATAATGAAGTGGTATCGAAGGATTCGTAATTTAATCCGATTAGAGAAACCTGCAGAACTCCAGACCACCCGGCTTCCAATTTTTTTTAAATTAGCATTTATAAAACGGACCTACACGTTCTTAATACCCCCACTCCCACCCCAAACCTTTTACTCACAAGAAAAAAAAAACCCAAAAAAAAACCTAAAAAAAAAAACAACTCAATTTTTCTAAATCATTTTCTGCAAAGAAAGATTTTGATTGTGAAGCGAATACTGAATAATAATAATAATGAAAATATAAACCGAATTACTTTTGAATTCCCCAGACAAACGTGCATTCTAAAGTTGTTTTTTTTTTCTTTCAAATATATGTGGGGCGGGTTCGAAGTTTATAGTGGGTGTGTGTATTTTACTTTGCACTCTCTACGTCCCACAACATTTGGCCAGGACTGCAGTGGCCCAAGAGACATCGTCTTCATAGTCTACTGCGAGACACAACACAGAAAGTCGCCGACTCCCAATGTATTGCCGCGGTCTGCAGTTAATGCCAATGTCTGTCATAACAAACCAAGCACTGACATACACACACAGTTGAATTTTTATTGTTTTTTTATATATATATATTTAGAATACAAAAATACATGTACAAATAATTGTCACCGACCCGTCGTGTGCAGGTGAAAGTATGTTATATTAGGTTATTTTTGCTGAGTAAGGTAGAAATATATGAAGTGTGATTGGAGAAATCATGTCACATGACACAACCAGCAGAATGTCAGTTGAAAACAGTTGGCCAAGAATTCACGTCACGGTTATAAGTGCAGCCACACTGACCTATGCAATGTACAGTAAGCTTTGTTAGTAGAGAGATGTTGGATCTGGAGTTGTTTGCTGTACCCGATCATAGTTTGGCTGCTTAGAAGAATGTAGGGGTTCACAAGCTAGCAAATGTCCTCATCTATTACACAATTTGCCTGCCCTTTATTACACAGTTTGCCTGCCCTTTATTACACTACACGGTTTGCCTGCCCTTTATTACACAGTTTGCCTGCCCTTCATTACATGTTTGCCTGCCCTTCATTACATGTTTGCCTGCCCTTTATTACACAGTTTGCCTGTCCTTTATTACACAGTTTGCCTGCCCTTTATTACACAGTTTGCCTGCCCTTTATTACACAGTTTGCCTGCCCTTCATTACAAGTTTGCCTGCCCTTCATTACATGTTTGCCTGCCCTTCATTACCCAATTTGCGTGCCCTTTATTACACAGTTTGCCTGCCCTTTATTACACTACACGGTTTGCCTGCCCTTTATTACATAGTTTGCCTGCCCTTTATTACACTACACGGTTTGCCTGCCATTCATTACACTGTTTGCCTGCCCTTCATTACACAGTTTGCCTGCCCTTCATTACCCAATTTGCGTGTCCTTTATTACACAGTTTGCCTGCCCTTTATTAACTTGGGGATCTCATAGTCGTAAGGGAAAACATCTTAAACCATTTCAAGGAATCAATAGAATCATTTTGATACGCCATTATTGGCACCACGTATGTGTCCAGTGCGAACCGAGGCCCGACGGTCAGTACGGTCCGGCCCACGGCCTATCACTCGTTTCAGAGAGAAGCACAACACACGTGTCTTGTATGTTATGACGTTTATATTTACTTCATGTCAGATGTCAATACTCCATCCATCTACTCTGGGTCCGGCCCGCCTGTCCAACGTGGCCCACAAGTTAAGATTTTGCCTACCTCCCCCCCCCCCCCCGGTCTAGTTTATCAACTGTGCCATGGCACGAAAGTCAACGAGACCTCCACTGTATAGAGATCGAGACATTCTGTTTGTTTTGCAGATTCCTGTGTCAGCTCTGACTGACATTTGCATGGCGGCGGTGGTGGTTGGTGAAATATAGCCTATCATGAGTTTTCCGAGAACTAAAGTACCATGGGCGCATGAGCCAATCATGAGTTTCCCGAGACTAAAGTACCATGGGCGCATGAGCCAATCATGAGTTTCCCGAGAACTAAAGTACCATGGGCGCATGAGCCAATCATGAGTTTCCCGAGAACTAAAGTACCATGGGCGCATGAGCCAATCACGAATTTCCCAAGACAATAAGTCAAGGCTTGATTAGATAGAGGAAAGCCGTAGGCGTAACGTAAGTAGTAACATAAGTAATTCTGCCGTGTGGTGGTGGGGGGGGGACTTTACTCAAATGGTGGAGAGCGCTCGGCCTCATGCGATGAGGCGGCCCTGCAGGGCCAACACAGTGTCAAAGCCTGACACAGTGAGTCAGTGTGACAGTCTGACACAGTGAGTCAGTGTGTCATAGTCTGACGCAGTGAGTCAGTGTGACAGTCTGACACAGTGAGTCAGTGTGTCAAAGCCTAGCACAGTGAGTCATGTGTCATAGTCTGACACAGTGAGTCAGTGTGACAGTCTGACACAGTGAGTCAGTGTGTCATAGTCTAACACAGTGAGTCGGTGTGTCATTGTCTTACACAGTGAGTCAGTCTGTCATAGTCTAACACAGTGAGTCATAGCCTGCCGTAGCTACCCAGAAACAGACCCGTGGTCAAGACAACGCACAAGAGACGAAACATCTGCAAGGACATTGCACACAATGTAGACCAGTGATATTCTTTTACACTGATGAAATACCGGATAGTCACTGACACACACAACATACAAAGCACAGTTAAAAACCAATAAATAATAATGATTTCATCGTGTTATAAAAACAAATTAATTTATATATATATATATATATATATATATATATATATATATATATACTCAAGCGCACGTGCATGTGTAAAGACACAGAAGATGCTGAACTGAACAATTGGCCCCATTGGCTACATACATAATTACAGATGTCGCTCAAGTATCATTGATAAAATATTTCCTCACAGAAGACAGGACACCTCGTACTTACGAACGTACGACGATGGCCGCACTTAGTGTGGCGCTAATTCATTAAAAGAGAAAAAAGTAGACCAACGTATGGGAACAAGTTTTGTGTTGGGAGGGGGGGTATCAGTCACAGCCAGGTCTGGGGAAAAAAAATAAAATAATGAATCATTCATTCGATTCTTTATTGATTAATGAAAAGTGAAGTGGGTTGGGTGGGAGGAATTAATAGACCGGAACAAGTAGAGTTGACCAAAAGTAGAAAGAACAGAATTAAATTATTCTGTTATTAAAGGGTCACTCTCTTTGGTGGTAGTGTACTGAGATACCTTACTTAGTTCACCGGAACACAAATAAGACTGGGGGTCACAACTATGTCACCTGAAGACAAAAAAAAAAGGCACATTCCCCCCTTTTTCACCCCCCCCCCCGCAGCCCAATATAAAACAACCACTATTCCATCTTACGTCACAGTGGTCATTTTGGTTACATAACACCTGGACTAAATGACATTCTGTGGAAGAGAAACAGGGGTTGGGCTGGCAGTTGTAGACATAGTGCACTGATTGTTGCTTAAAAACAAAACAATGAATGGATGAAACATGTTAAATGGAGCCAGAAATAAGATATGCCACACAAAGAGAGATTATAAGTATATACATTACACATATTACACAACGAGAGATTATATATATATATATATATATATATGCTGTGCTATATATATATATTACACAAAGAGAGATTATATGTATATATTACACAAAAAAAGTAATTATATGCAACGATATGTAAATGCAGAAAACTAAATGTGTGCACTATGGGCCGAAACAAATTAAGCCACGTTTTGAAATGAAATGCCAGAAAAATCAGACCTATCAAACATGTACTGTTAAGCAAGAATCAAATCTGAAATAATAGCAGCCATCAAAGCACAAAATAAAAATGGCGTGTAGTTAGAACAGACATCTATGAAAGTATTTTTGTTTCAATTTTCGACCCCCCACTCCCTTACACACACATACCGCAAAGAAAAATAAATAAAACTTGACAAATGCAAAAAGCGTTATGTTTATACTAGACAAACTGACAACTTAGGGAAAAAATATCAAGCTGGCCAGGAAGAAAGCCGACTAAGGAAATATAGTGCCAAAAGATGTGGCGAAGGAATTTTTTAAAAAAAAAGGGAATCAAATCTACCTGGATTATCGCGTCAGACCTCATGACTGAAGTCAGGTGGCATGCATAGAAGAGAGATCTGCAGTGGACGAGAGGAGAAACAACTGGTCAGTTAATTGAAGGGCACTGGACGATCTAACCTTGGATGAAACAATTCTAAGAAACAGAGAACATCAATGACAAAATGGCAAGATTTGTGTCAGACTGTTTAAAAAAAAATGATTGTAACGCAGTGCCTGCCTTACAGTTTGTAGTGCCCGATTAAGAATAATGTGACAGCGCCCCCCTCCCCCCCAATGTTTCGAATGCTTGACAAGTCGAAATAGACCAGGCTAGCGTGGACGACCCAAACCCCATTTCATTTTCCTTTCTGTGCGGGGCCCGATGGGTAGAGATCGGTAAGATCGGCTTAAAGACGACCCTGCTAGTGTGAATGGATCAGGAAGTGTAATGTAAATAAACATACATCAAATGTTCCGATAGTCGATTATCACGCCATGATTATGACGTCATTTTGGACGACGGCGGGCAACGCGACCTAACCCAATACAACATAAAAAACACAACTCCCGTGTAGGACGATGTTTATGAAGCAATTAGATTTGTTTTTAATAAAAAGTCGTTGTGCTAACGACCAGCCCCGTAGCCGGGGGGGGGGCACTGGGGGGCCGTGCCCCCCCCCCCCCCGCTAGGTGTGGAGTGCCGCCCCCCCCCCGCTTAAAAAGAAGAAAAAGAGGAAAAAATAAGTAACTAAAATGAGAAAGTACCCCCTTACTGTGTATTGGTGCCCCCCTGCTTACTTTGACCTGGCTAAGGGCCTGCTAACGACACAACCCCTTTACATGGCGAGGTTACAGAAACAGATGAATTCTACACATCATCTGCCCCGGTGAGACCTTACAGGCTTATGACTTCACTTTTTTTTTCTGTACATGTTCAACTTAGGGTTCTCCTCTGCACACCCCTTTACAGTTTAGCCTTACAGGTTACAGCATAATAAAACTACAATAAGGGGTGGTGGAGGGGGGCCATTAGGCAGCCACCCTAGTTACACAGAAGAGGAGGATTGGGGAGGGGTGGGTGGGTGGGGGCGTGGATGAAGTGAATCAGATAGGCACAATGATATGTCACCACCACCCCCACCCAATTTCTCATTTAATGTCACCCATCGAAACCCACAGGGTGGGGGTACTGAAAATTTAAAACTAAAAAAAAAATTGTAGTTGTTTATTTACACACAGAATGTCATTCAAAATGAACTACCATAGGGAGCGATGGCCCCCATACCCCACTCAGGGGGCGGGGGGGGGTGTAAGATGGCTAAAGTTACAGACACAATGAAAACCTTTCTACTGACTCCTGATTTCATACAGGTGGTTATAGGACATTATCAGTTACATTTTGTAAAGGTGTTCAATCTAAAGTCTCCACCAATCAGAGTGTTATTTATTTGTGTCCCTAATTGTAAAAGACTTTCAAACAGAAGAACAGCAGAAGGAAAGAAGCAAAAATACAGATCTAATATTGATAAAAAAAAAGGTAAATAAAGGCTATTGTTACTAGAAAAAAAAAAAAAACCTCTGAACTAGATATGCAACCATCTTTCACATGAATTTCAATCAGATTTGAGTAACTGCAGCTATAAACAAAAAGAAAGAATGGTAATAGTTTGATTCACTTGATGTAGTCACACAGCTATAAACAAAAAGAAACAATGGTAATAATTTGATTCACTTGATGTAGTAAAACAGGAAAAATTCTGTTTGGGATTATTCTAAGAAATTAAAAAAAAACAACAGCTAATAGAATCAAAAGCAGAGTTTTCATGATGTTGTTTGGGTTGGTAGCAATCTGGCCAGTTCAAAGTACTAGCAGTAATATGTAGCAATCTGGCCAGTTTGAATTACCAGCAGTAATTTGTAGCCATCTGGCCAGTTTGAATTACCAGCAGCTAAACACTTAATGCCAAAATAATTTTTTGTATTCTTCATTTAAAGTATTCATACAAATACATGCATTCCCACACACCACCAGTTTAAAAGCATTAATAATTCCCCCCCCTTTCTTTAACTGGATCCTTTAAGCTTAAAAGATCAGATTTAAAGAATGAAAACTAAAAAAAAAAAAAAAATGTGTGAGCTTCCATTATTCTTGTAGCCATATGTAATCCTTTTTATTTTTTCTAAGCCAAATTTAATTACTGTTTGGCCCATTGAGCCCAGCTGTTATTTTTGTTAATCTTTTTAACATGGGTTAAGGCATGCAGCCCCCAAAAACTTGTTGCCTTGCCCATGGAACAGTTGAATGGCTGAGTGTACTGCAAGGCCTAACCACTACTTCACTCAGCCTGTTGACCTATATATGGGACCCACTATTGATTATCTAGGGCATTCTAGGGACAAAAAAATAAGGGGGAGAGCAATAGACACAAGTAGTTATTAGCTGCCCATAAAAAAAGGGGAAGCCATACATGACAAAAAACAAAACAAAACAAACAAAAACAAAGGATTTGTTATCATGGAGCAATAAATAGACTGTATTAGATTCTACACCTTCTTCTCAGAGCTAATTATCAAATCTATCCCGAGCAATACACGAATTTTTAAAAAAAAGTTTCATCATTTGATTAATAGGCTGTATGTTTTAACATGATATCTATTTACCAATACCTATGTCTTAATCCTAAACATATACTATCTGTATGGTTTATAATTATATATGTCACTATTCTCTCTCTCTCTATAATATATATATATATTTATATTTATGTATACATTTGTATATATTTGTTCATTTATTTATAGACACCACACTAAAGAAATCCTAACAAATACTAACCTCCATCTAGACATTAAGCCCAAAATAAGCAGGCCTAAAATATCATAATAACAAAAATACCATGCATAAAAGCCCTTATTACCCTGAGGTTAATGTGCACCCGGGCCAGGGTAATGGGGAAACCATTATATGGCAAATGGCGGCAGACTTCCTGAATAAAACTCTTATGATAAAAAAAAAATACACACAAACATGGGGACATTTTCAGCAGATATTCTGAAGTAGCATTATTAGCAAACTAGTGCTGAATGTTGTAACATGAAGAGAAATATGGATGTCAATATTCAACAACTGACTAGTGCTGAATGTTGTAACATGAAGAGAAATATGGACTGAATGTTGTTAAATGAAGAGAAATATGGGTGTCAATATTCAACAACTGACTAGTGCTGAATGTTGTAACATGAAGAGAAATTGGACTGAATGTTGTAACATGAAGAGAAATATGGACTGAATGTTGTAACATGAAGAGAACTGACCAGAATAGCGCATATTAAATTTAAAAATGTGTATTTTAAAAAAAAAAAGAAACCTAGTTGCGAGCTAAAAAAAAACACCACAGCAACTGATTTCTTCCTGATTTGTACCACATTGTTTTTTTATCATTATTATAAATGATTCTACTGGAAGAAGAAACGCACAAGTAAACATTGATTAGTTAATAAGCATCTGCTGAATGAAATACGCAAGGCATTGCTAATTGTCAATCAATGTTATAAACTACTGAGCTTTCAGTTAATGAATAAAGCGAGCTTAAAATGTTAAAGCAGTTGAAAGGTGTGACTGGGTAGTTTCTTTAAACGATTTTAAATATAACTAATTTGAATGGTAAATAAAACAAAGCAAAGTAAAGAATATCTGTAATCATGAAGTGAGCAATGCAAAAAGCCAAACCACTTTACTGCATGGTATATAATATTTGGTTGTTGTTTTTTTTTTTTTAATTTTTACTTGGGTGCATGCTAAGACACATATAAAACTAGAGAAAATTGATCAATCACACTGTATCAAATTCAACAACAGTGCTTTGTAAAGGAAACATTTAAGAACAATTTAAAAGGCAGTTGAAAGGTTATGCTAGCATTTTAACGTTATATACCGAGCCCCAAGCCTACAAGTCAACAACACAGAAATGCCAAGTTTCTTACATTATAATGAGTGCTGATGAAAATCAGTTGGTCACGGAAATAAAGGGCAGCTCTTCTGTTTTCTAATAACCAGACTTGTAATTTTCTTAGACTGAAAAATAAAAACAAGATTTTTCTAATTAACAAAATTAACATTTTTTTATTTTAAAGTTTATTCCTTCGTATTCTTTGTTTCGTTTTTTAAGTTTGGTTATCTTCATTTTAGATTTATCAATTATAAAACACAATGCTGCAACATCTGAAGCGTTTTAAGTTAGACTAGCCTAGGCTACTATAGCCCTAAATGTTTCAAATAGTAAAGCCCTTTGGGGGGGGTCAAATGCTTAATATAATTACATATGTTTATACAAGAAGCATTTTAAGTCATACTGGTCTAACCCAAGATGTGCAGTTACACTGCATATATTTTTTTAACAAAAAAAGGTTACATCATCAAAATAACTTTCTTAGATTAACTGCTAACAAGCTGAATGATGTAAAACAGTGGTCCCCAACCCTCGGTACCGGTCCATGGAACAAATAATAATGGGCCACCCAACAAACATTAAATTATTTCCTTTTTATGTATTTCTCTTGTGATTGTCCAACTTTCCATGGACAAGAAATAATCAATGCCCCCCTTCTCCCTTCCAGTGGGCCGCGGGGAAATTATCAAAAGATGACCGGCCGTGACAAAAAAAAGGTTGGGGACCACTGATGTTAAGTACAAAAGAACCAACGAGTCAAGTCCAAACACTACTGTGATATTAATAAGTACTAGTTATGATTCTCTGTCAAAAACTCCATGCATTCGATGAATCAAACCAATGAGAGTGCCAAGACGAAAATGAGCAAAGGCTAGAAAAGTAAGCCATTTACTTTATGGCTTTCTAAACTTAAATATATTATCCCTTAACATAATATATTTTTTAATGCTTCATATAATTACATATATTTATACAAGAAGCATTTTAAGTCATACTGGTCTAACCCAAGATGTGCAGTTACACTGCATATATTTTTTAACAAAAAAAGGTTACATCATCAAAATAACTTTCTTAGATTAACTGCTAACAAGCTGAATGATGTAAAACAGTGGTCCCCCAACCCTCAGTCCGCAGACCGGTACCGGTCCATGAAACAAATATTAATGGGCCACCCAACAAACATTAAATTATTTCCTTTTTATGTATTTCTCTCGTGATTGTCCAACTTTCCATGGACAAGAAATAATCAATGCCCCCTTCTCCCTTCCAGTGGGCCATGGGGAAAATATCAAAAGATGACCGGCCATGACGAGAAAAGGTTGGGGACCACTGATGTTAAGTACAAAAGAACCAATGAGTCAAGTCCAAACACTACTGTGATATTAATAAGTACTAGTTATGATTCTCTGTCAAAAACTCCATGCATTCGATGAATCAAACCAATGAGAGTGCCAAGACAAAAATGAGCAAAGGCTAGAAAAGCAAGCCATTTACTTTATGGCTTTCTAAACTTAAATATATTATCCCTTAACATAATATATTTTTTAATGCTTCATATAATTACATATATTTATACAAGAAGCATTTTAAGTCATACTGGTCTAACCCAAGATGTGCAGTTACACTGCATATATTTTTTTAACAAAAAAAGGTTACATCATCAAAATAACTTTCTTAGATTAACTGCTAACAAGCTGAATGATGTAAAACAGTGGTCCCCCAACCCTCAGTCCGCAGACCGGTACCGGTCCATGAAACAAATATTAATGGGCCACCCAACAAACATTAAATTATTTCCTTTTATGTATTTCTCTCGTGATTGTCCAACTTTCCATGGACAAGAAATAATCAATGCCCCCTTCTCCCTTCCAGTGGGCCGCGGGAAAATATCAAAAGATGACCGGCCATGACGAAAAAAGGTTGGGGACCACTGATGTTAAGTACAAAAGAACCAATGAGTCAAGTCCAAACACTACTGTGATATTAATAAGTACTAGTTATGATTCTCTGTCAAAAACTCCATGCATTCGATGAATCAAACCAATGAGAGTGCCAAGACAAAAATGAGCAAAGGCTAGAAAAGCAAGCCATTTACTTTATGGCTTTCTAAACTTAAATATATTATCCCTTAACATAATATATTTTTTAATGCTTCATATAATTACATATATTTATACAAGAAGCATTTTAAGTCATACTGGTCTAACCCAAGATGTGCAGTTACACTGCATATATTTTTTAACAAAAAAAGGTTACATCATCAAAATAACTTTCTTAGATTAACTGCTAACAAGCTGAATGATGTAAAACAGTGGTCCCCAACCCTCAGTCCGCAGACCGGTACCGGTCCATGAAACAAATATTAATGGGCCACCCAACAAACATTAAATTATTTCCTTTTTATGTATTTCTCTCGTGATTGTCCAACTTTCCATGGACAAGAAATAATCAATGCCCCCTTCTCCCTTCCAGTGGGCCGCGGGGAAAATATCAAAAGATGACCGGCCATGACGAAAAAAGGTTGGGGACCACTGATGTTAAGTACAAAAGAACCAATGAGTCAAGTCCAAACACTACTGTGATATTAATAAGTACTAGTTATGATTCTCTGTCAAAAACTCCATGCATTCGATGAATCAAACCAATGAGAGTGCCAAGACAAAAATGAGCAAAGGCTAGAAAAGCAAGCCATTTACTTTATGGCTTTCTAAACTTAAATATATTATCCCTTAACATAATATATTTTTTAATGCTTCATATAATTACATATATTTATACAAGAAGCATTTTAAGTCATACTGGTCTAACCCAAGATGTGCAGTTACACTGCATATATTTTTTAACAAAAAAGGTTACATCATCAAAATAACTTTCTTAGATTAACTGCTAACAAGCTGAATGATGTAAAACAGTGGTCCCCCAACCCTCAGTCCGCAGACCGGTACCGGTCCATGAAACAAATATTAATGGGCCACCCAACAAACATTAAATTATTTCCTTTTTATGTATTTCTCTCGTGATTGTCCAACTTTCCATGGACAAGAAATAATCAATGCCCCCTTCTCCCTTCCAGTGGGCCGCGGGGAAAATATCAAAAGATGACCGGCCATGACGAGAAAAAGGTTGGGGACCACTGATGTTAAGTACAAAAGAACCAATGAGTCAAGTCCAAACACTACTGTGATATTAATAAGTACTAGTTATGATTCTCTGTCAAAAACTCCATGCATTCGATGAATCAAACCAATGAGAGTGCCAAGACAAAAATGAGCAAAGGCTAGAAAAGCAAGCCATTTACTTTATGGCTTTCTAAACTTAAATATATTATCCCTTAACATAATATATTTTTTAATGCTTCATATAATTACATATATTTATACAAGAAGCATTTTAAGTCATACTGGTCTAACCCAAGATGTGCAGTTACACTGCATATATTTTTTAACAAAAAAAGGTTACATCATCAAAATAACTTTCTTAGATTAACTGCTAACAAGCTGAATGATGTAAAACAGTGGTCCCCCAACCCTCAGTCCGCAGACCGGTACCGGTCCATGAAACAAATATTAATGGGCCACCCAACAAACATTAAATTATTTCCTTTTATGTATTTCTCTCGTGATTGTCCAACTTTCCATGGACAAGAAATAATCAATGCCCCCTTCTCCCTTCCAGTGGGCCGCGGGGAAAATATCAAAAGATGACCGGCCATGACGAGAAAAAGGTTGGGGACCACTGATGTTAAGTACAAAAGAACCAATGAGTCAAGTCCAAACACTACTGTGATATTAATAAGTACTAGTTATGATTCTCTGTCAAAAACTCCATGCATTCGATGAATCAAACCAATGAGAGTGCCAAGACAAAAATGAGCAAAGGTTAGAAAAGCAAGCCATTTACTTTATGGCTTTCTAAACTTAAATATATTATCCCTTAACATAATATATTTTTTAATGCTTCATATAATTACATATATTTATACAAGAAGCATTTTAAGTCATACTGGTCTAACCCAAGATGTGCAGTTACACTGCATATATTTTTTAACAAAAAAAGGTTACATCATCAAAATAACTTTCTTAGATTAACTGCTAACAAGCTGAATGATGTAAAACAGTGGTCCCCAACCCTCACCGGTACCGGTCCATGGAACAAATAATAATGGGCCACCCAACAAACATTAAATTATTTCCTTTTTATGTATTTCTCTTGTGATTGTCCAACTTTCCATGGACAAGAAATAATCAATGCCCCCCTTCTCCCTTCCAGTGGGCCGCGGGGAAATTATCAAAAGATGACCGGCCGTGACGAAAAAAAGGTTGGGGACCACTGATGTTAAGTACAAAAGAACCAACGAGTCAAGTCCAAACACTACTGTGATATTAATAAGTACTAGTTATGATTCTCTGTCAAAAACTCCATGCATTCGATGAATCAAACCAATGAGAGTGCCAAGACGAAAATGAGCAAAGGCTAGAAAAGCAAGCCATTTACTTTATGGCTTTCTAAACTTAAATATATTATCCCTTAACATAATATATTTTTTAATGCTTCTGAAAAGCTGATAATTTGTTTTAATGCTTCTGAAAAGCTGATGATTTGTTTAAAAAAAAGGGGCACTGTAAAAAAAAATAATAATAATATGAACTCTAATAAATACAAAATATCTGATTTACTATCAAGACTTTTAGACAACAAATAATAATAAATCATTAAAATCAAACTTTTAAGTTTTACAAAAATGTAAAAATAAATCTTATACAAAATAAAATGAAACAGCAAAAGTTAGTTAATTCAAAGCAGTGTATGTTTTTCAAACCAAGAATGAATTACAAAAAAAAAATTTCCAAGAGAAATACTTAAGTTCATAACTTTAGTTCATAACCTAAGTTAGAAAGGAAAACTTTAATGAGATCTCAAAAAAAAAAAAAAAAAAAGTAAGCTATAACTTTTTTTAAAATTGTATGGTGGTCGTTTTCTTTAAGAGTCACTAAGATCTGAATTTTAAAAAAGAAATATTAAAATTCTCTTCACACTCTAACAGTAATCATAGCAATGACAGACACACAAAGTCACAGCACATCAGACACACAAAGTCACAGCACATCAGATACACAATGTCATAGCAATGCAGGTATACAATGATAAGACCAGAAAGAAGAGAACATTCAACCCTAAATGAAATATCTGGTTTACTGAGAGCTTGAATAATGCAGGTAACTGTATGCATTGAAAGATCCATACATATGTTGCCAAGCTAAATAAGTGAGTCATGGAATAAATTAAATACATTGACGATTTAACAAGCGAAAAACAACAGGAAGGAGTAACAAGATTTGATGCAATGAGGAACAGGTGTCCAAAGGATGATGGTGAAATATTTCAATGATATAATAATGATAACCAGCTTACTGGTATAGCAGCTTTAAAATTACCAATACATTTTTTTAATATTTCATTCACAATATGCCATTTTAAGCAAATTTCTTAGTCTCTTTTATTGTGCTATTTTATCTGATACTGGAATGATCAAGCTAAATTTTTCCAGGCAAAATAACAATTTCATTTTTACTTATCTTTCTTATCATGAGAAATTAAATCCCCCCCCCCTTAGTTGTAGTTGACCAAAAGATATCTTAAAAAGACCCAATGCCCAAGTGCAACCCATAGGTGCGGACAAGAGCTCACTTGAGGATGCGTGCCTAAGTCTCAACATGCAGTTACCACTGCGAGAGTTCAGAGAGAGAGAGAGAGAGAGAGAGAGAGAGAGAGAGAGAGAGAGAGAGAGGAGTAAGGGTACATTATTTCTTGTTATATTTTTGATAACATAATAAGGTTTCAATAAAACTGTTTCATAAAGACATTGTAAAATATATTTTTGCACGGCTTAAGAATGTTCTCTAACAAAAGATCATTAGGCTTAATGTTCTTAGTATGTTTATCCTCACATATGTTTATTAGAAATATATGTGACTTTGAATGACTTTGCAATTTTTAATATCATATGTGTGCTGCCCATATGAAATAACTTGTTAATAGAAATCACAATGCTCAGCCATGTGATTACTGTGAAGCAAATAGAATGTTGCATGTCTAGTGAAAAAATTCAATTATTTAATACCAGTAAACGTAATCTTAGCCTATTTAAGTTATATATGTAATTAAAATTGTATCATCTGCTCTATTAATAGCTAATATAGTGAACAATAAATTGCATGGCTTTGTTCTAATAGATGCTGAAAATCTATATAAATAATATAGCGGTGTGGGTTCTGCGTTAAATCGAAAGTAAAGAATTAATACAACAGTATTACAGTTTACGTAAACAATATTAATAAAAATCATAAAAAAATGGTATCTGTCCGAAACCAAAAATAACCTAGCTTACTGATCAAACCTAAGGGAATATAACTTTATGCGAAGGTTTTGCAGGGTACAGCTAGTAAAAATGAATATTGAATATTTCTGCTTTACCATGTTTTGTTTTACAATTCTAGCAAATAATAAATTATGCCCCATAACCATTTGTAGGTAAAGTAACGTTTAAAGCCCACAAAGAACATCGGGTTCAGATGAAGTAGGGATGAGATTAAATATCTAAGATCCTATTAACCATTAATAGCAGATAGTGCAATGAACATGAAGGCACCACACAAGAAATAGCAGGAACTTTTAAGTATGACCTGAAAATCCATAGGTCCTCACCAGAGGTCAAACCAGGTCAACTGTCGAGTGCTTTACCATATGACCATATATCCCTATAAAGTTTCTGTAGCCACAGCTATTCTACAAGATTGTGTGGCTTGTACAATGTCTTTATTTTCCCCAAAAACGTCAGTTACCCATTTAGTAAGCTGGGTGAACTTAGGAACATTGATCAAACTTGAGAATGGTCACGGCATTCACCGGGGCTGGAACTAAAGACCTTTCAGTTAGCAGTCAAGCTCTCTACCACACTGCCACAGCATCCCTCATAAGCATTTTTCAAGTATGAATATTATCTGGGACCCCCAACACTCAAACTTTTTCCACACTGTACATGATATTGTATGGTCAGCATTTAACTTTTTTAAGCCCAATTCATACAGTTAAGAAAATAAATAATTTTTTTTAAATAAAAAAATATATCAGGAGGTTAATGATATCAGCATTCTGGACATCCACACAGTAAATTTATTTTAATTTTAGAATTGAATACTAGTTATAATACCAAGCAGCGGCAGAGGTGTAATCCTATCAATTTAACAAACAAGAGTCAAGAATAGATAAAGAAGTATACAAATCAAGTTTTAAAACAGTGAACAAATTATTAATTGGAACAGGGATGATGCCAGAAAATCTGGGGGACTTGACTAACTGGTGCTCCTCTCTTCCAAAAGTGAATGAAATCACTAATACATTTCTTCTAAATCTAAAGTGATGGGAACCCCCAACTAGCACCAATTGTCCATTCTTGTGGTTACATGAGCAACATATTTGATAAATTAAATTCCTGCAATTTTAATTTATTTAAGTTTAAACATAATTTTAATTATTTATTATATCATTGCTGATAGTCAATTTTGTCCATTGATTAGTGAAGTCAGCTGATCTGAAAAGCAAATATGCTGAAAATGCAAATATATACTTAGTCTTAGAATAAGAATTCGTACTCATTATATTGTCACTTCTAATCTAGTCATTAAAATTAAAACAATGCAAAATGATGATAATGCACTCATCAGACAAATAGGCCTATTGGATGAATTGATTAATTCGCAGATTATTATATTTTAATAATTTAATAATAAATTTCTACGATTAGGATTATACATTCAAAATTGAAGTGAAAAGAAATGTAAGAAATATTTACATTGCAATTAAGGGGATTTCTACGCACAATTAGAGCCGTTTATGCTTATCCGGCAGCGTTTAGAGTTTGCATAATAATTAGTACCTGAAATGTCTATTGTTTAATGGCAAGGATGACAACTTCCACCATATTTACCCGCAGGAGAGCAGCCCGGATGCTTCCTTCGTGGCGAGTGGGCGTGGCATTTTTATGTATTAGTTTTTTTCTAAGAAATAACTGTTAATATAATAAATTCGCATTTCTTAGTTGTTTTTTTTTTTAAAACATTGCATACTGCTTATTATCCCGAATAATCTTTAAAACTATAAACTATATTTGTGAAGTAGACTCATATTTTTTATTCATTTAATTACAAAAAAATATTATTAAAATATTATTATAAATTTAAATCTAATGTTCTGTATACACCTAGCATTTAATTGCAAATTAACTCATGCACATATAATTTGGTCCTAAAGGAAGAAGAAATTAGTTAAGCTTAATCACAAAGTGAAAATTTGAGACTATTGTTTTTTTGTACTAATGGCTGCCTATTAAATATAGTAGAACAGTCGTATAAATAAAATCTGTTTTTGACCGTAGTTCAGATTCATAATTTTGTGGCTCCAAATATAAAAATGCAAAAAATCTGTTCTGTCCTGGAAATGATTTTTCTCATTGACTTTTATAGTAAATAAAAAACCTGCTGGTAATGAACAATTTTGAGTAGCTAATTGCATTGTACACAAAGATATTATATAGGAAAAAAAAACAAGTTAGCAATGAGCAATTTTGTTACAGCTGATCACGATGACTAAACTTTAATTTTCTTAAAGGGCTACATAGCACTGAAGAATTGTACTAAAAACACTGGGCATTTGAATTTCAAAGCAGCTGTTGGATTCTTTGGCAAAATTAAAAATTTTGTTTCGATATTTTTTTCTAAATTCAAGCTTTTAGAGGTACAGTTGTACTTATAGTGTTACAACAATTTAAAACTGCAAATGGAGTTCTTGGACAACATGTATTATAGTGCTATAATTTAGATGTAAAGACCACTTTAACAATTCTACGATGTGCATGTTTTCTACAGAGGATTTATTCAATGACTTCAGTTATATCTGTAGAGTTTGAAATCCTGAATTCAGCCATTCTTCCTGTATTGCACCAAGTATACAATTCAATTAATAATTTAAAAAAAAAAGGACTAAAATAATGAACTGATTCAAAATAATTTAATCTGCTAAAACATCAGATACAAATGTTATGTACATAGTTTTCAAGATAAATGTAATGATACAAATCATTATATAAAATTAAGGAAACCCACTTACATTTCTAATTGTTATATATTATCAGGCTATCATAATGACAAAAAACAATAAGAAACGTGTGAAACTGTTCACAAAATTTTGTGAGACGCAATCAATGATAAAAGACTTTATTTTATGTCCAATAGGTTTATAGAATTAAAACAATATGCAAAGAATTATTTGACGGCTACATTTTTTGTTTTATTCAGTCAATGCCAAAGGAAAAATTGTTTATAAGCAATTAGAATATTTTAAGTAAAGTGAAAGTAGCTAAGCTATAAAGCAGAAATTAATATTCATCTTAGTTTAACTTGAAAACAGTTTACAAATAATGAATGACTCCTTATTACAAAGACAACAAACAGTCCAACGAACAGTCCAACGAACAACCTCCTCAATGAAATCCACCTCAACCCCACAATCTCCTTCCAAAAACAAAAATTTTATTTTTCGTGCATGAGCTATTATAACATCTATTTAATTTATTTTTACAGTAAACTACACAACAAGTTGTCAAGAATTCATTATCAGCCAAAGAAACAATCATCGCAGAATTAGTATTTCTCTTCATCTCCACAAGTGATTCAACTAATGCATTAATAAATTATATATAATAAAATACACAGTGCTGGTAGATTAACTGCATTAGCAGCTATATCTAATGAAAAAAGTTAAAATGCCATATTCTATAGTGGCATGAATAAGAAACCAAAAAAAAAATATATATATTTTAAATGGTTGAAAGGCACTGCCTTTTCGTAATTGCTATTAAAATATTGCAACAAAACTGAGAAAAAAGATGGAATTAATAAGATAAAACTTGTGAATGAATTCTTGAGTAAGGCGAAATACAGAACTAAGTGAATACATCTGCCCAATTTGAAGTTGTTGTGCTCATGCCATCAACAACATTAAATAATGATGTAAGATGAGTAAATATGAGTACACAGTCCTTAAAAAAAAACATGCAATGTCCATGCAGTGTTATCTATTGTCATAACCAATCAACTCATTGCGACATTACCACCAGGAACAAAATTATTCATTAGCATAAGTACACCTTAAGGAGAAAGCTGACTTTTTTCATATGTATTATTTTTCAATATTCATTACCAGTACCTGTGTACAGTAGCGTGGGAAAGGTACTGAGAGTTGTGCGTCGCACAGGGCGTGGAATTAAGAAGGGGCGTCGAAATATGGCTGTTAAATTTTTTGCACTGTTCAGTGGGCGCCACAATAATAGCTAACTTACGGCTCAGCCTCTACACATCTTTTTTCATGACCAATGGCAGTAAACAATATGGATCATAGTCAATGTTCTATGATTGTTTAATTTGCTCAGATTTAATCACCGTCATTGGTCCATAGAATTAACCAGTAATTAATTTGATACAAAAACTTGAATGATAATATTTAAAGAGAGCTAATTGTGTCTTACATGAACAAGATTTAAAAAGAAAAAAAAAAAGTGCATAAAGAGATGTCCAATGAAGGCTTCAGCTAATTATGAAAACCTATGAAACCCAGAACTTTAATTGTATAAAACTATGACGTTGATTGGCAATCTGCAGGGATATTAAGTTATAAATCATTGGAAATCATTGAAAAAAAAAAATCTACAAACTGCTAATCTAGACTGAGGTGATAGATCTAATAAACTCACACAGATGAAAACAAATAAATTAATTTGTAAAAATAATTATAATAATAAAACAGAAGGCAGGTTTTTTTAGCAAATAGATATTGCACTTAAAGGGTTTACAAGTTTTAATAAGCACTTATATCTAACATACAATTCCCTCCAAAACTTGCAGAAGTGTTTTTGACATCATCTAAAATAAATATCACCAAACTGTGATAAAAATAATCAAATACAGTTTTTTTTTCAATAAATAAAAGTCAGGTGTCGGCTATCTTTCTTTTTCTAGAGTATTCTACAAATAATGTAGTGTATTCTACAAATAATGTAGTGTATTCTACACATTAAATGCAGCAATAAAAAAAAAAAAAAGGTCCAAAAACTAAATACAATGACAAAAATTGTAGAAAAAAAATAATTGTACTGATGGATTTTTTTGTTTTCTTCCCAAAATTAATCGGAATGAAAATATGTATTGTCTGTCACTGATTTTGTGTCCTTGCTTGATTAAATTTTCAAGAATTGAATCTCACAGGAGAAAAATCTGACAAATGTAGCTACATATTGTGTGAGATTTTAAAAAAAAAGAAGTTTTAAATGAAGTGTATACAACTCCGTATATTACATTTGGAGATACCAGATATATTTAAATAGTGTCGTAAATTTACATTTTTTAAAGAAAATTCAAATGTTATATACAATTTTTTATATTATTAATACATGTACAGCATGGATTAACTAGTTCATACAATTTTTTTTTTTTGTTTGTCAAACAAACTTTCACATTTTTATCTGAACAAAAAATCATGTAAGATATGCTACCACAAAATTTCTTTCCACAAATTTTAGTAGTGGAAAAGTTTTGATATGAACTAATGATTTCAGGAAATCATAGTCAGTACTTATCTGATAATTGTTAATATTGTTGTATTTTCCATTCAATTAGTTTCTATGAGAGCTAATAAATACAAAATAAAAAAGTAATTTGCACAATATAAATGCATTTTTTTTTCTTTTATAAAGCTTGTAAAAATGTAGTGACCTTTGAGAAATTAAACCACATTAGAAACGCACAGAATACATCTCATTGATCCACTGCATTATTTGAACAATGACAAAAAAACATTTGAACCAGCACTTGGATATCATTTAGTATAACATTACAAAACGTAATTATTTAAGCAACAAATAAATTGAATAAACAAAATACGAAATAAGCCTAATCTTAGCCTAACAATTTTTTTGGGTTTTACGTTTTTTTAGTTTGTATTTTAAAGATAGTTACACATTTTAACTTACCATAACTTTCTTAGGGTTATAAACAATAAACAGATCACTCACTTAAATAACTAATTCAACATTTTTATCACAAAATTTTTTTTTAATTACTTAAATATCTCATAGCTAACATTTAAAACAAATACAACAGTTGATGTAATGACCCAAAACAAATACAACGGTTGATGTAATGACCCAAAACAAATACAACAGTTGATGTAATGACCCAATATTTTTATAGAAAAAAAAAATTCATCGTTAAATTTCTTCCCACTTTAAATGGAGACACTAAAGAACTTTATCTGTGGTTTCAAGACCTAGATGGCATTATCTCATGTGGGGGGTGGGGGGTGTATGAGGTTGCTGTTTGAATCAATGTGGTTGATAACGAAAGCTTATTTCATCAAGTTTCAACAGGAAGAAGAAGAAAAAAAAAGAATGTAAGATAATGTGCATTTTATAGTTTTTGATTGCAATGGTCATGTCAATCTACAGCATCACACAAAAAATACATGTTATAATTTTCTATAAGGAAATTTTCTTATTGATTATTTATGGACCTGAAAAATTATTTTTTTCTTGAGATGAAGAGAGTCAATGGGCGTAGAAACGAAAAATTGATTCGCTCTTGTGGAATGATAACAGGATTGAAAAAAATGATATGAATTTATCTAGAACACAGATTTAAAAAAAAAAAAATCAAAACATCATTAATACTGAATTAAAACACTGTACACTATAATACACATACAATTTTTTTTTTTTTAAAAAGATAACCTCTAACATTATTCAATCATTAATAAAAAGATTGGAGAAAATACAGAAGATTCACTGCGTTCCTTATTTCCTAGAAAATTTCAATCACAAAAAAAAAAATCAAACACCTCCAAATTCTTCTCATAACTTATTGCTTTTAAAAAATGTTATCCTGGTTATTTTCTATCCCAAGTTCGCTATCAGGTTTAGAATATCAACAGATACTTTACAACAACTGCAACATACTAACAACTGCATCTATTCTATTGTTTATCAACATTCCTGCATTATGTTGTCTTGTGTCTCACAACAGGCAAAAAAAAATTAAGTCACTTTGGGTCACGCCCACACGTATCTCTTGAATGGACTAAAAACTATTACATAAACCGAGCGCCCTCCCTCCCTCCCAATCATTATTGCAAACCAAAAATATGCCTTTAAAGAAAAAAAAACCACTAATTTGATATGCCTAAACTTTTTGTTCACATTTTTTCCTCACATTTTTTTGTTTGAGCTCAATAAGTTCTACTTATAAAAACCAAACAGCATTTTTTTAAGCATTTCAAAAGTGGAAACTTTCACAGTTGAATGAAAGATTTAATGATTGAACAAAAGCAGGCTCTTACCGCTGACCTGATTTCACTTAAAATTATTTCAAACAACTTTTGAAATAAAGGTAGTTTTTTTTTTTCAGAAAATCTGTCATTATACAATAAACAGATAATCATTCATAAACTTTTTTAGTTGCTTTTGCTTAAACACATTAGTGGTAATAAATAAACTGTAAAACATTACATCTGCAGTAATCACAAAGAATTAACAGCATGTACAGACAGCTCCACATTTTAAAATCTCTTACTCTCATCAGGTCGGTGATGATACAAGAAGATTCTAATTTATAAAACAAAAAACAATTAAAGCACGGATAAAAGTTGAGTAAACACCCTGGCAAATAAAACTTATTAACTCAGAATTCTGCTTTCACTTTACTCCTTTCTTTTGATTCTCCCGGTGTTTGGCTGAAACTAAAACATCATTTTCATAGTCTACGCACGCTCCTGATTGATCATGCATAGCTTACAGTTGGTTCTGGATCAACAAAATATTTTCCTGAAACACACAGAAGCCCATCATTACTTATAACAAAAAATGAAAACAGTAAAATACTATCAGAGATTCCTCTGGGCAATATAATTCAATTAGTATTAGAACAAAAATTATAACAGTATCAGTCAAAACTGTCAATAAACAGGTCTAAAAAAATTGCTTTGACTGTACCTGTGGCAAATCGTTTTTTCAATAGGGATATTCTATAACCTGTACCCGCCAATTCAAAATCAACACCAGATAAGGTAGCCCCTTCAGCGGCAAACTGTATAGCGGTGGTCATGGCTTTAGTGGGACCGGCGGCAAGCTCAAACTTTGCCCGTATACAGCCTTGTGATTCCTGCTCACTCACTTCAGAAATGTCGTTCAACTTCCAGGTGGCCCTCTTGTTAACTGCGTCCCTGAATAACAAATATTTGACAAACATGAAGGAAATAAAGTGAAGTAAAATAATCACTCCTTGTTCTCTGGATATTGTAAAGCTCCTATGGAATGATTATAATAATATGAAGCGACTGTAAATAAAAGAAATGAATCCATAGTGAGTTTGAGAATAAATTAGTAAGGAAGTCACATGATGAAGTTAGTTCATGTTTTTTGTTAACTGTGAGATATAAAAATATTGTAACATTGTGGATGAGAAAAACTTCAAGTATAAATTTATGTCAAATTATGTAAGTAAAACTTCACCTATAAATATGTCATTATGTGAGTAAAACTTCATCTATAAATTTATGTCAAGTAATTATAAGTAAAACATCGTCTATAAATTTATGCCAAGTTATGAATTTTATAATTGTATCAAAGGAATGCTATTAATTGGTGATTTTTCTTACTGTGTTTGTCAAAAGTTATGAGCTATGTTCTGGGTTCGTTTCTCATTGAATGCATGAAAATAAATAATAATAGCGACCACACATGCAACAATAAAACAAGCGTCTTAAACAATGTATTAAACCAACTAGAACAAAATAAAACAAGCCCATACTGCCTGCCTTCTCAAGAAAGCTTTATATGGAAAAAATAATAAAAACATTTACCATATGCCGTTGGGTAAGCTCTGCATTTTGTTGACATCTCCGTCTACAGGAACAGCTACTGTTACATTTTTCAGAGTGACAGGAGAAGACATGGCTTTGGGGTTGTACCTGTAGTCTAGTCTGAAGTCTGTAGCAGTGTCATCACACTTCCAGTACACGACAAGAGGCAGGGGTGTGCTCTCCACACCTGGTGATGACTTCACCTGGACAGAAGAACAGTTCAAATTAATAACAGGAACTTTCAAATACAGCAGGTAACAGAATGTAGTGATATAGCAGGTAAGAGAATGTAGTTAATATAGCAGGTAACAGAATGTTGTAAGAACAATCCAACAATACAGAAAACTTTCAAATATAATTTACATAACATTTAATATGCTTTTGATCGAGGATTGTGCATTCTGTGTAATTTATATTCTGTTGCACCAACCTGGTATTTTAGAATGTCAATGTTGAAGTAGGAAGCGGCTTTGTTCTGTTCCCCTTGCTGCCTGAGATGTTCAATCAAGTTGGACATATTAAACTCATAGAGATGGACATCAGACGTACTCTGGGATTCATCTCTGTTTGGACAGTTGATGAAATTGTACCATTTGAAAAGAAATTATGGCAAACGTTACTACTGGTGTACAATACTGATAAAAAAATACCACTAAACTTCTGAAAACATTCAGAAATAAAGTTTGTTCAACAGAACTTAAAATGTCAACACTGTGTATAATTAAGAAATATCTTGTGAAAAATATAATAATGTAACATCACTTTAATCTACAAAAAGTATGACTTAAATAATTTCTGTCCAATCATTTTATGGGGTAAATAAATTAATGTCAATGAAACAAAAGTCACAAAAAACTAACATCATGAGGCTTACTTGGAAAGGATGGAAGAATTCGATATGACTTGTTCCCATTTGTCTGCATTTTTAATACGAAAAGAAAGCAAAGCAGGAGATGGATTTTCAGTGAAGACTTTAACAACACCAGCAGGAAATGACATCATCACATTGCCAATAATTCGAACAACACACCTGGGGAAAATTTAAAATGACTTACCAAATAAGCTTCAAGTGAAATGTCACAGATAGGAACCAAATCTCAAATTCTAACTATTAAAATAAAGATTAAAAGTTAGGATAAAATCCTATTCAGTTGTTTTTTTTTTCTTAAATTTCAATTTCTCACAAAAAAACTAAAAAACAAACAAAAGACTTACTTCTGGGCATCATGTCCCTTGAAGTAGGCATTGACTGTTTCTGTAAAGGCAATAGCCAACGGTACAGAGTCCGACATGCCGATAGTGAGAGGACTAGGGCCCCGGGAGGAGCCTATCGGCATGGATGTTGTGGTGAAGGTCATACTGCCATTACTATCAGACCGATTTATTGAGGTTGGCCCATTAATTTTGGGCTGATTAAGAGATTAAAAAAAAAACAAACAAACAAGAGATATACAAGAAAAATTAATTTCATGGAATAAAATGAATGATCAGTTTTCCAAATATTTTTCCCGCCACCTAAGCTAAAGGGCTTTTAATAAATAAATACATTTAAAATCTTTACTAACAATAAACACAGAATGAAAAATCTGAGAACAACTTAATTTGAACGCGCAGTACTACCTGGGATATAAGGCCTCGAGTCCTAGACGGTGGTCTGGCTATAGGTGGAGGCAGGCCACTTAGAGGTGAAGTAACGGGACCGGGTAGCGTTGGGGTCGAAGGTTTCCCATTGGATATGTCTGCGAAGTCTGAAAGAGAATGAATATAAAAGTAAAAAAATGGTACTATCATTTAGAAGCATTAGCAGAGATACACCAAGGATGCTTAGATTAAATAATTTAACAAATATGCCAACAACTTGTGCTGCATAAACTTAAACAGTGAGAGCAAACCCAGGTTGTACAAATAGTGCATAGAAATATGAGTTGTGTGCGAAGCTTTGAATCAGATTAAAATAAATAAGTCAATGACAGCGTGTTTAAAAAGTGACAATTTAATAGTTTTATGAATTTGGTTAAAAAAAAAAGAAGAAAAGAAGCATATACTGATTCCCACAACATGAAAGAAATGTTTCAATACGAGTGAAAATGAAGAAACATTCATCAGATTATATAAAGTGGCAGAAATTGAACTAAATGATGAGGAAAAATAATAAATGTGCAAAAAACATTTTTGAATATTTCTTTAAAAATTGTTGAACCCTTTTGTTTTTCTGAAAACCACGAAGTTGTTCCTTTAAATCTTGAACTAAAGTTATATATATTTATTTTTTTATATTGCTGCAATTAATTTATCTAATAAAACTGAACATGGTCAGTAAAAAAAAATATTCTATGTTACAACACATCTATTTTTAATTTCAGCTAGGTTTTTTTTTGTGTCAAATTTGTATATAGTTTCTCTCTTTACATTCAGATTCTTATTTATAGCAAAGGTGAAGGTTGAAAAGCCTCAAAACTGAAATTCCACAGCAAGCATTTACATAAAGTTAAATCAAAAGAAAGGGAAAAAACAAAAGAAAATAAAAGATCCCTAAGACTTTTATAACTGAAATATTTTGTAACCAGGTTATTATATAACTGAAATATTTTGTAACCAGATTATTATATAACTGAAATATTTTGTAACCAGGTTATTATATAACTGAAATATTTTGTAACCAGGTCATTATATAACTGAAATATTTTGTAACCAGGTTATTACAAGACTAATACAGAGGTGCTCAATTGGAGTTAGGCCTTAGAAATCAATTCGTGTGTTTTTTTCTTAAATATCATAGCAGATTTAGTCTGAATAATATTAAAATAATTTTTTTTTTCTCACATCATAAAAAAAATTATAATCTGGGAACCACTGCTTTCATTATGTTTAGAAGTTTAAAAGGCAAGAGTGGCATTAATTAACTTTCATGCATAAATAACAGAGTGAGTAATTATAGCAAGTTCAGTGAAATGATCATTCTGTAACAGTCTGAATTTCATTTTAGTAAACAGTTTAAGAAGACCAATAATTGGTTAATGTAGCATTTGTTCATACAGTGTTTGCCTACAGATGTTAGTAATGCATTTGTTATATGTGACAGTTGTTTACTTGCTTTTTGATAATCTTTTATTGGGTGGTTGTTGCAGTCCTGAAACAAACACATGGTATTAACTTGACATGAAAAAATCTTTCATATAAAAAAATCTGGCATGAAAGTGAAATGGATCACAATGCACTAGCCTCTGTTAGGGGAACTAATGGTAGTGAAGCAGCGCTCGACTGATGACCTGAGCATCCCTGGTTCAATTTCCGGTGAGGAGCAATGGATTTTCAGGTCCTCATTATATCTCTCATGGTGCCTCCATGGCCATTGCACTATCTGCTATGGTGGGAAAGAAGGGCACAATAATAAAAACCCGTCCCATTAGTGGTTATAGGACCTAAGAGATTTCCTCTCATCCTTACAAAGGACTTCACACACATCGACTTCTATTACAGCTTTGTGCATCAAGCAATTTTCAAATGAAATTTTTAATAAATAACAAAAAAATGTCAACTCCTTTTTCGAATAAAATTATAAAAAAATATAGAGGTTAGAGAGGTTAGTTTTCAAGAAGATAATGAATAAACTTTATCACATCCAATCTTATCCTGATATACAGTCACCATATGCAAAATGTCCAGCAGCCCGTTCTTCTAATTAGTGGGAATGAAGGTGAAACAGGGAACTAGAATGAAACTAAAGACCAAGGAATGCCAGATGAGTTAAGGTGAAAAAGTATTAAAGTTCTTACCCAACTATACAATAACAGTAAACTTTGCAAACCAAAATGCTGTGAAAACACCCCAAACCTCAACTATACTTGTTTATATTTATTTTTAATGCTGCCTTTAAAAATCCCCACAAAAAAACTGAAAATAATCTTCAGAAGAGTGTAAAGTCATGTAAATTGTACATCCATTTTTAATTTTAGCGAGGTTTTTTTTTTGTCAACTTCATCATTGTTTCGATATTCAGGAAGTAGGTTCTTGTTGAAAACAAGATGGGTGATGAACTATATTGACACGGGCAAACTTTGATGAGGCTAAATCAAAGAGTGCAGTAGGATTGTTTGAAATAAGATTAAAATCAACTAAAACGAATCTTCAGCGTATGAAACTACAGAAATATTGAAGTCAGACAACATAAAACAAATTAGTGTATGGGAATATTAAGAGCATACTGAGATGGTACTTCACGTTAGTATTGTTACTTGCCAGTTTACATTAAAATGACATGCTGGTAAAAACATGTTTAAGGTAATGCTATATTCCCCCACAAACATTTATAGCATGCTTTGATCAAAAATTTAACGTTTAATGAGTACATAATAATAAATCGATCCATTTCATTAATTTTCCTACGATGATCAGTGTGAAGGGAAAGAGGAAAAAAAAAAGAACAAGATGGTTACTTACTGGTGGAAGGTGTGGTAGCTGCACTGCTGTTGGCGCTGTTCCAGTTGATCTCAGTCTGCGGTGAGAGTGGCGAAGGTAGTGTGATGTTGTAATTTACACCAGCTGGGGTTGACGCTGCTGAACTGGAGCCAAAAAGGTCCAAGTTTAAAAGATCCTGGTTCCCAGGTTTACTGCAACAGAGAGCATCGAGTCATAACACAAACAAAAATGTACTGTTCATGGCTTGAGGATAAATGTTTCATTTGAACCCATTTACAAATGCTGATAAACAAGATAATATTAAAGTACCTGTAGTAAAGTAAGTAAGTAAAGTTACCTGTACACTCCGATTTATAAACCTATTAACCCCTGTTAAATTAGCTGTATGCTATACAAATTTTATAGTTTACTGTATCAAATATACCTTTTATTCCAACAAACATACTTATTTATGAGCCTGCTATATACATATATGTGCAATAATCCTTCTAAAATCCAAGTGCAGTTTAACTCATCCAGTGAATGTACTTACTCTAACGTATCAGATTCTGACTGGGATCTCTTCATTTTTTTATCTATGGGCGTCTGACTTCTTTTTCTCTGCAGATTAAGAAAAAAAAAAAAAATCTCAGCAAGAAATCAAAAAAATAAATAAAAAAACTTAGTATAGTTTTTACAAAACTTATAAGAGATAATATGATAGCAGTATAGTTTTTACAAAACTTATAGAGATAATATAATAGCAGTATAGTTTTTACAAAACTCGCAGAGATAATATATTAGCAGTATAGTTTTTACAAAACTTATTTTCTTGTAAGCTTTGAAACTTACAATAGCTGATGGTGACAATCGTAAGCCTTCTACAGAAGCCCTTATATCATCAATAGTACTGACTGGGGCAGGGGTCGGACTCAATGGCCTAATTTCGACTTTAATTTTCCGTCGACTTTCCTCACCATCTGCAAAAAACCAAGCAAAACACATTTACTTGGACATTTTAATGCCTAGCCAGTTCTTTGAATGCAAGTCACATGACATCTGTTTGACTGAAAGTAATTAACTATCTGGTATGAATGCTAAACAAATGTTTTTAATATTTAAATTGAAAACACAGATCAAAGTTCATCAAAAAGATTTCGCAACAATTATAAATGTCTGACAGAGATTATTTTGTAAGCTAATTAGGTTAAGTTTGAATTTTTTTTTTCGGGTTCAGAAAAAAATGAGCACTTGAACTTTCAATAACTTCTATTGCCCCAATCAATTACTGATGGTTCAATTTTTAAAATGTTTTCTTATCAGTTTTTTGTAACAAGTAAAATGTGAACCTACCTGAGTCAGAGTCACTGTCACTAGAATACCAGCTATTTTTGTCTCCATTATCTAGGTTAGTTATTAAGGAAACTCAGCAAAGAAGATGGAATTTATATAACTCCTGGAAATATACTTTTTAAAAGGTAACAGGAAACATTATTTTTCTCATTCAAACCTGTTTATTTATTGATTATATATTCAATTCAGTACATTGTGTTAGGTCCATTAGAGCAGTACCTATTACTATGCATATAAAGATTACAAATATTAATTCAGTAGGCTCTTGTTTATCAAGTCTAATGTGCCACAGAGACAAACTGGATAACCGAAATCTGTTACCATGCTTAGCCAAGGGTGGGAAAACATTTTGAAAAGCTGGCTTCATTTGGTTTTGATATTTGTTGAAAGGCTGGACCGGGAGAAGAAGTGCTAAAGGAAAAAAATTAATAAAATGTAAACATCATTGATGTGAGCGGTCGGAGAGGAGTAGAGCATGATCAAACAGCCTAGTGGGATCAAACAGCCTAGTGGGATCAAACAGCCTAGTGGGATCAAACAGCCTAGTGGGATTAAACAGCCTAGTGGGATCAAACAGCCTAACAGGCTGGATGTAGCCTGTGGGCCATGGTTTGCCCATTTCTGGGCTAACCTATATAAATTCTCAGTTTTAACACCATTAAAAATACAAATCTTATAAAAATTCATCTTTTTAAAAAAAATTATTTCAGTTAAGACTTGATGATCCAGAGTTTGATTAACTGCAAACGAGAGTTACTGCATACATTAAAAAACACCACTTATTTCTATGTGCTTGCTTAATACTTCGGGTCCTGTAAACAACAAATTATAAAACATAAATGATTGCAGCTTTTTTGTCTTATTACCTGTTTTTATATTTAGCGTCAGTACTTTATAAAGCAATATTGACAGACAATAACAACAACCAATTTTAAAGCAAGCAGTTTAAGCAGTTAAAAAAAAAAGTAGATGAGCAGTTTTAAAGGATTCTGTCCATGGGATGTTCAGGTCGTATTCTGTAACCTTCTTCATCAACTTCAATGTTCTGTTGGTCAGAAAAAGATAATATTTTAGTTTTTTTAATCCCTAAAAAAAAATAACAAATAGAGAATGTTTAATATTGATTAGGTTAACCAATAATATTCTGACATACATAGAAATGTATTTTAAGCAGGTTACATTTTTTAAAACTGCTTATATCCAAGGTATATAAATTAAACATAATGAGCATCCTTGATTTGACAGATTTTTCCAATCGCCAACATTACTGTAATTTGTGAATACATTGAGACTAATAATTTTATTTCTGTACAAAACTGGATTGAATTTCTGATTATGCTTTATCTTCAAAGTCAATACAAAAAAATGTTTTTCGAAGGCAGAACGGACATATTTATAAGCAATCAGTTTATAATAGAGTATTTATTAAAATAGACGAAGTGGTTTCGGAATTCATTGTTGTTTTTTTTACTTAACTATACTTCAGCTATTAATCTACATCAATTTTTAGGTGCTACTCTAATAAAAAGCCAATAACAATAATGGAGATATTGTTTTATTCCACTGTATAGGACTTTCTAAATAGCAATGCGCTTTAATGTGTAATATATACTATGTGATAAGGCCTGTCTAACTAAGAGAAAATTAATTCTAAATAAAATTTAATAGAAAGTAAAATGAGCTCACCGGATCTTGTAGTTCGGGCTCACTGATGTATGCATAAATAAATTAAAAAAATATTAGAGGTGAGCACATTTTTTAGAATTGTAAAAAAAAGGTGCTATAGAAACATTAATAAATAAATTAATAAATGTACAAAATAATCATGATAACAGATAAAGTTTAACAAATTAAAATACTGAAAATCTCGTTCCAATATTTTGTAAAGTTTTATAAAACGAAAATTAGATTAACCAGGCTTATACAAAAAAAAAAAAAAGTTCAAATCTAGAAAGAACAAACTGACTTTGACTCATTATCTTTCTCGTCTTTCTCCTTCTTTCCTTTTTTCTTGACTTTTTCCTTCCTCCTTGTTTTGTTCTTCAAAAACCCTGGGGGAAAAATAAAAGGAGAACATTCAGTTTAAAAAAATTTTCAGATTTTTTTTTTTACAGGCTTGCGACTCAACACAATACAAGAGTATGATGAAGATTTCCAAATCAAATAACTATAATTATTTAAAATTAATTTATGTGATCAAAGAAACAGAAAAAAAAGGGCTATTCAGGAATTATTTTTCTTTTACTAAAAAAATGAGAATGAAACAGAGAACTGAAATATGATTTAAAATTGATCTAGTGATTAAAGCTTAAAAAAAAACAACAATTGTAAGGTCTATCACTGTTTAGTTAATTCACTAGAATTTATGCAACTGTTAGTTCACAACATTTAAATGTCAATAAACTAATCACATCACATACACACACAAACAATTACAACAGCACTAATTGAACAGCTAGCATTCGAAAGCACATATAATTCAGAAAGAGATAATAAAACAATTTTACAATTGACTGTGAACTATAAAAATAAAAAGCTAAATGTCGCCAATTTAAATAAAATATTTGAATATAATTATAAACGTATGTGCAAAAGGAAAAGTACGAGAACTTAAAAAGAAAAAATATGCAAACAAAAAGCTACAGAACTAGCAACAATACTAGCAAACATTTCAGAAGCCTGGCACTAAAAGAGCAGTCTCGGCTGTTAAATATATTTCCTGGCCAGCGTAGAAAAAAAAATAAAATGTGCATGAAATGTTAACACAATGAACTAATGATCCCAAGCCTTATGTGGTATCAAAAAACATTTTGAAAAAGGGGGAGGATAGTAATTGAAAAAAATCTGAGCACTATGTTACTGAATAAAGCTTCCCTTCTGCTTCTTAAAAATGTGGCTTTACAGGAAACATCAAAGTGATCTTGTTTCTGATGCAAATTGTGATATAAAATTTTCCTCTCCAAACCGATGAATTTATTTAATCACAAGAAAAAAAAAAATCACATTGGAAAAATAGCTGTTAGATAATGCTTCACAGAAGAATATAGCTGATATAGTTAAAGCTTTTTGAAGGTAATAATTTTTATCAGCATGCTACCTTACAAAAAAACACAATTAATGTAAGAGAGAATGTTAAATTTAACACAACTGACCAAGTTTTAATTTTTAAAAAACATTTAGATACGCTGAAACTGAACTTCAAGTAAAACAAAGCCATTGGCTTGCATTAGTTATAAAAATTGTGTTGTATAATGGGAGCCAGCTGGACTTGTCACCAGGACATTTTTTTTTAAACTATGTGACATGTGTACAAGAAAATAAATAATATCTTGTATTATTTTATTTTTTAATTTTCCAAAGTTATTCATAGAATATTATTGTATAACAGATATCACAAACTGATCCTGTCAAAGCCTAGATTTAGTTCTTAGAGGAAAATAAATACTACACATCTTTTTATACATGTAATTCTTTAATGTGTGCACTAGTTTTGCAGAAATGATTACAACGAAAAAACACATTGAAATTGTATGCAAAGAGTTTGTCACAATATCTAGGTTTTTTAAATGGCAAATCTATTGTGCCATGCGTTTAAGTACACCGCTTCCCAAAATAGGTGACAATGATGTGGAAGTTAGACCTCATACAGAGGCAAACACACAATAATTCTGTCTAAAAAGACACCTGTACTTTCCGAGACATAATTCAAATCAATTATATTATGCTATTTTAGTGTAAGATAATACTGTGAACATCCATATTGTGATCTACTGTCTCAAGTTCAAATGATCTGATACTGATGAGGAAATAAATATAATTTCAACATAGTAATGTTTTAAGATCTGATACTGATGAGCATATAAATATAATTTCAATAAAGTGAAAATGAGTCAAGTCTAAGGGTTAGACTTCCACACAGTGACGTACAAAACTAAAACAAAACTCATAAAATAAAAAGCAAAATGAAGTAAATAGAAAGAAAAAAAGATAATTTCCCTGAACCAAATAATTGTACAGTTAGTCTCAAGCTGGTATACTAATAGACAAAACGCTAAATATATCATGAGTAGATATGAAACTTTCAACCAAAATAATAATTTGTTTATAAGCTGTTAATTAGGACAAGGCAAACTGTAACCAAACTCAAGCCATAAACAATTATATAGGTCAGTTCAGGAAGACTACTTAGAGAAGATTACATATTATGCCTTAGAAATTATTCCAAGCAAGCAAAAATGATGAATGCACTATTAATTTTTTTTAAAGTTCTTCCTAAACTCACGAGCAGAGAAACGTTTTACAGTGAGGCTCATTTCATCTATTAAGATTATTTTTTTTTGTGGAGTACAAATGATTATTGGTATCTATTTTAGATTTCAAGTTCATTTTCATAAAGAATTTTAGAAATGAACAAAAAGAAAAAAAAAAGTATAATGAAATTAATATTACATAGCTACATTCATTAATGTGCAGATTAGTCTGTTAATTTTTAATTATTTACGTAATTTATTTGATTATCAATATAACGAGTTATGAGGCTCACAAAATAAGAATGATGAATCAAAATAATAAGAGCAACAGATATGCACAAAAAAAACAACTGATCTCTGGGGAAAGTGAGTAAGGGTGTTTACATGTGCGAGAGACGCGTAACTTGACACTGCGGCTCAAAGGCCCTGGCTGGTCAGATAAAACAGGGCTGGGGCTTCCGCTGGCTTCTGAAAACACAGGAACCACATATGGGAAAGGATTAAGGGTAAGAAATTGATGGTTTGGATTGGTTACAAAAAAATGCAACTTTTTTTTTGTGCTGCGTTAGTTACGCATAGTCATGACCTTAAAATACACTTTAGAAAAAGGTTTGAAAAATAAATTTAATGACATTCTATTCAAAATTGTTCAGTAATTTTCACATTAAAAAAATTTAAGTGTTGTAATTTTTTGTGTGGACAAGGAGCAGTAAAAAACTAATTTACTACAAGCAAAAGTGAGAAGAGTGAATAAGTAATAGATGGTCTGCATTCCCATTTTTTTTTATCCCTCGTACACAAGCAATAGACTAATAGCTGGTAAATGACATATCAAAATCTGTGGATAAATGAGATATTACTCAATGTGTTTATTAAACCAATGGGGGAGGGGGACAAAGTTTCTAAATATATATATAAATGTACATAAAATTGAACATTTTTAACAAAGGTTATAATTCATGCAGAAATTTGATAAGTGAGTGTAAACTTTTCCAACCAAAATGATTTATTAGCTATCAATGTTATTAAAATTAATAAAGAACACTATCAAGAAAAAGCTTTTTTTTTTTCACTCATAATGAAAATATTATTTTTATCCAAAATAAAATCACTATGTAGAATAAATCTTTAAGTTTAAAACTATGTCTAAAAAAAACGTAAATAAAATGAAAAAAAAAAGAATTATCCTATTAACTAAATGATGCTTTTTTTTTCCAAGTTTAATTGTCGAATGCTTAATAATTTTTGTTAACTGAAGCATCCATGGAGAAACATATATGTTTTATGACGATAATTGTTTCACAGAGGTCAGCTGTTTTTTTTTTTCTATACTGTTCCTGTGTAGAACAGTCTCGGCACTTGTGTTGCGCACTAGAGTACATGCCAACATGAAATCAATTCAGCAGAGTTCAAGTTAATTTCAGTCATTCTATTTTCACAGATAGTAAGCTTGAATACAATTACATGTATTAGTCGAGGTAAGTGACACTAGCCTACACTACTTAAAAAAGTAAACAGTTTTTAAAATTTTTAAATGAAACAGATGAATCAGACATAAGGCTAACATCCCAGATCAAGATATTTTCCAACTAAACTAGCCAATCTATTAAATTAATCTCTTTGATGAGTGTTCAGAGGATTGTCAGTTTAAAACATTTATGAAGTAATGGCCGTTACACTTGATTTAAAAGGGAAAAGCCACCATAAAAAAAAAACTGCAGTTATTTTTTTATCTTTACATATTTTATTTGAAGAGTGCTTTGTATTTGAAATATTATTTGACATATAACTGCATTTAACACTAGAGATTTTTTTTTAGCATTTACCATTTCTATTCTAGGTAATTTAATCAGTACGCCAGTTTTAAACACATTAGGTCACAAAAACTGGGTATCATTATTAACAAAAAAAAATAGTGCAGACATCCATTTGCACTTGATATTAACAGAAAATGACCCAATTAAGCCCCCTGACCAATTTTTTTAAGCATACTGGTTTATAGTCAGACTGACACTATGTTGAATAGTCTGATGCTCATTACTCGACAATGATTTGGGTGGGCATTCATAGTTTGTATTGATGAGCTCTATTTTTTCCACACCAATGACTCATGGTGAGTCTTTTAACAAGTAGCATATAAAAATTGAAGGCAACTGCTTATCACTAGGATCAGTTTGCACAGACTGCGATTTAATATACTATCACTGATCAGATGAGTAAATCAGTTGGACAGATTTGTACAAGCACTGACCAAATGTAGTCATCAATGATTCAATCCGACAGATTTATACTATCACTGATCAAATGTAGATATCAATGAATCAATCAGACAGATTTGTACAAGCACTGACCAAATGTAGTCATCAATGGTTCGATCTGACAGATTTATACTATCACTGATCAAATGTAGATATCAAAGAATCTACCTGACCGATTTCATGAGAAAATGTTTTTTTAATACTAAAATATGTAACTAATAGCAATAAATAAATGTTGACCTAATTACAATTTGTATCTACTGATAATCATCCCAAATATGTATTATTTACATAGTAAAGATACTGACGTATATATTTATATATAGATATATATATAAAGATAAGAAACTACAGTGTGCTATTCGTTTATCAAAACCAAACACTAATTTTTTTTAATAATGTGAAGCAGGGTAAAGTTCTCTAACTTAGTCTTGTAAATTTAAATAAACTTATAAGGATAATTTGTTAACAAGGAAAATGGTTGATTTAATTAAAAAAAAATAAAACTGAAATGAAAAAAAAAGAAGAAAGCTATTAAGAACCTCTGGGAGGAAATGGATTTTTTTTTATAACCATTAGCAGAAAAGAAAGTCCAAATTCGTTTATAGTGTTTGAAAACTAAAACAACATATTTTTTTTTAAAGATAAAACTGAGTATAGGTTTGAGAAGTTTTTCAACTTAAGAGGTTTATTAAATGATAATGTCATTAGGACAAAACAGAGCAGATTTACTGTAATATATTACAGACATATTAAAATTACAAATTGTAACAGTTTGATGGTTAAGGTTATTTGGTTAGTTCAACATTACCGCTGAGAGTCAATGGCGGATTAATCGCAGCCAAATCTGGAATTAGACGACACAGTTAGATGACTGCCACAATGTGACCAGCAAATAAACATATCATTTTTTAGCCCCATATTAAATGTCTCCTCGTAAACCATTTGTTTTGACTATCTTATACACACAAAAAAATACAAAAAAAAAAAGTTCTAATCTTAAAAACAAAAGGTGCACAGTAAATTCTTTTTTCCAATAAAGAACTGAAAAAAAAAAATCAAATTTTAATACATTTTAGAAAATGCTAAAAAAATGTCAACTGTGCCACTGAAAGTATTGTCTACTGTGCCACGCAATAGTAAAATTGTACTGTATATGAATGCTTCATTTAAGATATGAAGCACTCTTTATGAGACCAAACATTTTTACGATCCAAAAGTTTAATGTTAAATCTAAGCCTCAAAAGAGAAAAAAAAACTGCATGCATTTTTCTTAGAATATTCTTAAATTTTTAACAAAACACCAAAAAAAAAAAGTTTTTTGGACATGGAATTTGAGTCTGACTCTGTGAGTAAAATGTTATTTTAATAAAATGTCTACATCTCTATAAGGCAGTCACCACAGTTAAAAAAAAAATACTACATCAAACACAGTGCAAACAACACTTCTTGTCTTCTGGCCTGATATCAGTCATTCTCAATAGGTACTAACGAAATAAATTGGTATTTCCATGAAAGTGTACAATTAATAGTAGTCTCCTACCATTTGATTTCATTTAACTTTTTGAAAATTTAAGAACAAGTGATACAGACCGAGAGATCTCAAGGCCAATGCACACAACTTCTTCTATTGTTTCTCAACAGGGGGCCCATGCTTCACTGGTTTTTTTTTTTTTTTATTTCTACCCTAATTATTTTTTTCCATCGCCTCAGACTTATAACCTATCAATTTTTTTTTTCAACGAACTAGGCTTAAAATTATGTTTTAAGATCTAACAAAAGCATATTTGAAATCTGACCTTGTTTTTGTTTCTCTGTTACACTGTCTCTCTTATCTAAAGCGGGCTCGGGCGACATCGGCCGATTGACTAGAAGAGAAGATAAGTCAGGCTCTACAAACTCTATTGGACCTACAATTTGTTATGAAGAAGAAAAGTAATTTCAAATTAAAAAACTACAAGTGAATAAATAATGCATAAAAAATTTCATTTTAAATAACTACACTAGGGAAATCCAGCATCAACACTAGCATGACAATAAAGGAGTCTGAAAGTTTCAGCTTGATTGTATATGTGAACATACACTGAATCCTGAAGTTTAAATATGACCCAAAACCAAGATGTCAAATATACGGCATAATCACTTTTTTTTTTTTACAAATGTCTATTTGTGTACTCAATGAATTATTTAGTTAATGTACTATTTTATCCATAAACTGAAACTTGAAATAGATTTTTACCAAAACAATTTTTAAAATCTTATATTAGATTATATATCCAGACTAATTGAATTTTGTGAAAATACACATGAAAAATTGAGCCAACTTACCTGGTTTCTCCTTGCCAGTTCCCTTTTTGTCCACAAAAGTTGTTATCAACTTCTGAACGGTCATCTCATCACAGTTTTGCTTAAATTCTTGATGGACCTGAAAGGTAAAATTAAATCACAATTTATCTTATACATGTTCAATGATATACATTTTAAAACTTACTGTTTGCCAAACACTTGTAAGAACCTTTTTTAGGTTCTTTGGGAGTGCCAAGCACAGACTTTCAGAGGTGTCTGGGGACCTTAAGTACCAGTCGGGGCTTTTATATTACCATATAATGTGTAATGAAGAACAGCTCTGCCACTAAATACTTTTTGATACAATAAAATAATCACAATGTGGTAGAAGGCTTTGCCACTAAGCAGTTTTTTGATATGGTACAATAATCCCAATTTTGAATGAAAAATTAAAAGAAACAAAAAAATTTCATAAAAACTAAGGAAAATAACAAAAAAACCCAGTTGAAAAAAGGTATCATACTTATGCATCTAAAAAAATATTCAATAAATAAAAAAAAACAAGGGCCGAAAAAAAACTTGATAAAAAAAGTACCCAACTACAGCATCTATGGTGAAGAACTGTGAAACAATGTATGTAATTAATAAGACTTCATACGTGAGATACTAAGTTATTACAAATTTAGGAAAGAACTTTTAATGTTAAGGTATTTGAAACAAATATGCAAAGGTTTTGCAGGGTGCTGCTAGTTCTAAAATATTATTTTCCCATTTTTTTAATAAAAAAAATCATATCTAGCAAGTTTTAATTTCACCAAAATTTGTAAATAAAATAGGTACCTGTCCCAACAGGAAGTGCTCATTCTCCCATGATTTAGCGAATGTGTCTATAAAATCTTTCATCTGACATATGTGCTCCTCTTCAAGCTCTTGATAGTGCTACAAAAAAAAAAAAAACAATAATTCATAATGACCATTAAAAATTGTGCTAGGAAGTTGAAATCCCCAGCGATTTGTGGCTAGTGACAGAAAAACAAATAAAGACTGAATTATTTGAGGTACATGTATAAAGAATTTAGCAGGTTAAGGACCCTTGAGTAAAAAAAATAGTCTAAATAGACATAAGCAAAGTATGACCTGTCAGCCTAGTGTGACCCGTTTAGATGTTTTATTCTGTGCAAACTGCTCCCCTCTTAAAGCTTTTATGCTGTCTTTTACTAATAATATATATCAGTTCATATAACCTCTCTATCCGTCTGTTCTCTCCACTCTATCCGTCTGTTCTCTGTCAGGCCCTCCGGTTACTTTTTTCCCCTACCACTAGTCTAAAGTGACCAAAGAGCCGAGTTTTTCTAGCCCTATGACTTTTTCTTACTTATGTTGGATACTATTAAAATTCAATGCAGTGAGGGTCATGTTACAGACTTAAGATTTCAATCAGGCCAGATATCAAAAGAGTGGAATATAAACCTTCAACTAAATGAGGCAATCAATCTGGCATATCACTTCTAAGAATATGTTCAAAATCAACTGAATTGATTTATGGTCAAACGCACTATTCAATATAAATATTCATAATGGTGTAAACATACATGACAGGATCCAATCATCTTTCCTTCAAAATCATTCCGCACTTCTTTATATTTTTCAATTAAAGTTTTGTATTCTTCCACTGAAAATAAAAATCAATTTTCAACTTTTTAAATATAAGGTATTATATAGCAAAGAGTTCTGAAAAAAAAATGAAAAATTAAATCTTTGATCGCTTCACATTAAATATAAAAACCTGTAAGAACCTTAGGACTTATTAAAATGATTTACTTACATGCTCTTTTATACTTCACTTCAGCCTGTAGTATAGAAACAAACAACTATGTCTAAAAATAATGTTATGAAAAAAAAAATGACATCACTAAAATTAACCTGATGATGTAATCAATCAATTTAGTCTTTACCTTCTCGATGTCCTTCTGTGAGGCGCTGTCTCTTTTAAGCCTTTCCAGCTCCATGCATCTAGTGTGGTAAATTTCTTTTGCCTTAAAGATGGGTAAAACTTCCATTTAATAGTATTTACTAAAAGTATTTGTATGTTAATTTCTGATTAGACTAAGAATTTTACAACTCTTGAGAATGCACATTCATCTTGGCACAATCAAAATGAAGACTTAAAAAAAAAAATAATAATATAATATAATAATAGCGATTTGGGCGCTCGTAAATCAAAGTAAAGAATTAATATAACAGTATTCCAGTTTAAAATACAATCATGAAAAAAAAAAATCGGATCTGCCCGAAACCAAAAAATAACCTCGCCTGCCGATCAAGCCTAAGGGGATATAACTCTATGCAAATGTTTTGCAGGGCACAGCTAGTATAACTTAACAAACATTGATCTAAATAACAATAAGTGAATCAGTTTTTAAATGATAAAAAGAATAAATGTCCAGAAGACCCAATATTTAGGTTAGTATTTTGAAAGAGCTAAAAGAAAACTAGCTGAGATTGATGATAAATACAGTTGCAGACTGAATTCTTCTCTACACTACTGCCTAATGGCAATGTAGGGACCACATAATCCATGAAAATGACAGCTGCCACTCAAACTTGAACCTATGGCATACCCCCTAGTGACTGATGATGCTAAGCCAACCAGTATCAGAAAAAAAATAATATGCCTTAGATTAAAAGTTATGAAACTTTTTTTTTCTACTTTAAATAAATGGAACATTTCAAAACTCAATTTACTTTGTGAACTGCGTTGGTTGTCTGTTGTATGGTCTGTACAGAGTCTAATGTTGGTTGCTCATTCTCTTTGATCTGTATACAGTAAAATAATAATAATAACATATGTATACAGTAAAATAATAATAATAACATATGTATACAGTAAAATAATAATAACATATGTATACAGTAAAATAATAATAATAACATATGTATACAGTAAAATAATAATAATAACATATGTACACAGTAAAATAATAATAATAACATATGTATACAGTAAAATAATAATAATAATAATAACATATGTATAACGCCTTCTTTAAAAAAATTGAGATCCAATACGAGCATTAAGAAAAGTTACTTCAATAGATATCTGTTTAATAGAAGAAAAAAAACTGCCACATATAAATAAAAATCTAAAAATCTAAAAACTTTTAATAATATTAATTGTTATATTTACCTCTTAATAAATAAAATCATTTACAGTCAAACCTTGGTTTACAAGCACAAACCCTTCCATAAAGTGCTCGTAATCCAAAGCACTCAAATCTAAAAGGATTTTTCCATACAGAGTAATGGAAATTCTGGTGATTGGTAAAAGACTGAGCATGAGATGGAACTGCAATCAGATCAGCAGTGATCACAAAATACTCTGCAGAAAAACGTTTTACTCATATTGCATGCCCTCACTCATAAATTCATTTAGAATTTACTAATGAATTTCTCTCATCTTGCTTACATTGCTCCAATATAAGGGAAATTTTATTTTAATTAATGGACTGGTCATGCTAAACACTCATAGGTTACACAAACCAAGGTTAGGCTGTATTTTAATACATATACAATAGACTCTCGACAACGTGGCTTTAAATATTCAGCTTAAAAAAAAGAAACATCTGTAATAAAATAAATAATAAATGAAGATTTTGGAAATAAAAAGGTTTTTTTTAAAATGGGATGGATGGGACAGGACAAGATTAGGTGAAGAGCTCAGGCCTTCTTGTGTATGTGCTCGTCTGTCACATGAGGCCAGAGAGTGAAAAGACTACCTAATTTATATGAAAATGTTTTTATGTAGGCGAAATAAGTTACTGTTTTATGTCGTTTATGTTGCTCATCACTGTAACGGACCATGTCCTTTATTAGATCTGACCAAGTATGAACTAACTGCATTTGTAGACTAGAAAGTTTCTCTATCAGTGATTTTAATATATTCCAGAACGGTCCAAAGGTTCTGCAAAAAAAAAATTATGATAAAATTTACAATTTTTTTTTTGCCAACATACAATTTCTAGAAAAAAACAAAAACAGACTGTATCTTGGAAGTAAGCAAATATTAATAATTTTGTTTTCATATAAGTCAATATTTTTAAGAAGTATAACATATTTTTTTTTAAATTAGTAAAATGGCTCAGGACCACCTACCCAACAGGAGGTGTGTTGGCAGCCAGTTTGGCTAATTTCAGAAGCAATTTACTGTAGTTCTCTTCTACTGTACAGCTACAATAATAATAAAAAAATATGACCATTAGTTTATGGAAATCTTTCTAATAACATTTTTTGCAAATGTTAATCAAAGTATGCTGAAAAAGGTTAAATGTTGATCTCACCTTTCTCTGAGAAAATCTATAAGCTCTTTTGTAGACGTCTGGCCATGTTTCATATTATGATACAATGCAAAGTATCCATTGTTCTTAGGACCCTAAAAAAAGAATTATACTTTATGTTAACAGGATTGTATGATAAGCTTCAGGATTGTATGATAAGCTTCAGGATAGTATGATAAGCTTCAGTATTGTATGATAAGCTTCAGGATAGTATGATAAGCTTCAGGATAGTATGATAAGCTTATTATAATCAAATACGCTGACTGACAATGTCAACAAGGAATTTCCTTGTTCCACAAAGGGGCGCCAAATTAAAAAAAACATCAACCTGAATGATAACAAAAGTCACTCACTGCAGAGCAAACAAAATAAGGTAAAAATAAAGAAAAATGCTGGACATGCATGAGGTGACATTTATTACCTGGTTATTAGCAATTCACTTTTTAAATTTCTTTTATTAAAGCCAATGAGAATCTATAAAAATGTTTTTTGTTTGACATTGACACTAGAAGAAGTATTTCTTAAACTATGCCCATGTCATTAGTGCACTATCACATGCCTAATGAAAACAGGTAATAATCAGATTCTTTATTATCAATTTATAGAAGATTCATTTGAAAGATAACAGGATCATTCAAAACACGATACTTAAGTCATTCATATTAACATATAGCTCCTATGAGTATGATCCCATGTCCTATTTTTTATAATATAGATGTCTTTTGTCATTAAAGTTAAAGGCGGAAGGGCCACAAAAAGATAATAATTACTATTAATAAATAATAATTTTGAGCTTGATTGTTACCTAACAGTAAGAGAATGTAAAAGTATATAATGGCTTTATAAATTATATGTCATGCTTCAGAGTGATTTGAATGAAATGTCATTGAAAAATGTACTGATAGTTATAAATCATAATAAATGACCAATAAACATCTAGCCAAATAAAAAGGGTAAAAAAATAAATATAAAAGTTGTTGGCAAAAGCAAAGAAAGCCTGCAACTTGCAGTGCAACTGCAAGGCAAGCCCAATAAAAGCTGTTATTATGACAATAATGATTATTTGTCAGCCAAAAATAACACAAAAAAGATGAAGTTTTAAATTATTTTTATTTGTTTTTATGGTGTTTTTTTCCTTCTCCAAAAAGTACCTAAATGCATATAGGTAAAGTTATATTAGCCCTACTGGGCCATCGGGGCAGATGAAGTGTAAAATGCATATAGGGAGTTATGCTAAAAACTAACTCGATACCTCCCATTTAGTACACAATGACCAATGAGGAGGTGTGTCACAAGTGTGCACTTCCGGTCAAAGTAAATTAATATTTTTAACTTTGACTCATATCACAATTGTTGCGTGATTCGAAAAAAAAACTTCACTATGCCTTTCCATAAATGATTTTGATAATTCATAATTTCTTGATTCCATCATATTTTATGACCTGTTGTTTTCAACAGTAGATTTCTTTTAACCAACCGATCACTGTTTGTTTAGGTTCAGTCCGATCACTGCAATCACCGACAATATCTGGTCTAGTGTTGGCTTCAGGTTAAATATTTGGGTTCTAACCGAAAAATACTATTAGCAAAGCAACTTTTATAATACAAACCCAAAAGTGGTCAGCAAATGTCGTCATCTTGGCTTGGGCACTTTCATTGATGGTGTATTTAGTAGTCCATGAAGGTTTTTAGATGGCGTTTATTTTGATTCATGGCGCATGTCAATGGGGATGCAAATCCATAAAGCACTTCCTATGTATTGTCTATTACAATGGACAGCAGCATTCCTACTTCTTGTAAAAAAAATATCGCGTATTTCTTCCAACCGACTACATAATACGAACTTAATCCGTATGCAATTGTACGAATTCCAAATGTTGCTTTCGAACAATTCCCCCTCCCTTTTTTTATAAGTGACCGTTTCAGATTTAAAACGATTAAATTCCCAAAATAAAAAAATGTTTCCAAACAAATTGCCGCCGGCCAAGACCGGAATTATTAGCACAGCAGTTGGAGATTAACCAATCGAATCACAAGTTTTTTTTAGTACAGTTTTCAATGTATTTACATGAAAATTCAGATATTTTTTTTTACATCTGCCATGATTGAAACCTTGTTTGTTTATATTCTTAATTGATCAAAAATCAAATGCAGATCATTGTAGATGGCAATCATAAAGCAATAATTCTCAGAATTATTCTGTTATGTCAACTTATGCATTGTTTAGTGTTAAGAGTCTTAACTTAAGACTACATCCATTTTTTCCCATTTTAAAAATTAATAAAAAGTAATTTGGTTCGTAATTCTTCTGTGTTAATTCATAAACTCGAAATTATTAAAACGGACGCTGAAACGTAGGCCGATGCCACATTTTATCATTAAGACTAAATTAGTAAATGTCCAAAATGTAGTCACAAAATTTGACGACACACACTCCCACCCAGGCACGCCGAGAGGGGGGGGGGTCATTGCCAGGGGGCCCGGCCGCCCCGACCATGTCAATTTTTTCACGACTCATTGTTTATTTAGGGGCCCGCAATGATGTCCTGCCCTGATGCCCTTGTTTGCTCTCGGCGCCCCTGCTCCCACCCACCAATAAAATGTGAAACTGATTAAAAGTTTATAAAAAAAAAATGTTAACAAAATTTTCATTTTCTGCTTGTAAAACCGCATGAGTTTTTAACCTAAATAAAAAAGAATCTTCAGATTTTAAATGTAAATGCCAGCACTCTATGTCTAACGTAACACATAATGTCGTTCTTAGGAGTAAGCGAACCAGTCCAGTGCCCCACTGTATATGCCCCTCCCCACCCTCCAGAGCGAATTCTTATCAAATGTTATTAAGTTGTACTTTTACCTAGCTCCCCACCAGTGGCGTAGTGAGGAGGGGGCATCATGTTCCGGACGCTACTCACAAAGGGGCGCCAAATGGTATATTTTACATATAATATTATATGGTTTTAAAATGGGGGGGGGGGGCGCTTAAAAGGTATTGTGCCCCGGGAGCGAGTTAAGCTAGCTACGCCAATGCTACCCACCCAACCCAAATGCATAAGAACAGCTCTGGGTGTATTTTTTTCAATAATTAGAGAAAAGGTTCAAGAGTTGAAGGACCTTAAGGCTTAGCCGCCAGTTAATCTTAAGCCCCAGGCAATCTCCACCAATGAGGGCTTTTCTGATCAAAACTCGCCAATCGCTTCTCTGATCAAAACTCGCCAATCGCTTCTCTGATCAAAACTCGCCCATCGCTTCTCTCAGCAAAACTCGCCAATTCATAATGTGGGGGGAAAAGGTTATCACCTTTAAACAGAAGCGGACTAAGGTCGGTCGAGGCCCTGGGTGAGCGAAAGAGCAAGAATGTGAGTAGGTGAGCATGTGGGTGATTGAGTGAACATGTGGATGAGTGAGCAAGCACGTGGGTGAGTGAGCGAGCACGTGGGAGTGAGCGATCACGTGGGTGAGTGATTGAACATGTAGGTGAGTGAGCGATCACGTGGATGAGTGAGCGATCACGTGGATGAGTGAGTGAACATGTGGATGAGTGAGCAAGCACGTGGGTGAGTAAGCGAACAAATGGGTTAGTGAAGAAGCACGTGGGATGATTGAGCTAGCACGTGGGTGAGTGAGCGATCACGTGGGTAAGTGATTTAACACGTGGGTGAGTGAGCGTGCACGTGGGTAATGAAGCACCTAGGTGAGTGAGAAAACACGTGAGAGTGTGAGCGAGCACGTGAGTGAGTGAATGAACATGTGGATGAGTGAGCAAGCACGTGGGTGAGTAAGCGATCACGTGGGTTAGTGAAGAAGCACGAGGGTCATTGAGCTAGCACGTGGGTGAGTGAACACGTGGGTTAGTAACGAAGCACGTGGGTGAGTAAGCGAGCACGTGGTAAATAAGCGTGCTATTGGATGAGTGAGCAAGCACGTGGGTGAATGATTGAACATGTGGGTGAGTGAGCGATCTCATGGGTGAGTGAGCGATAACGTGGGTAAGTGATTGAGCACGTGGGTGAGTGAGCGAGCACGTGGGTGAATAACGAAGCACGTGGGTGAGTGAGCAAACACGTGAGAGAGTGAGCTAGCACGTGGGTGAGTGATTGAACACGTAGGTGAGTGAGCGAGCATGTGGCTAAGTGAGCTAACATGTGAGAGAGTGAGTGAGCACGTGTTAGAGCAATCGAGCACGTGAATGGGTGAGTGAGCGAGCACGTGGGTGAGTCAGCGATAACGTTGGTGATGATATAACACGTTTGTCAGTGAGCGAGCACGTGGTTGAGTAACGAAGCACGTGGGTGACTGAAAAAGCATTAGATGAGTTAGCGAGCACGTGCGTAAATAAGCGAGCACGTACGTAAATAAGCGAGCACGTGAATGAGTGAGCGAGCATATGTGTGAGAGAGTGAGTGAGCACATGGGGGAGCAATCGAGCACGTGAGTGAGTGAGGGAGCACGTGGATGAGTGAGCGATCGAGTGGGCTAGTGAAGAAGCACGTCGGTGAGTGAGTGTTAGTGTTATTGAGTGAGCGAGCACAGGGGTGAGTGAGCGAGCTTATGGATGAGTTAGTGTACACGTGGGTGAGTAAGAAAAGCACGGACTGAGTTAGCGAACACGTGGGTGAATAAGCGAGCACATGGATGAGTGAGCAAGCAAGTGGGTGTGTGAGCAAACACGCGGGAGAGTTAGCAAGCACGTGGGTGAGCGATCGACCACGTGGGTAAGTGATGAAGTACGTCGGTGAGTGAGTGCTACTGTTGGTGAGTGAGCAAGCACGTTTGGGAGTGAGCAAGCACGTGGACGGACGAGTGAGCGAGCACTTGGGTGAGTGACCGAGCTTATGGATGAGTTAGTGTACACGTGGGTGAGTTAGCGAGCACGTGGGTGAGTGGGCGAGCACGTGGAAAAATTGAGCGAGAACGCAGGTGAGTGACGAAGCACGTTAGTGAGTGAGCGCGTACGTGTATGAAAGAGCTGATACCAAATGATGTTGATAGTTTTCTTCATTATGTATACTGAGTAATTTATACTACTGTGTCTCATTAAGTTTACGTGGTAGTGAGTTAAATTAATTTCTGTTAATTTATTGTATTTAGGAATAAAGTCTTCCTTATTGATACATTATCTCGGCTACTTCCTCCATTACTGAAGGGTTCTCTTCTAATACGAATTCCTTCATATCACATCAAGTTCCCCAAATAGAATCATAATGTGTAGAAGGGCTATGTAATTCGGTATTTCTAAAGGTGTGGGTATCGATCCACCTATTTTTAGTCCGCGGCCCTCTCGGCACTTGCCCACACGCTACACGAATACATAGTACCCGGCATCCCTTGTGAATGGCTGCCATTAAGAGCACAGTACTCGCAGTGATGTATTGGTAAAATAAGAAGTAAGGGAGCGCATAGAGGGAGCCAAAAAAAAAAGTGAGAGTTGTCGGGACATGAAAAAGTTCTGGAGGAACGCGTTCCGGTTCTGAAAAAAGGTAAGGGAACGTAGTTCCACCGCGTTCCCATCCCAATACACCACTGGTAGGCTACTCGGGGAAACACATCTCTGTCGAATGGGCCTTGACCACTTTACAATGAACATTTTAAGAAAGAAAAATTGTCTACTCACGTTGAATAAAGCTTCTGGTGCACATTTTTTTATTGGTGCAAATCTTTGAAATTCAAAGTTCGAATCACATCATGTCCAATGGTCTATATTTGTTAACCCATTTTCAATTGCAGATGATTGAATCTGTTCTGTTTCAGTGGTGTCATAATAGTACGCCATTCGTGTTCAGCCCATTCGAATAGCTGTAGTAGCTCACAACATGTCGCTTAAATTCACTTTTTCCCCCACAATATTTTGTCCACTATAATAAATAACATTCTCGTTAAAAAAAGTCAGCATGAAAAAATTGTTGAGTTTCATCACGATTATTAATGAATGAAAAACAATTAATGAAATATTTGCGAATATTATCCATTTTCAATCTTATTCCATAAACTCCTACAAAGAAAATTAGACGCAGTTACTTTGAAAAAAAAAAAAGAACTAAAAAGGACACTAGCATGATTGTCCGTCTTGACATCGATACTAAACCATTTGGCCCTTTTATGGATGTAATAAAGTGAACCTATTTGTTTTGATTTAGCCAAAGCACTGTCTGCTTCTTACTTTTTTTTTCCAAAACCATTAGCCAGTTTAAAAAAAAAAAAAAAATTTACATTTAAATAAGAGGCCTGTGATATTTTTAGCGCGTGCTGCCTTCGCAGTCCAAAAGTATGTATTTTGATTAAACGGCGAAGACTACTTAGTTTATCAATTACACAGATCTAAATGAGTTTAAAAGATATCCTTTACACCCTATCACGAAATTTGCGTGAGAGGGCGGGGGGGTGTAGAGGAGGAATATCGGCTACCAGTCATAGGTGGGGGTGGGCGGTTTATGGGTAAATAAAAATGTTAATTCCGTTGCATGACGCTAACTCTTTGCACATACCTTCTCCCATACACTACAGTATATAATGTATGCTAATGATTCAAGCTATTCTTTAGCAGTGAGGGTGTCTTCCAATCAAGTCCACCCCACATTGAACGGGGAGGAGAGAAGGGGGGATTCGCTAACTTGTCGAAGGACTAAATAAAGCTTTCTTAGAATAAAATACCAGACCTTCATAAAAAATAATGCAACAGATCCAAGTTCTGCTAGATTTTTGTTTATTGCAATTACATGTGTATTGGCAGCTCATAGACCCAGACTGACTGATAAAAAATATCATCATACCGATTTTTTTTATTTTTGATTGAAAGAAAAGATTGAAAATAACTTAAGCTAAAAAATAATCATGTTATAAAATAATTGGTGTCTAGTAAGTTATGTTTTACAAATTCTGATATCTTACAGGCGTATTCTTATTTGTCCATGAATAAACATGTTCACGTAAAGTCATTTCTTCGATTGATATTTGATTTACTAAAATGTTCAGTAATTTTCTAGAAATATGTACTTATGCAAACAATAATAAAAATAATATTGGAAAACTTATTCAACGGAGCCATTATAAAATTAACAGAGGACTCTATTTCTAGGGCTTTTATTAATCTAAATTAACCAACATTACTGGAGGACCCACTGTTAACTGGTGTCTATTGGGATTCGAACTCTTAAAAAAAGGCCTTCCGTGCCCACTGCTTCAACACGCAGTCAGTCACCTACATACACTGCACTTAAAATCTCGTAATCGAGAAGGCTGTGCTCATCACCGTATCCGACCTGCCAAGGTTGAAAATAATCGAAACGGTCCAGTAGCGTGCACTGTCACTATTTCCAGTAATCACTTAAATTTGTTCAAAGTATTGTTCTTCCAAATTCTATGTGTGACATGTTAGTAAAAATATTTTTTACAGTCTTTCCCTGCATAACATTACTATTTTATGGACTTTTTTTTTTTTTGCAAAATTCCTGTTTTTATTATTTTAATGATTTAATAAGTTATAGTTAAATGACCAAGTACTGATCTGCAGCCCCGTAGACAAGGGGGGGGGGCACTGGGGGGGCGTGCCCCTCCGCTAGGTGTGGAGTGCCCCCCCCAAGCTTAAAAAAAGAGGAAAAAATAAAGAAAAAGTAAAGGTGCCCCCTTGCTGGGTATTGGTGCCCCCCTGCTTACTTTGACCTGGCTACGGGCCTGCTGCTCTGAATGTGAGTAGCCTGAAGTCCCATTTTTTATAGAATAAAAAACCACTTTAGTGGCACTTTGGAGATAGAACAACTTTTATTTCAGATCAATAGTTTAAGTAGTAGTTATAATGTTTCTTTATGTAATAACAAACACTCATGTTTAGAAAGCTAACTTTTTTTACAGGCTTTATGTTATTATTCTATTAATGAGATAAATGATATTTTTTTACTCTTTGCATTACTTTTATTCAAAGTTTTAAGCTTACATTACATCATTTGATCAATAATTATTTAAAGTACAATGGTACACTCATAGATATATCTGTGGTTACACTATCTCTAATGTACTCTCAGTAAAGGATGTGGCTTTTTTTTAAACCACACAATTCAATGATCTTTCTGATTTGCATTTGGTCTTCAGCCTAGGGCCTAGTGCTTCTTTTGTAGGGCAGGGCTCAATTTATCTCAGGGGATGCCGGAGATATCCCGGCACTGCAAACTGTCATCCCTGTCATTCCCAGCTCTGCTTTAGCTAATATATCCCTGCCAGGGATGAAACCATAGACATTTATCCCGGCTCTGCAAAATTTTTTTTCATCCCCGGCACTGGTTTTTTCTTAAATCGAGCACTGTTGTAGGGTGGCTGGGTGGTGGAGATGCTCTGCTGTTGACCTGAGAGCATGAGTTTGATCCTTTGTGAGAACCAAAACTAAATAGAAACAGATAAATTCTACACTACATCTGCCCTGGAGGCCCTTGGAAGAGTGTTTTACTTTTTAGTTCTTCTACATCAGTGTTTCCTCAACTATCAAAATCTGTGTACCCCCTTTTTAATTTGTAATACTGAGCACCCCTAATAAAAAAAAAAAAGCTTGCATATTGTCTTTAACATTCCTGGTTTCCCGTCATTTCATTGTTATTGCTTTAGCCACACATGTTTATCCAAAGTTCTTAGCCCGGTGCTGCACCTACCCCCATCGAACTCTTCGTGTACCAAACTTTAGGAAACACTGTACTATAAAATTTATAATGTTTTTCTTGTGGTCTTCGGATGGCTAATCTTTCTTTGTCTTTAAAAACACATGTAGTCCCCTTGATTATTTAGACTTTTAGTTCTTACAATTTCACTAAAAACTATTTCATCACTTTAAATTTCAGTTATAAAGAAATGTACCAGTACAGGTGATTGCTTAGGTGTCTAAGAAATACGGCCAAGTCTGAAATAAAAGTTTGAATTCAACACTTGTAAGTTTTTTTTCTTGTTACAGAATTAAGAGAACTAGGGCTTGGATTTTCATGAAAAGTTATATTTTTAAAAGTTTATGGAATATTTAATTCTATTGCAATCAAAGCTATATTGTCTTTTGTCTACAAGCAATATAAAAATTGAATTTTTCATACTAAGCATAACATTTTTGCATTATATGGCATATTTTTTTACTAAAAAAAATCAACATAAACCTGATCCAACAATAAATGATTTAACATCAATTGATGTATGACTACAGAATGATTGCATATTTCCAGGTTCATGACATAATTCTCTATTCACATATTATATAACTCAATAGGATAGAAGGATGGGGGAAGTTTTTTGTTATATTCTGTTATTTGGGGATGGGAAGTTGTAATTGATGCCTATTACATAAATATCACCTCTTACTTGATGCCCTTAGCACATAATTAGTTTGCTAAGTGTCATCCCGGGTCTGATCAGAATGTTTTTTTTTTTTAAACCAGAAAAATGACTGAAAGTATGAGTATTTATCAGCTTTGTCTAGATGTTTTACAAAGTAAAGAAGCTGCAATAAAATGGCTGAAGGATAAAGGGTTGATAAGAAAGGAACTTTTATGTCCTCGCTGCAACAGACCTTGTAGACAAATAAAAGACGGCAATGAACAGTGGAGATGTCGAAAATCAGGCACAGGGGCTCACATATTTAAAAGGTCATTGTTCCACAACAGCTGGTTTACACATACTATGTGGGACTTAAGAAATGTTATAATGTTTACTTATTTGTTTTCTGTGAATATGCACAAATACGATTTCATTCGAGCACAGTGCACGTTCGAGGGTCACACTGCAAGTATGAAAACCATATCAAACTGGGTGAATTATTGTAGAGAAGCTTGCTATTTATGGAAATTAGGAACAGAGATGGAAGAGGGGTTGCTGGGTGGTCCGGGAGTGGTTGTGACAGTAGATAAGGTAAAGCTTATTGAAAGAAAGAACAGTCAAGGGAAGAAAGTTAAATGGAAATGGGCTGTTGGGCTTGTAGAATCTATCATGGGTAGGTCAGAATTCAAAGGAAGAATGAGAATAAAGATGCTATCAGACCGCAGAACTGACGACGTAATATAATGATTGAAAATGTGGCCCCTGGATCAACTGTTGTTTCAGATATTTGGAAGAAATATAAAAGGCTTAGTTCAAATGACATTAAGCATTTCACGATACAGCCTAAGACAGAACCCAGCCAACTAAATTCAGAAAATCATTGGGTTATTTTACGGCGCTACCTCAAACAACATTCAGGAACAGCGCCTCATGAGACACTTGATTTTAAAATTGGTGAATATCTTTGGAGATGGAAAGTGGCCAGGCTTGGACTAGATCCATTTGAATCTTTTGTAGCAGTACTTAAACAAGTATATGATCCTTACAGAAATGAATGATAGTACATTACATATTTTGAAAATTTATTTTCTGAAAATGTATTGTAAATATTTCTTGTAATTTAACGGTTACTGCTCATGCTTAAAATGTTTTTTTGTCATCATTATTTAATATTTTTGTAGAACTTTTTTCCCTTTAAATATTTGTTACATTTACTAGCTATTTATAATTTTATCTGAATTAGTTTACTTATAAAATATGTTACATTGTTGTTAATCATGATAAATTCTAAACTTGATAGTTTAAAAAAATTATTAAAAATGTTTTAAGAACCTTATAAAATTAAAAAAAATTTTTTTTCAAAGATTGAATATATAATTTATTATGATTTTATATAAATATATAATTGAATTTAAAATGTTATCTGCATTGAGTTAGTAGATATCATTACTGCATATTGTAAGTTTTTAATTGTCTTTACCAAAATGTTAATCATTACTACAGTTCTGTAGTATATATGTATTAAAAAGTTCTGTAAACCTTAAATCATTCTTTTGTCTATAAAGTTTAAATTGGGAGTGTCACATTACATCAAGGTCATTTAAATATTTATTATATTAATAATTGTCACCAAAAAATTGTCCTCATCAAATGTTTGTTTTATTGAACGATGAATTTAATGAATTGAAACAAATATTAACATATAAGTGCTAAACAATACATGGGTATTTAAATTTTTGTTTTTATTTCAAATATTTAGGTTGACGTGTGTTTGTGTATTTATATGTGTGTATATAATATTTACTGTAATAATTTAGCTTAAAAAAAATCCAAGCCCTATGAATGCATTTCAAAACCTTTTCAATTGCATTACTATGAATATTATTGAGAAGCATCTTATGAGACATCAAATAAATAGCAAAATAAAAGTTGCATGACATGTTAAATGGAGATCACACATTTCGTCAAATTTAAATTCTGTGGGCTTTTCTGCTTATTAATTTGTCAAAAATAGGAGGTTGTGGATTTAACTCCTATACAAAAAGTAAATAGAAAAAGAAGATGAAGTAGAGTGCCGTATCAGTTTATACATTTGATTTCAAATTGAGTATGATTGTATTCTTTTTGTGTGCATTTTGTTACTTCAGTGAATTGCTGCAAACATGAATACAGGGCTCTCTGTGCAGGGGACGGGAGGGGGGACAGAAGAATAACAGTTGGTAATAGTAATAGACAAGAGATATGTCTGTAGGGATAAATGGTGTCTGTGAATTTTATAATCAGAATTTGTTTTTTTTATTTACCAGGAAAATTACTGAACACATGAATCTCTATCAGCTATGTATAGATGTTTTACAAAATGAGCAATCTGCGATAAAATGGCTGATGGAACAAGGATTGTTGATGGATGGCTTGTGTCCTCATTGCGGCAGCCCTTGTAAACTAAACATTCAATACTATAGATGGATATGCGAAAGAGGAGGATTAGAGTCCCACAGATTTAGCAGGTCCTTGTTTCACAACAGCTGGTTTTCACATGCCAATTGGGACTTGAGAAATATTATATTGTTTACCTATTTGTTTTCTTCGAACATGTACAAATTCAATTTCATCCAAGCGCAGTGCAATGTGGATGGACGCACTGCGAGCCCTAGTACCATATCAAACTGGGTGTCCTATTGTAGAGAAGCTTGCCATTTATGGAAATTAGGAACGGAGATGGAAGAGGGGTTGCTAGGTGGTCCTGGATTGGTGTTGGAAGTAGATAAGGTGAAGCTTATTGAAAAAAAGTTCTGTCAGGAGAAAGTAGTTGAAGAAAAATGGGCCATTGGTATCGTAGAATCTAGTTTGGATGGGCCCAAACGCAAGGGTAGAATGAGAATAAGGATGCTTTCAGATTGCAGAAGTGATGATCCCATCATGATACGTAATATTATGATAGAAAATATTGCTCCAGGGTCAATTGTTGTCTCAGATATCTGGAAGAAGTATACAAATCTCAATTTAAATCATACTGAACAGTTCACAATACAGTGCAGGACAGGACCCAGCCAACTAAATTCAGAAAGCTATTGGGTTATTTTACGTCGTTTCCTTAAACCAATTTCAGGACCAACAGCTCAAAGGTTACTCAATTTAAAAATTGGTGAATATCTTTGGAGATGAGATGTTTCCAGGCTTGGTCTAGATCCATTTGAATCCTTTGTGGCATTACTTGAAAAAGTATATGATCCTTGCAGAAGCAAATAATAGTATACATGTATTACTTTTGATAACTTTTTTTTTTTTAAAAATGCATCAGTGTAAATGTTTCTTGTTATTTTATTTGTTCATGCTAAAATATTTAATTTTGTTATAATTTAGGCTTTCATTGTTTAAAAGATGGTTTTAGTTTCATTTTATTTCTGCATTTTTAGAAGTGTTAACTAGCCATTGATATTTTTAGTTGAATAACATGTTTACTTGTACATGTAAAATGTAAATCTTAATCAAATTTAAACTTGATACATGTAATTAAAAAAATTTTCATTCAACAAAATTATACTTTATCACTTTTTTTTTTTCAAAGATGAAAAATTCAATTTTAATTTTTCAAGTTAAATTTGATTTGAGTTTCATTTTTTTGTCTGTGTATGAAAGTAATTTTTTTATTGATAAGCACTGCCACCAAATCCATGCCCTCACATATTTTGAACTTTTTTTTTAACATCTCTTTTTTTTTAATATCTCATTCCCAACATTTTCTTGATTTCTGAGTCCTTATGCTTGGACTATTTTTCTATGCATTGTTATTATTTTTCAATTACTGATGAATTAAATTAGTTGCTATAGTTGCTTAGAATTATTTACTTTGAAATTAAAAGTTTGCAAATGCTGTTTTATTTATTTTTTAAACTGTTGATTGGCATGACAATGTTTTTGTAATGTCAAGTAAATTCATTTCAGCATTTTGGTTTGATAAATGTCATAATTAGTTTTTTTTTTAAGTTATCTCTTAATGGTGTCATTTATGTACAAGTCTACTGTCAATCTGTAAATTTTTTTTGTTAACAAACAGTCTTCCTTGTCAAAAACTTCGTTATGTTGAATAATTAATTGAATTCAATAAATATGGAAAAATTATAATACATAAGGTGTTGGTGTATCTGCGTTGTACTCATTTATTAGTTTTAATTTAGATTTTTAAAAAAAGGCAATTTAAGCCCTATTCATTCTTTTTTATACCTTTTTCTTATGTTAGTGAAAAATGAGTTTAGAACTAATTGATCCTAATGTGTCTTTAGAAAAAAATGGTACAAAAGAATTATTTTCAACCATAGAAAAGATTTATTTTCAACCATACTTGTTGGTCATTCCCACTGAACACAATCCTGTTGCCTTGTTCTCTTATTGTGAACTTGTTGGAATGATTGAAGTGGGCCATAAAATTAAGGTCTGACTTTGGTTCCTGATCACATTTAGTCCCGGTACTGAGATTATTTTCTTGGATACAATGGACATCATTAAATTGAATTTTTATATCAATGGGCTAAAGGCCCATTATGTTTATTGTCAGCAGGTCAACTGCACATCCCAGGCACCAGGGTTATCCTGTTTATTTAGGTTAGACACAAAGTACAGCCACTAGGCTATGTACAGCCTGTCCCATGCTGTCAGAGCTCTGCGTCCTTAAGCTCGCTATTCACATCAGTGACTTTCCCATTTGTTCATATTAATAAATCATCTGCTCTTGGTCCAGAGTTAACTCACCCTTGATGTTTGTGTATCCCATTTAGAACAGTTAAAAAGAAGATGGCCCAGTGCAGGGGTGGGCAAACTTTTTCTACGGAGGGCCACGTTGAAAATTTGATTGTTATCGGCGGGCTGCACATATATTTTGTCTCCTTCAATTACAATTTACAACGTATGAACATATGAATTAATGATAATAACCATACTCTGAAGGGCCGCATGCGGCCCGCAGTTTGCCCACCCCTGGCCTAGTGTATTATTGGGAGATGATCCAGCTTGTTATTTCCAGTAATTTGACAAACTGCAGTTTCTTGGGACAGCAATATTTCTGAGAGTGGTGCACCGAGAAAACATGAAATAACTTCCATCATGTTCGGTGTAGGAAATGGTCTTGAAAAGTTTCTGCACAATATTAATTTTCATGTTCAGTGTAGGAAATGGTCTTGAAAAGTTTCTGCACAATATTAATTTTCATGTTCAGTGTAGGAAATGGTCTTGAAAAGTTTCTGCACAATATTAATTTTCTAATAAATATTTAGGTTTCAGAAAAAATATGAACAAGTAAAGGGAAACAACCACTTTGATACTTATTACTTGTATTAAGTTATTAATGTAGAAATTCTTGGGAAGGTTCTCAAACTATATATTCATGCTTTAGGGTGGTCCGGCATATTTAGAGGCGGAGGGTATGTTAAAAGGTGTTATAAATAATTATATAAGCTTAATTATTTTTAAAATTTCATAAAAGGGGCTGGGTGGTTGGGAGGTCTTTCATATACAATATTTTATTTGTGCAAGTCCCTGAAAGGATTAGATGCTTATCTCTTAGATCCAGTAAACCACAATGGGTTGGTTTTCGCAATGCTAATTGTGCAAATGGCCATGGAGGCACCAAGGGAGACAAATGTAGGTGACTAGACCTTGCAGGGAGTTGAACTCTTATACCACAGGATGTACGTTGTGCTGCAGTATGAAGATGTGGCTTGCTACCTAAGTGTCACCCTTAATATACAAATAGAGACCCCTGAATTACGGTACTTTATTTTATGAAGAGAGGGGAATTTCTTTTTTTGTGAATGGTCCCCTAGAAAATAAATATCACATATTGAAACTCTTGGTGAATGCTATATAATAATCCCATGTCTAATGTGTCTTCAACAGTTTCGTGTAACTATTTCCATCAATAATCGATGTAAACTATTCAATATGGGGTCAACAACTGTTTTCAATACCAGTAAATACATTTATTTCGACAATGGTGAGAGACCAGATCAGGATTTAACGAATAGGTTGGGTAAGGCAACAACACAAAAAAAAAAAAAATAATATGGTAACTTTTGTGAAATAACAGAACATTGATATGAAACAGCTTTTTGCTAATGCTGTTTTTAAAAGTTTTATGATACTCAAAAGATAAAAAGTTTTTTTTTACAATTTCATCAATAGTGCTTAAATTACTCCAATAGTGACTTAATCCAATAGTGACTTAAATTACTCCAATAGTGACTTAAATTACTTACTAATGTTAAGGTTAAAGACATTTTTTTCATTAAAATCAGCAACAATATTTAAGTGAATAAAAGAATATACAAGTACATTTTTCAATACACTGCCCAGTATATATAAAAAAAAAAGACTAGTCATGAGTATACTAAAGGGAATAAGCTGAGCGAATACACAATACACATGGCAGCCCATGGAGATGATGATAAGAATACTTCTTGGCTGCATTTGGCTAATTTATTCCCTGATAAAAATAATATTTCTTGGTTGCATTTGGCTAATTTATTCCCTGATTATGCAACTTCTACTCTAGTGACAAAAATATGAACACAAATATATAACATCATATCGGTGGTATTGATAATTTTATTTATCAAGCAAAAAAAATAAATCTTCACACTTAAAATTCAAAAACATGATAAACACAAAATTCAATTAGAATACATTGATTCTATGACAGTTCATCGGAGAAGGCACATTACAAAATATGATAAAAAGCTGCTCTGATGGCCTGAGATGTGTAAAGTCCCTGTAAGGATGAGATGAAATCCCTTAGATCCTATAAACCACTAATGGGACGGTTTTATGGTGCCCTTCTTTCATCCCCACCATAGCCGATAGTGCAATGGCCATGGAGGCACCACGGGAGATATATCGGGAACTTGAGCCAAGACCTGAAAAATTTCCTTGGTCCTCACCGGAGATCGAACCAGGTACCTTCAGGTCGACAGTCGGGTGCGTTACCGCACGACCATCCGTCCCCGCCTGAGATAACACCGGGTATTTTTTTTTTAAAAAACAAGTTATGTTTCAATTTAATATGTGTAGATTATATTAAGGGAATACACATACACTGTCTACTTCAAACTTCTCTGTAATGTCCTATAACAGTTTATCAAAATAATTAAGGAAATTTTACGTGGAAGCTAGTAACACATCATTAATCAAGGTAAAAAAAAAATCTTGATGTGCTAAAAATCCTATTTTAATAAAAAAAAATGTACCTCAATTTTGAAGTCCCGGTTAAATATTTACAATATGTAAAATTCAGCAGTATTAAAATGAATGTAAATATATACATGCACAGGTATGGATATCACAGTCTGTAGATACATAAATGAATTATTTTATGAAATTAACATACATATCATGGACACATGGCATTTTTATAAATATTATGGTCAAATAAAGTCATTTCAAAACTATCGCCAATAATGAAAATTTAAAAAAAGTGGCGATTTAAGGATAACTATATAGATTGAAGACAAATTCTTATGTATCGATAAAAATACTGGGTAGAAATAGAGACAAACAGAAATGACAACATGTCAATAGAGCATGAATACAAAATTGAATAGCCATTGTACACTTCAAGAATGACATAAATTTCATACATTGATACAAAATTCATAGAAATAATTCTGGTATACGATATACACATGTATTAGCAGAATGAAAGTAACATAGAAAAAACAAAGCAACAGAAGGAAAATAAAATCAAAGAGAAAATGATGGAATGACATTTCAACACACATATGATGCATATGAATAATGCTTTTAAAACAATGTGAAACACAAGCTGGTCCCAAGTGTTCTCTGCCTCATGAGCGTCTCTGGCATGCAAAATAGTGGATGAGTCGAAGCAAGAGATCAAAAAGTTCACACAGCGACAGTAATGACAGACCTATCCAAAGGCCGATGGTGCCTCCAATGTCTGACAGCAGTTGGGTCAACTTGGAAAAACAAAAGGCAATACCCTGCAATACCTTGCAATACCCTGCATGTATAAGTTGCAATACCCTATGTGAATGAGTTGCAATCCCAAACCCAAGTTATATTCTTTCATGAACAATTTTAAAATGAAATTTTAGAAGTTCAATTTTTTAATAATGACTTTTGAAAGAAAGTGGACAGAATGACAGAATGTATTGTTTTTCCAGATATCTTTTGGTATTCTATTTACTTAAATAAATATTTATTTGCTAATATTTGGTGAAAAATAGTTTGGGCTGATATTGTTCTTTAAAACAAATAATGTCTTCCACCGCTTACAATGATTTTTCCCTAAATCTTAAGAGATGGCGGTACTTAAGAGCATGAGCCATAAAATTCTAATGGCATCAATGACTGATGTAATTAAAACATATTTCATGGCATTTGAGATAGACATATAAATCGTTGAATGTCATTGAAGTGACCTTAGCATGTGACATCAGTGTAACATATAAGAAAAAAAAAATCTTTGGGAAAAAGAGGAGAATTAAAACCCATAAGATAATTGACTCACTTCATAGTTGGGTTGTTCAGACATTTCTTCATAGTTCAAGTCTTGGAAGTAAACGTTCAGTTTGAGGAAATTCTCTCTGAAAGAAAAATGTGCTTAACTGACATAGAGGCCATACATATGGTCATGATGAGTCTACATGTAACAAAAATAAAATAGCTTTCTCAATTGATTAAAAAAAAATATGTGTGAACTTTTCAGAAGTTCACTCAACATATAAGTGTTTTAACAGCTAAATATATAATGGGCAGAGTTACAAAAATTGTAATTACCACAAGAAAAATGTAAATATGATCTGTATGGTTTGTTTCAATTTTATGAAAATGATCACTCTGAAAGCTTGCCAACTCAACAACAACAAAAAAATACTTACTGCAAATCCTGACCAGTTTTAGATCTCAAGCTGGATGCCCCAACACAGGCTTCTGGTTTGATTTGACAAACATTTTCAACCAAAAGTTGCTGTGTAAAAAAAATAATATTTTTATGAACAAACTTAGGTATTTGACAACAAAAATGAAATTTTTTTTCCCAACACAACCCCCCCTTCCCCAAGATGTTTGATAATAAATTCAGTAAAAGAAATGTTCAAGACGATGGATCTTGTTCTAAGTGATTTAAAGATGAAGGGTGTGTTTGTGTTGCCGTCACAATCTCCTCCCTAAATTGAGGTTAACAGTCACATACGTGTCAATGAAGTGCTTGATTAATTTCTATCACTTTTATTACTTTTTCTTTTTTAAGAAAGTCATCATTGATGAGTGAAATACCAAGTTTTTCATATTATTTGTTCATATTATTTATTTATTGGGTACTTTAAAAATGAATATCATTAGCTTAATGCGCAGTTTTGTACTAATAATAGAGTATACATTCCTGAAGGACAACAAACAAACAACCAGTTACAACAGTTAAATGGTTAATATTTCTATTTAATTCTTACCGCCATGGAAGGGTTCGGCCACTGTCGTGAAGATATTGTTTTCTCAAAAGTATTTTCGCTGTAACATTAGAAAAATATATCAGAACATTTGAAAAGGCCAGTGACATGTTTCAGCTAGTAAAAAAAGTTATCTAGAAAGTATCAAACAGCTCAAGAAATGATCAATCATCCTCAATTGTTAATAAGTGAGTAAAGATTCCCTTTCAGGTCAACAGATTTCATCTTTTTCGTACAGACATATGCTCAGCTGACTTAATATGTCTGCCGTGCGTAACCAATCGAAAGCTGTATGAGCTTTATCTGGATCCAAAGAAAATCCTAGGACCTTCAATATCACCTGACCTGATTTTAGAAGACTTTAAAGCAAAAATTGGTAAAGAAACAATACACACATCAACAATTGGACACAACAGCCCACAAGAAGACAGTAACAAAGATGGAATGCGTCTTATTCATTTCGCATCAGGTAAAGGAATGACCATAGGAAGCAAACATCAAAGATGAAAGATACAGAGGAGCCAATACAAACATCACAATGAAAAAGATGCAGAGATAGAGGAGCCAACCCAATCATCACAGATGAAAGATAAAGAGGAGCCAACCCAAACATCACAGATGAAAGATACAGAGGAGCCAACCCAAACATCACAGATGAAAGATAAAGAGGAGCCAACCCAAATATCACAATGAACAAGATGCAAAGACAGAGGAGCCAATCCAAACATCACAGATGAAAGATACAGAGGAGCCAATCCAAACATCACAATGAACAAGATGCAGAGGAGCCAACACAAACATCACAATGAACAAGATGCAGAGACAGAGGAGCCAACCCAAACATCACAATGAACATCACAGAGGAGCCAACCCAAACATCACAATAAACAAGATGCAGATACAGAGGAGCCAACACAAACATCACAATGAACAAGATGCAGAGACAGAGGAACCAATCCAAACATCACAATGAACATCACAGAGGAGCCAACCCAAACATCACAATGAACAAGATGCAGAGACAGAGGAGCCAACCCAAACATCACAATGAACAAGATGCTGAGACAGAGGAGCCAATCCAAACATCACAGATGAAAGATACAGAGGAGCCAACCCAAACATCACAATGAACAAGATGCAGAGACAGAGGAGCCAACCCAAACATCACAATGAACAAGATGCAGAGACAGAGGAGCCAACCCAAACATCACAATGAACATCACAGAGGAGCCAACACAAACATCACAATGAACAAGATGCAGAGACAGAGGAGCCAACACAAACATCACAATGAACAAGATACAGAGGAGCTAACACAAACATCACAATGAACAAGATGCAGAGACAGAGGAGCCAACACAAACATCACAATGAACAAGATACAGAGGAGCCAACACAAACATCACAATGAACAAGATGCAGAGACAGAGGAGCCAACCCAAACATCAAAACATGTTAATGCAACGAAGTGAAAAGAAACAACATCAAAGTCAGAAATATAGCATACCAAAGGATGGAGAATTTTAAATACTTGGGATTGACTGTAAATGAGAATAATGACATAACAGAGATCAAACACAGACCATAGTTAACAAAATATATTACGCATTACATAAAATGTATAGGTATACTCAAAAAAAGACAGATCTCCAGAAAACTTAACAAAACAACATACAAGACGATGATCCGACCAGCAGTAACATTAGATTGCGAAAAGTGGACCATCAGCAAGCAAACAGAAAATATGCTTTACACTTGGGAAAGAAAAATAATTTGGGTAAAATATACGGTCCGGTAAAGGGCAACAATGAATCAAGTAGGACTAAATGAGAACTATTTTATTTAAATAAGGAACCTAACATAAAAGCAGAAATCAAAATGTATAGAAAGAATGGAAAAAAAACAAAGGCAATATATGACAACAGATAATGAGAAAAAGAACAAAAGTACAAAGGAAGATGAAGAAAGTAGATTTTTTGGAACCTTTCTTATATTTGAATTATCTCAAGACATTTGGTAGCGTGTTTAGTTCCTCAATGGGTGAGTTATGAAATACCCAGTGAATCAAATGCATTATTACAGGACCAAGCACATCTCTGTTGGTTGTAGAGATGAATTCCAGTATTTTTCAAGAATAATTATTTCCTTTCATTTAATAAGCAAGCAACAACACAACTCAAATAGCATTTAGAGAGAGTCAACGGTAACGAATTAGTAGCTCACCTCTCTTAACAACCTGATTAACATGACGATAAAAAAGTGTTACCAAACCTGCAAGGGTCTAAACAGTTACAATTTCCTTCTAAATCCTTGAAACGCCGTGCGACTTTCACCATACACTTTAGTTCTAAAAAATGAAAAAAATATTTACTAAAGTATACGATCATTAATAGTGATAAAGCATTTTTAAATCATATGAAGATAATTTTTAAAAAGTTCCTTCAATTCTACACATTAAAACACATCATAAAGAACAAAAGTATATTGCACTAGCCATTTCTAGAAAAATAATCCATGATAACAACCTTTAAATTTATATCAGTCCTCTGCTTGTGGATTAAATGAGTTGGTAAATATTTTTGCTTTAACTGAAATGTTAACTGAATGTATTTTACTAACTATCACCTCCATTCAAACTAGGTTGCAGTATAGCAGGGGAGAGCACTCAAAGAGTTTTATTTAGTTTATGAACCAGCTAGCAATACAGGTCTTTTTGTTATCAGTGTTATTCTATTTAATTACCCACTATTTAACATCCCATGTTCACTAAAAAATATATGGACTCAGTCACTACTATAACTTGAATTAAGTTTCATGGTAACAAGGACACAATAAATGATGAACTAGTTACTCGATGTTACTCGTTAAAATGGACAACAGAATCCGGCACACGCTTAGCTACAGATGGGCTGGGATAAATGACAGACTGTGTTTATACTACGATATGTTGACCAGATTTTTCTGGGGGTAATATGGACAAAACTGAGTTTTAGATGGAATTACCCACTCTCCCCAAAATTAAAAAACCCAATAATTGATTCAAGAAACCTTAATGAAAAACACATTGAACAGTAGAGAATAAATTCATTTGTGTACATTATTTAGTGAGTTACTGTGATTTACTAGTACCTGGTACTTAACGACTCTTAGATTGAATGCCGCAGGATGGGACATAACTGACATTAAGGTTGCCAGGACAACTGTGTGGCGTCTTAAGGAAACTGGTAAGTCATTACCAATTTTTCATACACTCAAGTTCTAATGTAGGTCCTTACTAGCTCACAATCTAAGCTATGTTCAAACAGTTGCTTCTGTTTCTTTGTTTTAAAAAGTCACTGCTGCAAGGATGAGGTGCCTGTTAGATCCTATAGACCACAAGTGATGGTTCTTACAGGGGTCAACAGTGCAATGGAGGCATCGTAGAAAACACAGAGGGAACTTTCGCAAGGACCTAAAAAAATCTAGCAGTTCTCACTGCTAGAGATAGGGAGACGGATGGTCGTGCGGTTAAGTGCTCGACTGTCGACCTGACTGTACCTGGTTCGATCTCCGGTGATGACCAAGGAAATTTTTCAGGTCTTGGCTCAAGTTCCCGAAATATCCCCTGTGGTGCCTCAATGGCCATTGCACTATCGGCTATGGTGGGGATAAAAGAAGAGCACCATAAAACCGTCCCATTAGCAGTTAATAGGACCTAAGAGATTTCATCTCATCCTTACAGGGACATCACACACACTACTAGAGATCAAACACAGCGAACACATAGGTCGACAATTGTGTAACATACACCACATAAACATCAGTTTCCACACTGTGTTAGCTATGGCTATCCCTTGCATCAGAAAGCATAAGTACAAGGACACAATCGCACAAAATAAATTCAGAAATCTAGGTCAACAATCACAGACATACCTGTCATGTCTCGACACGGCTGCAGTGATGGTGGAAGTTTCATAATTCTGTTGATGTACTGGAATCTCTCATCAAAACATTTGCATTCTTCTGTGATATTGTTTAAGATGCAAATCCTCTGACATATCTGGTGATGAAATTTAAGAGTTCCAGTATCTCTACTCTTTGAATTCTTTCATATTCACTTTAATAGTAGTAAAATCTCTTTTTTATTATCATTTCTAAACATATAAAAAATGCATTACCTTTATAAATAGATTCATAAACCACTGCCATTAAAGAACAGTAATAAATAAATTAAGAAATTTGCATTCATTCACATCAGAAAATATTACTACATGTATTAATAATCCATCTTTTTAGATTGAATGATGGTCTGGTGCCACTAGCGTTGATATGATAAGGTTTTAAAAAAATCGAGCATATCTCAAGTGTAGAGGTTACCAGAATTTTCAAGTCAACTTAAAGTCTTTTATATAACATTTACTAAAGTCAATTTACCAAAGTCAATTTGCCAAATTCATTTTACTAAAGTCAATTTGCCAAATTCATTTTACTAAAGTCAATTTACCAAATTCATTTTACTTAAGCCAATTTACTAAAGTCAATTTGCCAAAGTCATTTTACTAAAGTCAATTTGCTAAAGCCCAGCTATTATATTTTACCCCTAGTCTTTCCTGTGCATTTTATTCATTACGGTATGATATAGAATATTTATGTAATTTTACTAAAATAGTCCAAAGAAATTATTGGTAATGTTTATGTTAACCTGTATTTGACGAAATGTTTTCTATTCGTAAAATTTTGTTCAGTACAAAATTGGCTTGAAAGATTATTATGGGAGCTGACACCATTTAATTTTTTTGCATGTTTGTATACCCGAACCCCCCCCCCCCCCACATTTGAATTTTATGTGTGTATTGCACACACCATCTATATTATTAAATATGTAATTTTATTTTAAACATGATTACATTTAGAAATAGTTTGTTTAGCCTAATAGACCATCATTTATTAAACTATAATGTTAATTACCACATTTGCAAAACGCGACAGCCAGTTTTCATACAACATCCCTTAATTCAACCCCAATAATGATTTTTTTTTTACTAGTCCCAAACTGGTGTCAACACTACAGCAATACAGTGAATGAGTCTGTTATTGATTCCCTCCTCACAACATATGGTATGAAAGATGTTTTCCACACCCCAGAATTTAGTGAATTTTTTCCCCCATCACATGGCCTGTAACAATGCAAGAAATATCCCCACCTCCATCCACTCCGCTCATGATCTGAATTTCTAAAATTTACGCAAGGTGAACTCAAGACATTTAAAAACATTTCTAATTTGGGAAATAAAAATATCGGCCAAAGGCTTATTTTTTTTTCACAATGGTGAAATATGAAGGGACCAAACAAAATTTCACAGTGCTAAAAACGATTTCCTTACACTTTCGTTTGTAATAGACATTTGTATGAATCTTTTATAAAAGACACATAACAGACTTTTTTCTATAGAGATTTAAAATTATTATATGTTTTTAGTTAAAAATCACAAACAAAAACTAACCCAATAAAAGTATCCAATTAGAAATACTGTTATATATACCTCAGGTTCCAACATAGTCACTATACATTGATTAGCTTTCGGGATCAGCCTAACTAATTGGAGACTTTTTTTAGGTGCTATGCAGTCAATATGTCAACAAGAAAAATGACTTACATTCCTAGTGTAAGTGACGTTATAAAGATTGGTGTAGTCATCAATAGCTCTGCAAGGGCTGTATGGATCTCCAAGGCGGTTAATTTTGATCTGGGGTGAATTTTGTACAAATTTAAAAAAAAACAAAATTTCAGTATGAAGAACACCAGTAAATGCATCTTACTAAAAAAGGAACATCTGCATCTGAAGCTTAGCCCAAATTTCACAGATGAAATTATTTTAATCACACCTTTATCTTCATCTAAGTGAAAATAAAATCAAGCAGAAGTGAGTGTAGGCAGACTGGAAAAAATAATATTTCTAATCTTTTTTTGTATAAGAAGGTCAGTCATAGCTCAAAAAAAAAAGTATTTTTCCCCCCCTAAAATCCTTTGATGTCTCTCCTCAACATTTGACTGTAAAAAGCTTATAAATGTTTACTTTTAGCTTTAAAATAATAGTTTAAATATAAAAATTAATATCATAAAATTATATTCCATAAAATATTGCATGCTTATATCTGTGAAGTTTCTGTAAGGATGAGACACATATATTTATCGCTTAGATCCCATAAACCACTATCGGAAGGTTTTCATTGTCTCCTTCACTCATCCCCACCATAGCCGATAATGCCATGGCCATGGAGTCATTGCAGGAGACATGGAAGGCACTTTCACAATGACCGGAATAATTTCCTTGGAAATCCAAACCTGGACTTTTACGTTGGCAGTCATGCGTTTATAACTATCGTTTTTTTTTAATATTATAAGCTTCCTAAGGCTCACTTATTAGTATAAGCTTCAGTTGATTAACTAGAGATTTACAAAGAGACATAAATAAGATATCAGAATTGTTTACATTTGCAAAAAAATACATCCCTCTGCAGAAAAAGTTGCCAATATTAGCGACACCGAAGATAGCGGCCTGGGCAACAGAGAAAAAAACTGATGCAAAAGAGAGGTGAAATTCACAAGATCTCTAGATAGGTGAAATTTGCTGTGGTATGTGGAGTCCTTAAAGCTAATTTTGAGATTAAGAAAAAGGAATAAACAATAAAACTGTGATTGAGGATTATGATAAATTTAAAATGCAACTAATGACATAGGTGGTTTATAACTTAAGCAAAATTCTCTTTTCAAAACAAACAGATAACTTAACTTTTTGAAACCAATGACATTTCATGTTGAAAGTCCCCAAGTCCACCCAGCTTTAAATAGGTACCTGACTTTAAGTTGGGGGAGTAAAGGCGGCTGGGTGCTGTGCTAACCCTTTGTATGCCAAGGTTATAGAAACAGAAGAATTCTACATTTCATCTGCCCCGATGGCCCGTTAGGGTTAAGGGAACTTTAATTTTTTTTTTTTAATTTCAGATAACCTTAGAATTCTATAAGAAGCTTCAAAATTCAATGGTTCTACACTAAGGCTTAATAAAATGTATTTATTACCGATCATAATAGTCATTTATTTATACCTTTTCTAGCAATTCAGCCGTTAAGACTACACAGTTAACCAACTCTAAATATCAACAATATTTATGATTTATCAGAAATATATCCTAAGAGAATTATTTATACCTGCTTGAGAGTTATGACAGTCTGTTGCCCAGCTGGAATGGCTATACCCTCCTCCTCAGGAAATGGAACTGACCCTCGCTCGTGAATAATGACCTGGGCGCCTCGTCCACTAGTTATTCCTGGAATGTACTCATCTAACTCCAGATACAAGATGAACTCCAAGCCTTATTTGTAAGAGAGTGATTTGAAAAAAAAAAAAACAACAACAGAAAAATCATGTTCTTAATGAATAAATATCAGGAATGTGCAGGCACATAGAAGGGTAAGATGAGCGTAGGTAAGAAATGGCCAGGTAGCTCAAAATAGCAGAACGTTCTTAAATCAAACAAAATAATTGACCACTCACCACCATCTGGTCCACTTTTACTAGAAATAAATTTCTCATTGCTAACAGTGTAACAGTTGCCATAGCTGGACGTGGTAATCTGATCATACCGCCTGAACATTTTTTCATCAGGAAAACCCAAAAAAAAAATTTAAATAAGTAAACGAAAAAATAATAAGTGGAGTAAAAAAAAATCATAAAAATTAAAAACAGCTAAATGAAAAAATTTGACTGTACTTTGGACACGCCTTTCTTGTAAAAGAACACTGTTGTATCAAGTCATTAACCTGGTGCCCTAAACTTTTTTGTTTTCTTCTGTAGGCATAGAAGTAATAAAAAGAAACAGTTAATAAAAAAGAAACAAAATTTTCGCAGTCTAAGTAAAACCAATCTCTCTCACGCAGGAATACAAACATGACAACAGATATTACATGTGCACATCACTTTAAGTCAGGTGCATACAAGGTTCATTTGACTGGTAGGACATTAATATATTTCCCATGAAACTCATAGTATGCTGATAGATTTCTCCTAAAAATTAATACAGTTTATTTTATCTTGAAGTTAAGTTGCTGTAGTAGTACAGAATAGATAACTATAAACTAAAAGCAAATTATTTTTGAATGAAAGCTGTGTTTTAATTTAACAAGACAAATAAATTCGACAATGGCTATGTGGACATATTTGACAAACATTTCACAATTCCCTCCAAACACTATCAGCAATACACATAACTAATAAAGAGAGATGATCCTAGTGCTGGTGATGTTTGGGATTTTATGTGCAAGTACAAAAGTTCAAAGTACGAGTACATTGTTAAAGTGCAAGTATAAATACATGTACACATGTTCAAGTATGAGTATCTAAGTTGTTTGTACAAATACTAAATTCACAAAGCTTTCACTAAGAATAGAACAATAGTTTTAACTTAATGGTAAACACCAAAAAATAAATAACAATGAAAAAGCTTTACTGGACAGTTAATAATCTTCACCATATAGCAATTCAGAGTTTTTCATCATAAACAATTCTGTTTTTCACAAAAACAAAGTAAATAAAATTAATATATATAACTCATCTTGGAGAAGAGGCAGGACTATTTATAGATTGTGGAATTCCCGAATAATTTGACAACTGGTGACAGTGGAAAAAAAACACTATAGTGTTTTGGGAGAAGGGAGGGCTATATGTGCTAGATCACAGCAAGCGTGTTGTTTATCGTGGGTCAAGATGGATAACAGTAAGCGTGTTGTTAAGTACTGAATAGTGTAGGTACTGTAGGATAGGTCAAAGTTCAACTTTCCATACCATGTATTTTCTCAGAAGATGTCAGCCTGTTATTTTGTTTGATTGATTATTTAAAAATATAATTACAGTAATTATATTGATTGATAAGGCGCCGTATGTTACACCGCGGTATGACTAGTATTCTTTAAAAAAAAAAAACAAGAAAAAAAGAAACAAGAAGCTTCATTAGTGTTGTAATGGAAGAGATATCCCTGGATACAGGGAAGGGCATGCAGCTTTAAATGGAGGATTTTCAAAGCTTTTTACACAGCTAAAGCGTCACGCTCTGTTCCATTTATATTCTGTGAGTGGTATCTGGTGATCTTCATGGGGTAATTAGTGAATGTTGGATTGACCTAATGAAGAAAATAATTTATTTCAGCCATTCTATCATTACTTGATATCAAATATCAACGTCTATTACCAGAGATGTTTCAAGTACTAACCATCCATGTGCCCAATGTGCAAGTGCAAGTACAAATATTTTTAAAGCAAGACTATGAGTACAAAATACCTAACAGCGAGTACAAGTACCTAAGTTGAAAGTACGAGTCCAAGTACTCCAAAAATGTACTTAATAAAGCAAGTAACAAATATACCCCCATCTCTCTTTATTACTAATGTTTTAATGTTCAATAAATGCGAATAATCAACAGTGAATGAGCACTGGGCCCAAGAACAGATGTGATCAGTACGATAAAAACTTACAGCCCCATCTGGGTATACAAATCTTGGAATGCATCTTCAGCTTCTGAAAACGATGATGTGTTTCCTACAGCTCCCCAACTGCTTGGGTCTGCCTGTAGTTGAGAAAACAGAAGATTTACATAGTCAAGTGAGTCTAGAGAAATGCTTCAAATATCAGTGACTCCCCTTTAATGATAATGTAGTGATTATTTCTAAAACTAATTAGCTTTTTTTTTTTACATTTTTTTCTTTGTGCATATATTTTCAATGTATTTGTAGATGAAATGGATTTACCCCAACTAAGCTTAAGAATAGTACTGTTTCATGTCTCTTTTTTGTAATTTTTTTTTTTAAAAAAGGATATATTGATAAGTGTGTTATGATATTTATGGTATCAGTTGTTTTATTACATATTAAATCAAAATGGGAAAGTTTTTATTTTTCAAAAGCATTTATCCTTGAAAAAAATTGCAGGTGAAGTTAATTTTAAAATATGTAAAAACTAAGGATAACATTGCAGAGATTGGTTTAAATCCATAAACATGCTACACACATGTATACTAATGGAACAATTTCTCAACATTTAGTCTGTAAAAATGTAAAACATTAAAAATAAAAATAATTGAAAGATAACATACTTGCATGTTCTTTTTTCATTTATTTTATAAGAAACTAAGTTTTTACATTCTAAGGAGATTATACAGATACCACAGCATGCAATCATTTAATACACCAACAGGAATGTGCCCAAACTGATTAATTATTTTACACAGTTAAGAAAAGCATGCTTTAATATTTTACACTGACCTATGTAGACAGTGGAGCTGAGATAAAATCCAGGATATAATTCACAGAATATGTAGGCCCTTATAATAAAATGTACACATATTAATATAGATTAAATAAAATAATTATGGCCTCCTAAACTTTATATCTGTTAATGGAGATTAATTTATTGCACCGAATGTTTTCATTTATATATTTTAAAAAAATACATTAGATAGATATTAGACAGTCTAAAGCAATGGTCCCCAACCTTTTTCTCGCCGCGGACCGGTCAACCTAAATAAATTCAACGCGGCCTGTAGGGAGGTCAGACGTTGATTGTTTATATGTTAGATTGTTTTGATTTCAAAATTTAATCTAAATGTATTTAAACATTCCAAAAACTGAGTAAAAAATTATTTAACATTATAATTCATTAGAACACTAAACCAATGAGTACCCTGAGCTTGTTTCTCTGCAACGAAACGGTTCCATCTGTGGAAATAGGAGAGAAAGAAACCCGAAATATGTTGCTTATGTCTAGTTTATTCTGTTGTTGTTTTGGTTGCTGTCACTGCAGACCCCGATTCACAAATATAGGATGTCTGAAATGGCACTGGGATTTAAGTGCTATGGTGGCAATCTAAGGGTATTCCGCCAAGGCTGCAGAACACTGGCAGAGTGTCTCAAATGTAGTTTTGAGGCTGCAGTGATTTGCAATCTCCAGCAGTTGATATGCACTGATATACTAGATTCTCCTGGTTGGTTTTTTGTGGTTAGGAAGTAGCACTCAAACTCTTTTTAAAGCAAAGACTGGTTGTCACAGGTTGTGACTAATTTATCGAAACTATCCCCTTACCCCAACCCTTAACGTAATAATAGTAATAACGTTAATGTGTATATGAAAGTAAACTATACATAACAATCTACGTTCCCGCTCCTCAGTTCCCCCCCCTTTTTACCCCACCCCCGTAATTGCGTCGTCAGCCAGGTGGACAGCGGAAGGTAAACGAGGAGTAGTTAATAGTAACATGTTATATTCCGCGGGGAAACCTCTGGCCACCTGACCGGGACTATTCTCCGGTCGGCTTTCTTCAAAGGGACAGCGACCCGCTCGATGTCCAGTTACTTTGTCTACATGGCGTATTTCTCCCCCCCCCCCCCATCTAGGCTCCACCCCCTAATTTGAAAGTTTGAATGTAGCAGCTATCATATTTGATTGGTTAATGGTCACGTGTGAGAAAGTGATGAGCGAGATAGTAGATAGACTTTTGCGGCATTCGACCGAGGGGTCCCAGGGTGACCGGTCGCAATTAGGCTGAGTGATAGCGAGCCTATTGAATAGTCTCTGATTGAGAGAAAGAGAGACATAGAGAGAGAAAGAGAGACAGAGAGAGATAGAGAATAGAGAGAGAGAGAGAGATCCAGAGTGAACACGTCCCTTCATTTATTGATCATTTTACATTGGATTACCACATTACTTATCTTTTTGGATTATTTTTGATATCTTTGAGAGGCCACCAGACTTCCGATACGGACTGGTGCCTTTGTACCGAATAAACATTTATTTGTTGTACCCACGACGTTGTTGAGTTGATCATAGTCACCTGAGTTCCCTGAATTGCTGTGAAGACTGTGTGAGTGGCAGGAAGATAAATAAAATACGGGTCGAACGTTGAGTCGGCCCTCATACACTTAGACACAAGCCCAGGTTACCCTTCTCGGGATCCTCAATCTGGGGGTCTCGTTGAGTGGGGCCTGTAACACTGGTGGTCGTGCACCAACTGGGAGAATGCATGCTCAGGTTTCAGCCTCGCCTAAAGTACCCCGCTATTGTTTGAAACTTGTCCTATTGCCTCTGTTCATGTGCCATCCCCACAACTTCAGTTTGGCTTTAAATACAGCTACTATGTCTGCCAACCTGAAAACTGGTGCTGGTCCGCGACCGGGGATTGGGGACCACTGGTCTAATGGACATCCTTCTATATGATTTAGCAAGTTTTTATAAACATTCATGACGAATCACTTACCTGATCATAATATTGATCCTCAGCCGTGTTTCTGGAACTGGTTATGTTTAAATCCACTTCATCAAAAAAATCTGATGCTAGGGCATTGTAGGAGTAACTTGAAAAGATATAATTACAAATGTTATAAGTATTTTCTTTTTTATTCAGCTCAAAAGTTTAATGTTAATATTTTTTTTTCTAGCTATACTGCCATTGGTCTAAATGTTATGAAATGTTCTATAACAATAGTCAAAAAGATAAAAACTGAAAAATCTCAGTTCTAACACCATGAGATGTTGAGTTTTGAAGAAATATTCTCATCTCTGCTCACAACCAATGTCTTAGATTATGAACCAAAGGTACTGACCTATCAACTCTCTACAAAACAGAGGTTACACTGTAAAAATAAAATGAAGAAAAGAAACTGATGTCTTACTTTGAGTCATAATCATATTCTGCAAAGGCCTGACTGTCTTGAACAAAGTTCTGTGCCAGTGCTTGCAATCTCACAGGGTCCAACTTGCTTACTAGGTCTTGAATTTCTTGGGAAGCATTACCTAGCTGGAGTCCAAATGATATCATAATTAAATATTGCTAGAAGGAAGTTAAAATGATTTAGCCATGAGTATAAATAAATTTTAAGGTAAAATGAGGTGTGATGGTGATATTTATATAAAAAGACATGATACATTAGGTACAGCACAGGCACTTCTGCAAAGATAAAACTCTGAATGAAATGTTTGTCCCTGGCATTATTAACATACAGATGAAGCTTTTGAATATGATAATTATATTATAATTAAAGTATGCTCTTTAATTGAAAATATACACAGATTTGAAAAATTGAATTAAACACTGTTAAAGAAAAAAAGCTTCAAAAAAGTAATGGCAAAATTAAAAATAACCCACCGTAAAACCAGTTTTGTTTTCAAGACACTCTAGCAAAGAAAAGTTTTGATACAAAAGAAAAAGAGAATAAAACAGTGATTAATTGTATATATAGATTTCTCCTTTTACTTAGTAGATTTCTAAAAAAAAATAGATTTGTAATTATGCATTAATAGATTCTCCATACTTTATAATATATTTTAATTTTGTATGATATCTGTAGCCATAACTGTTGATTCAAAAGATATAACCCAATCTACAGACATGTCTAAAATCAACTTTCAACCATATAAAAAAGTATGTCAATATAAAAGTTTTAGGTGTTTCTTTATAAACATTTTACTTAATAAATTTGTTGAAGTCTCTTACTTGTGAAGCTCTCAAGATGTTCACATTGCAGATGGTCACCGCAGGGAAGGTCAAGCTGCTGAAGCCTGTGGTTATTTCTGAGTGTTTATCGTACTTGAAATACTTATCAAACAAACTGAAAGATAATAACACTTAACTACTAAACTTGTGCAAGAACATACGAAACAAAGCAAAGATTTGCCAGACTACTGCCAAATAAAGTGAAAAAAAAAAGTGTGTAGGGATTTTTTTCTTTGAGTAATTTACGACCATTCCTTGAAAAAATGAAATAAAAATAGTTGATGATCGAGCGCAGGGTCCCATATAAATATCCACAGCCATTTAAAGGTACCTTTTGGGACCCAAGGAATTTCTTTTATAGCTAGTAAACAACTTTTGAATGGCAAGATAGTTCAGAAAATGTTTACTTTCAAATAAGAACTGTTTGAACTTTAAATTTTTATTGGGATATGTCCAAATAAAAGGGGACATAGACAGCTGCTAGTCTGTCTATCAATAAGAAAGACTCTGCCCTATAAATGGAAGTGCCAAAACTAAGCAATAATTACAAACACGGAGTTTTTAATATATCTATCTTTATTTTTATAAAACAGGATCATGTTGAATAAAAAAAACCCGCTTATTTTCATGGTTGAGTAAAAAAATGTTCTTTACAATTTAACACACTCGGTAAAATATGACATGATTAGGTAGTGTGAACTAAAGAAAATGGCAAGCAATTGTATCAGATAATAAGTAGTGTATGTAAGAACCATTACATGTTGGCTTTGGATGATGAGCATTTATCATGCGCCTGTAATAAATTACATAGATTAGCCTGTTAAATGCTATCACAATTATAATAAATCATGTAAGTTGAAGGTCTATGTTACTGTTTTTAACCTAAAAAATACCTCTCCAACATAGAGTCAAAACCTCAACAATGTGTTATAGTATACACTATAATTAATAATTGGGCCAATTATAATATTTTTTTAATATTAGCAGTAATCAATATAGCTTATATGACTAAATTAAATAAATAACTTTTTTTTTGTAAATATATGATGATAATAATAGGTAGTTCAGTGAAATAATATATGATCATACAATGATCCAATCATTGTGTGATTATTTTAACCAGAACATGGTCATATTTAAATGGCTGTGAACGAAGGCATCTATTTTAATAGAAAAACTTTAAAAAGAAGTAGGCCTAAATGCCGTATTGGGAAAAAATTATGCCGTAACATGCTGGTTATTAATAATACTGAAATCCACGCAAGGAAAACTAGTCATCCAAGTCATAGACAAGTGGAGCACAACGGAAAGACAACATTACAATTTACATAGACACAGTCAGCAGTCACGCATCACTGGCCTGGTTTCAAGTTGATTTTTTTTTTTTTGGTTCAGATTTTAAACGACAACATTAGGCCTAAATAATTTTTAATCTCGTTTTAATGGATCTGAAATAATATCATTAAATGACATCGTAGTAATCAGCGAAACGAAAGTTCTCTGTTTCATACAATTTCAGGAAGTTATATTTAGAATATGGAATATTTTACGAAATAATTTGTACAAAAAAAATTCTTGTCATTTGAATGTGCGCTACAGCCCCGTAGCGTGAAAATCATACAGGAGGGGCCAGGCATTCTACAGCAGGGACCAGGCAATAGCAGGGGGGGGGGCAGGTAATACATTTTACTAAGTAGAACAAATATGCAAGGGGGGGGCAGACAAAATACAAGGGGGGGGGGGGCGGCCTAGACCCCTCAGCCGGCGCCGAGCGCCGGCTACGCCGCCGAATTTTCGTCCGCCGTAAATCCGCCGAACAATATGCGGCCCGCCTCATTAGCCGCCGTATTTCGTTCGCCGTTATATTAACTGCCGCATTACTTAATCTTATTGCACATGACCTTGCTGACCATATCAGCTCTGTCTTGAAAAGCTTTTCTGTTGATCACAAAATACTAGCTGCCATGATGGTGCTGCAATGATGATAAAGACTTCAAAGTTTTTGAAGGTTGACTTTTATCAGCACTTTACAGCACACGTATTGCACCTTAATACTACCGAAAGCATCAATAAAAATGAAGATTTTCAAGACTGCAATTATAGAAGACGATGCAGCATTCACAGAGGATAAAGAAATGATAAAGACCCTGAAAGAAGGCATGTCTTCAGTGTGTGAATTGCTTCTTGTAGATGATCAGCTCAGTGCATCAATAATGGATGCCTCTGAGAGCAGCGCTAACGCCATCAATGACAGTCATAGACACAATGATAAGTCAGTGAAGCCATCATGTCCAACGCGTTGGAATCAACATTGATGATGATTCAGTCTATACTTGACTTGAAAAGATGATGATGATGACAAAATACGAATGATCAAGCAGTCATCTCTCAACCAGCTTGACCATCGATTTCCTGTAAATGATCACATTAAGCTGCATCAGCTGCTTGATCCAAATTTCAAATCATTGATTCCACGGTCAGAAGCAACCACAATTCTAGAGAACGCAATACAATCAGCAATGGCCCGTGGATTCATCATGTCTAAAGCTGATATATCGCATTCGCAGCTAGTCAGTGAACATGTTTCTGAAGAAACCCGATGTAAGCGACTGCGAATGGAGCTGATGAATGAGCTGAGAACTGAGCAGTCACCAGACGATTGTACTAATAAGGTATTCTGTGTTAATTTATGGCATTGAAACAATTTTCGTTTTATTTCGCTCTCAATAGACCAGTCAGTTTGAATTAAAATATTTTAAAATGCATATACTGTGCACTATAATGAAATGTTTTATAAAATAGCAGTTAGTACTGTTGTGTTATGATTTTTTTGAACATTTATTTCAGATGGCAGTGGAAATTGCAAACTATTGGACGGCGCCTGTTGCTCAGTTTCATGATGTCCTTGTTTTCTGGTGTAGCAGTTTTGCATCATCCTCGTTTCCACAACTTACTCAACTGGCTCGTCTTCACCTATCATCAGCATCATATGTACCAGTGGAGTGCATGTTTTCGGTTACTGGTTTGATAATGAACAACAAACAATCAAGTCTAACAGCTGATAAACTACATCGCGTTTGTTTTATTCATGAGAATTATAAACTGATATTTGAAGTGCTTATTAAGGTATTAAGAGACATAAACTGAATGTGTCGAATGTATTCATGTACTGTATTAGTAGGACAGCATATACAACTGTTTATTTCTGTTGTTTTAAATAAAAATTGTTTTATTGCTGAAGTTTTATCAATTCAATGTTGTCAGCCGAATTTTAGCCAAATATTTCGTAATCTGCCGAAAATCAGCCGCAAATGTCAATTTACTCAATTTATGGTCAAAGTCGGCTACGCCGGCTATCAGCCAAAAAATTATGTCAGCCAGCCGAAACTTAAAAAAAAAATTCGGCTGGCAAGTCTAGGCCGGCCCCCTGCCTCCCCCCACCCCCGCACGCTACGGGCTTGGTGCGATACATTAAAAAAACAACTCACACACATTTTAAAAACACATTTTAGACCTCCTTCTTGATAGGTTTACTGAATAGAGCAAACAATGTAATTGTAAGATTATGTTGGATACTGGTATTTTAATAATTTTATTATGTTTTCCTGTGGGAAAGGAGGGGGGGGGGGCTGAAGGCAAGTTTGGCGGACGAGCGGTAACCATTTCGATAGGTTTTGGCGGTTTTTTCCGCAGTTTTCAAAGTCTTATAATAAAAAAAAATCCATATACTGACTCATAGCACTTTTCCAGAAGGTTTTGTGTAGTTTAAGTAAATAAATTAAATATTTATTAAAAATGTTAAGAATATTCAAGTTCTCACTCATTAAAAAACCCACTATTTCAGTAAAATTAAAAAGAAATGTCAAAATGTAGGACCTACTTATAAATTTTAATATAGTACAATGAAAACCAGACCTCCCCAACTGGGGTTCTCTATTAACCTATGACTTATTGAGTTAGGCCTACCTGAAAACCCCAACAAGTAATTTTACTTATTTTATATTACGGCGTAATACAAATCCCGACAGAAGGCCCCCATAACAGTGGGGGTCCTAGGCAGAGGCCCCTATTCATAAGAACGGGTCTGTTCGAAAAATGGGAACCACAGAATGTACAGCATGTGGTGAGAACAGAATAGGCTACATTATATATTTGATTAATTTTATTAATATGTGACATTACTCACGTATAGAGATGGTAAACCATATCAGGGGACATCACTCACGTATAGAGAAGGTAAACCATATCAGGGGACATTACTCACGTATAGAGAAGGTAAACCATATCAGGGGACATTACTCCCGTATAGAGATAGTAAACCATATCAGGGGACATTACTCACGTATAGAGATGGTAAACCATATCAAGGGACATTACTCACGTATAGAGATGGTAAATCATGGCTCCAATGGCAGCGGTCAGTAGCACGGCCCAGATGACTTTCACCACCGGGTGCTTTGAAGTCTTGATGAAAGCGACCCCGTTGAGAGATGCTATGTCCGCGTAGTTTGAGAACACGTCGCGAGCACTTGATTTATCGTAATCGGGCTGGTCTTCTACACCAGGTTTGTTAAAATCCATAACTGGGGATACCTGAAAGGGATAGAAAAAGATGAAATGGTTATCTACAAGTCAGTCACGTGATATCAACGAGATCTTATGATAAGGCAACCTAGGCGACTGCCAAAGGCCTTTCACTGATAAAATAGGCTCCTTTAAGTATTTATGCCTATTAACTGATGTTAAGAGGGTCCCGACAGTATTGTTTGTCTAAGCCCCTAACATCTCAGGAAGTTTGTGCCTAGGGCCCCCTAACATCCCATGAAGTTTGTGCCTAGGACCCCTAACATCCCATGAAGTTTGTGCCTAAGGCCCCTAACATTTCGTTTTTGCCTAGGGCTCCAAAATGTGTAAGAACGGCTTTGTATACATACAACCGTTGTGTTTCGATTCAGGCATTATTAAACGATGAAGTAAATTTCAACATTAGAATTGATACAGAAGTGAACACTGTATAGGCCTATATAGTTCTATACAATATACTTCTATAAATATACAAACACTCATAGTCATTATTGCAGATGGGCTAATTTGGCGGCTGACTTGGGACCCCGCCCACTAAGGATGATTGATTCAACAACTAGCAAGAATACAGCCGAATTCAATGAACAATCAAATATAGTGTATATGAATTTCGATTTTTGTCTACAGACAAACTTACTCGCACTATGGTTAACTTTGTTGACTCTGTTGTGTGTTTGATACACATGGAATCGTATCTACCAACATTAACCAGTGAAATATCTTTACTGCTTAAGTGCTTGCTTCGTTGTTATATCCGCATTCACATATTAACGAATCACTGCACAATGCCGAACCTAGGGATTTGGGGGCCCAGGGGGGGCTTGGCCTCTTTGGGGGCCCCTGCATTTTGACATTCGACACGCATGACATGAGATAATGTATTTAATATTTGATGAAAAAAAAGTTTTTGCCCCCCCCCTAAAGCTGGGGTCCCGGGGGGGACTTTTGAATTCGGACCCCCTCCTCCCCCCACCCTAGGTACGCTTCTGCCACTGCATATAATTCATTAAGGTAATTAATCCACATGCGAAAACGTATTAATTGATAGCTTTTAATCAGAGGCGTAGCTGGGGGGGCGGGGGTACATATGTCCCCGGGCGCCGCGGTTCAGGGGCGCCAAATGGTATATTTTACATAAAATATTATATGGTTTTCGAATGGGGGGGGGGCGCTAAAAAGGTATTAAAAAGGTAAAATGCCCCGGGCGCAAGTTGCCTAGCCCCTCCCCCTCGCTACGCCTCTGCTTTGAATTCCAGTAAGGGATTCAATTACAGCTTTTCTAGCTGTCAGTGTGTGACATTGTCTTACAAAATAGGCCAAACACACTTGCGACTTTCCACATATGTAGGCTACATCTCGGCCTGGCCCCCAACTCTTGTTGTCTTGTTGATTGCCGTCACGCTAAGGTTCTTACTACACACCATTCCCCCCAGATCCCCATTAAAAAAAAATATGACGGCCTTTGGTATAAAAGAGTGTGTGTTGAACAGTGAACAGACAGCTAATGTATTTTTATTTACATCAGTGGACGAAACAGAAACAGTGCAAACATACACATCGTGTACAAGTTAACACAATATTTATTTACACATGGTACAGAGTGTTTGTCCATAATACGGGCAGGTATAAAGGTTATTGTACAAGGCCACCGTACAAGGCCACCGTACAAACTATAAAACAACGCACAACCAGCACGACCACGGCAAATGACTCCACTCAAAACTAATACCAACCTCTCAATCACGGGCCGCCCAAAAGAACCGCCTTCCCAATGGGACCCCGGGCCTTGGATCTCCCTAAACCAGGGGTCGGCAACCTGCGGCTCGCGAGCCGCATGCGGCTCTTTCGATGTCAAATTGCGGCCATAATATTAAACAACAATTTTAGTGGCTCTTTAAAAACTGAGGCAACTGTAAATTATAACTTTTGGCTCTTCCGCCTCAAAAAGGTTGCCGACCCCTGCCCTAAACCACGACTATTAACAATCACATCGACTTACAAACACACTTGTATATATATAAGTAACTCCATGTATGGTCTTTTTTCATTGCCTACATGCATGTGTAATGTGCACTACAGGAATGCCATGACTTCTTTGTTTGTAAGACTCTTAGACTGCCCGAGTGCTGTCTATCTATCTATCTATCGGTCTATCTATCTACCGATCTGTCTGTCTGTCTGTCTATCTAACTGTTTATCCATTCATCCATCCATTCATCCATCCATCCACTAGTGACTTAGTTATCACCCTTACTAAAAGTATAACTTAGATTAATTAGTTACATATTTGTTGAAGTTTAACCTAAAAAAAAAAAATCAGCTCCCATTCCTGATGTTTATAAAGTATCCTAACAGTTTCATGGGTCAAAATGAAAGAATGACTTACAGTCATGGGTCAAAATGAAAGAATGACTTATAGTCATGGGTCAAAATGAAAGAATGACTTACAGTCATGGGTCAAAATGAAAGAATGACTTACAGTCATGGGTCAAAATGAAAGAATGACTTACAGTCACATGAAAAATGAAAGAACGACTTACAGTCATGGGTCAAAATGAAAGAATGACTTACAGTCATGGGTCAAAATGAAAGAATGACTTACAGTCATGGGTCAAAATGAAAGAATGACTTACAGTCATGGGTCAAAATGAAAGAATGACTTACAGTCATGGGTCAAAATGAAAGAACGACTTACAGTCATGGGTCAAAATGAAAGAATGACTTACAGTCATGGGTCAAAATGAAAGAATGACTTACAGTCATGGGTCAAAATGAAAGAACGACTTACAGTCATGGGTCAAAATGAAAGAATGACTTACAGTCATGGGTCAAAATGAAAGAACGACTTACAGTCATGGGTCAAAATGAAAGAATGACTTACAGTCAAGGGTCAAAATGAAAGAATGACTTACAGTCAAGGGTCAATATGACAGAATGACTTACAGTCACATGAAAAATGAAAGAACGACTTACAGTCATAGGTCAAAATGAAAAAAAAATGACTTACAGTCATAGGTCAAAATGAGCAAAAAATGACTTACGGTCACAAGTCAAAATGAAAAAAAATGACTTACGGTCATAACAGCGATGTGGGGAAATAAACAATGTCCTGACTAAATTTTGAAAATCAATTCAACCGAAACATTCAAGTAACACAACCAATGCTTCCACGTTACGAATTGACCCAGTTATGACGGTTTCCTTTACTTGTCCAATAACAGGCCAGCCATGTTTGACTCTCTCTCTCTCTCTCTCTCTCTCTCTCTCTCTCTCTCTCTCTCTCTCTCTCTCTCTCTCTTTCTCTCTGGATTAGCGTTGTATTCCAGAAATTGAAGGCCCCTAAATGGGGTCATACTTCCCGTTGTTCGTAGAAAACGGAAGGAACCAATTTAGTATTTGTATGTTTCACTAATTCACCACTTTTCGTCTTCACATTAGGGCCACCACAAATAGTAGGGGGATCTCTTTCACTTTCAAGGGGCCCCGCTTTCAAATGTATTTCAATTATTTATTTTTTTGCTACCATTCTGAGCCCTTTTTTGAGAAGAAAGATCAAAAGGGAACTCATACATTTTTGGGAATATTTCAGGGGGAATTAGATTTTATTTCAGGGGGGAATTAGACTTTCTTGCTTCAGCTCAAATCACACACACGTGCATACACACACACAGATTCTCAGACTCATTTGTTCACACACATTCTTACACACATACGCTCCAACTACCACAGACACTCACTCACACACTCACCTACAAAAATATGCACAATCAGAGCCATTCTTAGATATTCGGGGACCCCAGGCCCGTAGCGTGCGGGGGGGGGTAGAGTGCTGTAGAATGCCTGGCCCCTGCTGTAGAATGCCTGGCCCCTGCTGTAGAATGCCTGGCCCCTGCTGTAGAATGCCTGGCCCCTGCTGTAGAATGCCTGGCCCCTGTTGTAGAATGCCTGGCCCCTGCTGTAGAATGCCTGGCCACCTGCTGTAGAATGCCTGGCCACCTGCTGTAGAATGCCTGGCCCACCTGCTGTAGAATGCCTGGCCCACCTGCTGTAGAATGCCTGGCCCCTGCTGTAGAATGCCTGGCCACCTGCTGTAGAATGCCTGGCCCCTGCTGTAGAATGCCTGGCCCCTGCTGTAGAATTTTCACGCTACGGGGCTAAGACAAGGTACTCTTTGAAGCCCCTTTTTAGTTTCTTAAATAATATTAATGAATACTTTAAGGGGTCTTTTTACAGACGGGTAGGGAAGTCTTGACGGTCACATTGTTTGAAAAAGAAAGGCTCTGTATACACGTACGTACATATAAACAGGCAGAGAGACACACAAACACATTCACTCATTTATTATTTTTTGACAGAGTTCATCCACAAGAAATCTATAATGGTACTGTGTTTATTGAGTATGGTTAGCACAATCATTCGTAATAAGATGACTACAAGTTTAAATATATATAACATGAGTTATATAAAAATGGTATATGTTTTTAGTCCAATATTTTATACAAATATTTGTTCGTTTGTGCTTTGTATATAGCGTAAAAACATCAAAACATTTTCCCTCTTAGAGTTATGACCGGCAACACTCACGCCTCGTCCCCAACAGAATGACTGTTTCATATATAAAGGGCGTTAAAATTAACGGTTTAAAAATATTGTCCCAGTTTGATTATGTGCCACCCCACTACCTAGGTCATTGCACCCTTCGGCACGATGCAAGTTAGCTGTAGATATGTAAATCACTTATTGATTGATTTGATCAATCAAATGTCCTAACTCAGGCTGAATCTAGTTCTATTCAACAGCCAGGCCTTCGGTTGGCTACAGTTCCACTCTTTACATAAGCTACTGCGATGTCATGATAAGCCTGAATACATCTTTTCTTCACAGAACGAACGACGACGCCCAGAAACCTATAGCGTGCTACATCATGCATGCCGAACAATTTTACAATTTGAAAAGACAATTCATTCTGTCTCGCTTATGCACATTTTATATAAACAAGCTTTAAGTGAGAATTTAAAAATATTATATACTAGCTGTACCCTGCAAAACCTTTGCTTAGAGTTATATCCCCTCAGGCTTGATCGGTCGGCTAGGTTATTTGTTTGGTTTCGGGCAGATTCGATTTGCTCATGATTGTATTTAAACTGGAATACTGTTATATTAATTCTTTACTTTCGATTTAACGCAGAGCCCAAATCGCGTATATATATGCGCATTTGCCCCCCCCCTTACATTTGAAAAAATGTCATAAAGTTGTTATTTGACCCCCCCCCCTGGAAAATTTTTGCCCCCCTCCTTATATATATATATATATAATCTTTATATTAGTCTGACTTATGTAGAATAGAGGAAACTGAATTGTTTCTTTCATTTTAATATATTTTTTAAATTATTCTCATTTTTTTAAAACACACACACACAAAAACACACACACACAAAAGTGTATATATATATGTAATAACATTACTTCTTAGCCAATATAAAGTCAAGGACTTTTGATACAGGGCCCATACGAGGTAGAGGAGGCAATCTGAAGACTTGTCTGGGCCCCTAGACTTTGGATACAGGGCCCATACGAGGTTGAGGAGGCAATCTGAAGACTTGTCTGGGCCCCTAGACTTTGGATACAGGGCCCATCGAGGTAGGGGAGACAATCTGAAGACTTGTCTGGGCCCCTAGACTTTGGATACAGGGCCCATACGAGGTAGGGGAGGCAATCTGAAGACGTTTCTGGGGCCCCTAGACTTTGGATACAGGGCCCATACGAGGTAGGGGAGGCAATCTGAAGACGTTTCTGGGGCCCCTAGACTTTGGATACAGGGCCCATACGAGGTAGGGGAGGCAATCTGAAGACGTTTCTGGGGCCCCTAGACTTTGGATACAGGGCCCATACCAGGTAGGGGAGGCAATCTGAAGACGTTTCTGGGGCCCCTAGACTTTGGATACAGGGCCCATACGAGGTTGAGGAGGCAATCTGAAGACGTTTCTGGGGCCCCTAGACTTTGGATACAGGGCCCATACCAGGTAGGGGAGGCAATCTGAAGACGTTTCTGGGGCCCCTAGACTTTGGATACAGGGCCCATACGAGGTAGGGGAGGCAATCTGAAGACGTTTCTGGGGCCCCTAGACTTTGGATACAGGGCCCATACCAGGTAGGGGAGGCAATCTGAAGACGTTTCTGGGGCCCCTAGACATTCGAGGCTCCGCACTTTTCAAAATTTACTTTTATTTATTTGCTTCAAAATCTGTGGGCTATTGAAAAGCTTAACAGGGGCCAGATGGCATAGCTCGTCATGGAGAAGAGGGGGCCCTCCATTGACATAGCTTGTCAGAACCTCCATAATTCCTGGCTGCTGCCTTGATTCTAAGACGATCTCTACTGCATAGGGGTGCATTGTAGGTAGAGAATTTCTGAGATACTTGTGACCCTGGGAAAGAATGCTTTTTAGGCCCCCCCCCTCGATAACAGATTTCATAGAAACTTGTAGACAGCATTGGGTGCCCAAAGTGAATGCACAGTTTGCCTATGCTGAGATGGCTCGGATGTCAAAACAGCGACGGTCACAACAGCGACCTCAAGATAGCGACTGTATCAAAAGAGCGATTGTCATAACAGCGACTAATTCATCGCACAACTAGCCACAGCTGAAAACACACAAACACACACATACATTACATCGCTACAACTGTTCATTATACAAATTCAAGGCAAAAGAAATTACAAATTACATTTCTTTTATTCTCGATGAATTTAATGTATTAAAAATGACATTCAATTTGAATTTGATAGGCTACATATAAAGTCACATGATTTAAAACGCTGGCTTAAAACAGGATAGAAATAGATCAATATGGAATCATAAATAACATTAATTTGGATTAACTACATACATGATTAAAAAAAGAAGATTTAAAACAGAATATAAAGACATCTACGTTAGTCAAATTATGTGACGTTTATTTCTAAATTGTGAGCAATGGCTCGAAGGAATTGCAGAAGTTTTGTCTATGAGTTCATTTCATGTTATAGAATATAGATCGTTAAAAAAATTTTCATTTATTCAAAAGACTCGTAGACTGTCTGACGTCGCCCGCGGTCTACTTCTAGAGTGTGTTTTACATTTATGTTGTTTTCTACCCACATTACTTGTTCTAATCTTAATAGCTAGACATCTTTTATATCACAACATCGAAGGGGATAGTCTTCAGTCTCTAAGCCATTTACTATGTCCTACCAGTGAGTAGTGAGTGTATCTCACTCTGAAGTTGACAGAAAAGTCGCTATTATGACAGTCGTTATTATAATGCGGTCGCCATTTTGACAATCGCTGTTATGACAGTCGCCATTCTGATTACGTCGCTCATTTGAAGTCGCTGTTATGACAGTCGCTGTTATGACAGTCGCTATCCTGCCCTTGCAGCGCTGAGATATATGTGACCTGGGCAAGAGTGCTTTTCGCCCGCCCGATAACAGATTTCATAGGAGTTTCTAGTTCTTGGGGGGGGGGGACGTCAAAGTGTAGGCTCAGTTTGCCTATGCCAGAGTGCGGCTATCAACAACTAAAGAAACAGGTGGTGAATTTTCGAATGAATCAAACTTTTAAACTTTTCATTGGAAATTCAACATTGGGAAGGGTCGTATTGCTACATCGATATATGAGCCACATGAATGAGGGCTGGGGGGAGGCGGGGGGTGGTTGATTCAGCTGTATTGCTTCATTCTCTGATCGATTTGGAGGCTTTTCAACATGTTTTTAATATAATTTCTTTTTGACGAAACAAGTTTACCAACATCTGCGGGCATTCAGATTTAATAATTAGCTTAACAGCTTGGAGCTAATAGTTAGGCACTGCATGCCTTCACTAGATCTTATAATAAGTTGACTTATTTATATATTAATAGATCTATGCTGGGTTGGGGGGGGGGCGAAAATGGGGCTTATAAATGTATAAAAAAAGAAAGAGAAAGACGGATAGAATGACTTGTAAATAGTTAGAGTTCAAGATGTTACATGTATTTGAAACTAGATATTAAGCCCGGGGTTGCCCAGGAAATCTAGGTGTAATGTGAACCCCCTTCCTAATCAATTTAGCTACTGAATTTTTAAATGGGATTAATTAGATTAATTAGGTGCTAATGTGCAGAAATGACCTACATTTCATACGTCGAAAATTACGTTTTATCCGTCAACGCTATTCAACCATACCAAACAAAACAACCAACCAATTAAACCAACCGAGCCAACCAATGAAACCGGCCAAACCAAACAACCAACCAAACCAACTAACCAAACCAGCTAACCAATCAACCAAACAAACCAACCCAGCCAACCAATCCAACCTACCAAGCCAAATCCGTCACAAATTACGTTTTACCCGTCAACGCTAAACAACCAAACCAAACCACTAATCAAACCAGCAAACCAAACAAACCAAACCCACCAAATCAACCAAAGCAAATCAACCAACCAAACCAAACCAAACCAAACTATACACCATTAGGTAAAGATATGGGTGGTAATTTTCTCAATGTTAAAATCAAAACGAAGCATATCTATCTATCTATCTATCTATCTATCTATCTATCTATCTATCTATCTATCTATCTATCTATCTATCTATCTATCTATCTATCTATCTATCTATCTATCTATCTATCTATCTATCTATCTATCTATCTATCTATCTATCTATCTATCTATCTATCTATCTATCTATCTATCTATCTATCTATTTTAAGTAACTCAACTCAATTGTCAAGAGAGTATCAAACACTTTCAATTAGACAGTGATTTAAACTATCTAAAAACTATACTGTCAACACGGTGCAGTAGGAGAAGTGAAGGTGAAAATGCAACCATTATCACTTAGTAGAAGTTTGGTAGGAGATAATAGATTTTATCTGATATGCTAGCAGAGAATCGAACCCTGGACCTTTGTAATGAAAGGTGGATTTACAATACAATTCATCACAACATAAGAATGATTATTAATAGATAATTAGTTGGTAATTTAGTAGAATAAATCTAGAGCAGATGCATTGAAGAACTTTTTAAGTATTAATGAGTGACAATTTAGTGACATTTTTGTGACAATTTTGTGAAATTTTATGACTTTTTTATGACTTTTTGTGACATTTTATTTTTAGCTTATTTTATTTCTACACTTATGACTAATCTATATTTAATAAGTAAAAGTTATTTGATTTCAAAGTGTTTCCTTAAAGTAAAGAATTTATAGACAATTCCTGATATTGTATGTAACGGCTGAACATTATTTAGAAGATTTCGCAGTGCCCCAACCCAGTCAACTTACACTCAATTTCCCCAGCTAAATAACATTACATCTCAAGAGCCACGGCCCAGCCAGTGGCGTAGCGAGCTTAACTCGCGCCAGGGCCGTAGCGTTCGGGGGGCAGGGGATCGGACCCCCTGCGTTTTGTTTGCCCCCCTCTACTTATTTGTTCTACTTAGTAAAATGTATTACCTGCCCCCCCCCTGCTATTGCCTGGCTCCTGCTGTAGAATGCCTGGCCCCTGTTGTAGAGTTTTCACGCTACGGGGCTGACTCGCGCCCGGGGCACAATACCTTTTTAGCGCCCCCCCCCACTTGAAAACCATATTATAATATTATGTGTAAAATATACCATTTTGGTGCCCTTTTGTGAGTAGCGCCGCGCATGATGCCCCCTTGCCCCCCCTGACTTCGCCACTGGGCCCAACCCAGCCCTCCTCCCACCTTTCCCATCCCATAAGGCTTAGGACTCCTGACAAGAGTTCGATTTGCCTTCCCTCCCCAGGGTGAGAGAACTGTAAGGCCGTATGGGCCAATTGCCACGGTCATCATAACAGTATTTAGGACACTGGAAAAAAAAACCTCTATGTAGGGGGAACAAGACACCTGAAGGGCCAACGGGAAAGATTAAACGTTGAACTCATATTGAGGGATGGATGACCGAGCGGTGTAGAGCGCTCGACTGTCGACCTGAAAGTCCTGAGTTCGATACCTAGGGAATTTGTCTTGCTCCAGATAAAAGTTGGTAAAACTTACGTCAAGTTCAGCCCAGCTTTAAATGGGTACCTGAATTTAGTTGAGTAAATAAAGGCGGATGGGCATTGTGCTAACTAAACAATAAATTTATATGCAGTGGTTACATAAACTTATGAATTATTTATTTATTTTGCTGAAAGAAATTTAGAATGAAGGGGAAAGTTGGATGGAGAAGCCCAATTTGTCATGGTTTGTCCAGCAGGGTTACATCATCCATGGCATTGACCCGATGCTTGTGAGAACCATTAGAAAAACAAAATTTTCGATGCTATACATTATAATAAAAAGGTGAATTCAAAATAAAATAATGTGTCTATTAATAAGGTTTCTTACCTCGTTTCCCTTGGCCTTCATCTTGATCCAGTAAGTCGTCTGCCCCACAAAAAAGACCTCCGTGTTAATCCCTCGCCTCGACTCTCTAAAACCAGCAGACGTGAGAATGCAACCCCCCTTATGAAATCTGGCTATTGGATCGAACTGCCGGCGTCAAGTAAAAAGAGCGGAAAGGAGCAAGCGATGTAAACAGCCAGTTATGTGTCTATGTATGTGCGCGCGAGTTCAGGCATGCGTTCATGCGTATGAAAAGTATTTAAAAATGTCTCAATGTTAAATAAAAGGAACTCCTTTTAAAAAAAAATCGTTTCTTGTAAATTAATTATTAAGATTGAAAATGACACTACATTCTAACCCACGCCACTTTCTTGTGAAACTATTATTATTATTATTATTGTTACCGTATCGTTTTTGAGAAACTTGAGGAAATAAGGAAACATTAAAGCCAGGTCCCCCACCCCATCACACACAGAACCCTTGACTTGTCTATCACCGCCTTTACACTCCAATGAATAGAAATTAATGGAACTCAAGGGGAATAAAAGCGGAAGTTGGAGATATCCCTCTGAATAGCAGACGGCTGTCAAATCATTTAAATACCGTACACAGAAGTATGGAGGAAAAACGTTACGACACCATTACCCCCACAAGGGAGATGAAGTCCGACACCGATCAGGGGGGCCCCAAGCCCTCGCTTTCGAAATTATTTGTATTTATTTGTTCTGGTAATAAATAATATCACCCTCTTGCTACGCAAGGTTAAAAAATGTTCTCTTCCCAAGCGGGTCCCATACATTCAAAGTCCGGCCCTGATTATTACGACCTATTTCACGACTGGGAATCTCCTTCATTTTATTGGTCGTACGGAACTGGGCAATTAGCGTACTGTACTGGGCATTGTCCTATTGGCGCGTACTTTGGGAGGTTGAGGCCCAATGTCGATATCCTTTGCAGACACTGCAGGGAAATGGAGGAAACCGTGGATCATTTGCTTTTCGAGTGTCCCGGGCTGGCGGACCACAGGGTGGACCAGTCCGGAAGCTTGCTGGCCATTCACCCTTATGGCAGTCTCCAGATGTTGAGAGACACAGTTAGTCTGATCACACGGGCTCTGAGAGATTAAGTCTCAGCCCGCATTATTCACTTAAGCCGGGCCCATGTTTAACTTTAGCCATACTCATGTTTAACTGTAGCACTACTCATGTTTAACTGTAGCACTACTCATGTTTAACTGTAGCACTACTCATGTTTAACTGTAGCAATACTCATGTTTAACTGTAGCACTACTCATGTTTAACTATAGCACTACTCATATTTAACTGTAGCACTACTCATGTTTAACTGTAGCACTACTCATGTTTAACTGTAGCACTACTCATGTTTAACTGTAGCAATACTCTTGTTTAACTGTAGCAATACATGTGTTTAATTGAAGCCTTGTCCATGTTTAACTTTAGCCATACCCATGTTTAACTTTAGCCATACCCATGTTTAATTTTTAGCTATACCCATGTTTACCTTTTAGCTATACCCATGTTTACCTTTTACCCAAAGGCCGTTTTATGTGGTTAGGCAAATTATGTGACGTCTATGTTCTACCACTCTAAAAGGGTCCCGCAAAAGTACTTTTAACTAAGCCCCCCCCCCTAAATATCTAAAAGTCTCTGTCTAAGGCCCTTGCAACAGCACTGAAAAAATACTGACTGAAATTCATAGCGTTACAAAACAACAACACCTACGCCTGTTTCCCCATTGAGTGCAACAAGCCAAAGATTATTGCTGTGCTCGAAAACTGAACATGATTTTAAAGTTGAAACGAGTCAAGCGAATGATGATTCATTTGAACGAATCAAATCAACTCTAAAATAAATTAAAAAAAAAATAAGGGAATGTACCACCAGAGCCGTTCTTATGGATGGGCACACTGGGGGTGGGGGTGCATATGGGCCAAACTGCTAAGGGGCCCCCTGTCAGAACCTTTTATTTTGCCAGCCGCAAGGAAGGAAAATCTGATCAATCGTTATGGGGCGGGGGTGGGGGGTGGAGGTGGACACAGGCTCAATGATTTAACAGTTGGGTATTGGCGGATGGTGGACACAGGCTCAATGATTTAACAGTTGGGTATTGGCGGATGGTGGACACAGGCTCAATGATTTAACAGTTGGGTATTGGCGGATGGTGGACACAGGCTCAATGATTTAACAGTTGGGTATTGGCGGATGGTGGACACAGGCTCAATGATTTAACAGTTGGGTATTGGCGGATGGTGGACACAGGCTCAATGATTTAACAGTTGGGTATTGGCGGATGGTGGACACAGGCTCAATGATTTAACAGTTGGGTATTGGCGGATGGTGGACACAGGCTCAATGATTTAACAGTTGGGTATTGGCGGATGGTGGACACAGGCTCAATGATTTAACAGTTGGGTATTGGCGGATGGTGGACACAGGCTCAATGATTTAACAGTTGGGTATTGGCGGATGGTGGACACAGGCTCAATGATTTAACAGTTGGGTATTGGCGGATGGTGGACACAGGCTCAATGATTTAACAGTTGGGTATTGGCGGATGGTGGACACAGGCTCAATGATTTAACAGTTGGGTATTGGCGGATGGTGGACACAGGCTCAATGATTTAACAGTTGGGTATTGGCGGATGGTGGACACAGGCTCAATGATTTAACAGTTGGGTATTGGCGGATGGTGGGACACAGGCTCAATGATTTAACAGTTGGGTATTGGCGGATGGTGGACACAGGCTCAATGATTTAACAGTTGGGTATTGGCGGATGGTGGACACAGGCTCAATGATTTAACAGTTGGGTATTGGCGGATGGTGGACACTGGGGAGGCTCAATGATTTAACAGTTGGGTATTGGCGGATGGTGGACACAGGCTCAATGATTTAACAGTTGGGTATTGGCGGATGGTGGACACAGGCTCAATGATTTAACAGTTGGGTATTGGCGGATGGTGGACACAGGCTCAATGATTTAACAGTTGGGTATTGGCGGATGGTGGGCCACTGGGTTTGAAATATTTTAAGGGCCCATTATTTGCAACCGGATGTCTTAAAATCGTTTTTTTGCATGGGCCCCAAATTATCTTTGCCTATGGGCTCCAAAATGTACCTTTGTCCAGGGCCCACAAATGTATCTTTGCCTATGGCTCTTTAATGTACCTTTGCCTATGGCTCATTAATGTACCTTTGCGTATGGCTCTTTAGTGTATCTTTGCCTATGGCTCTTTAATGTACCTTTGCCTATGGCTCTTTAATGTACCTTTGCCTATGGCTCTTTAATATACCTTTCCCTAGGGCCTCCGTAAACGTAAGAATGGCTCTGATACAGCAGACAGATGTGTGGAAATCAGTAAGAATGGCTCTGATACAGCAGACAGATGTGTGGAAATCAGTAAGAATGGCTCTGATACAGCAGACAGATGTGTGGAAATCAGTAAGAATGGCTCTGATACAGCAGACAGATGTGTGGAAATCAGTAAGAATGGCTCTGATACAGCAGACAGATGTGTGGAAATCAGTAAGAATGGCTCTGATACAGCAGACAGATGTGTGGAAATCAGTGAACTAGATATAAGTTTAAAAAAAAAAAACTAAATAAAAAACTTTGAAAGAGTACTGAGATATGCGATAAGAAGTCAGGCCATGTTATGAATACGGTTGGCATGTTTCGTTCAGCCGTAACAAATTGTGAAACTTTTCTAAAGACAAGCAATGGATGTTGTTACGGACTTGTGTTGTGAAGGTCTTGTGGGAATCGGGTCACGTTAGGGACTGCGACGCGAAGTCATCCAGGAATGGAACTTGACCCTTGTTGCTATGGTTTCAAGGGGGGGGGACATGTTTGTTGTGTCGGTTTATTATAAATATTACACATGACAACTAATTGCGATCGTTCACATTGATAAGCAGTTCATTTAATAGGATGTTTCGTTCATTTAATAGGATGTTTAGTTCATTTAATCGGATGTTTAGTTCATTTAATCGGATGTTTAGTTCATTTAATCGGATGTTTAGTTCATTTAATCGGATGTTTAGTTCATTTAATCGGATGTTTAGTTCATTAATCGGATGTTTAGGCTTGGGATCAGAGGAGGTTTTAAAGACGGACGCACTGTTTAACTTTTGAATTGATATGAATTAAGCGAAAACCATCGTTGCTGTAAACAACAACAGAGCGTGGACCGGATCAAACAACCTCACGGGACGAACGTGACCCGCGGGCTGTGTTTTGACAACGTCTCATCCATTCGATGTTCCCCGGTTTGTTGTTCGCTGTTCCTCTTTCAAATGACAGTTCCCCTGTGTAGTGACTGGTACCTCTATCTAGTGACTGTTCCTCCAACTAATGACTTTCCTGTCTAGTGACTAATTCCTTTGTCTAAGGACTGTTTTTCAGTCTAGTGACTGGTTCCTCTGTCTAAGGACTGTTTCTTCAGTCTAGTGACTGGTTCCTCTGTCTAAGGACTGTTTCTTCAGTCTAGTGACTGATTCCTCTGTCTAAGGACTGTTTTTCAATCTAGTAACTGTTTCCTCTGTCTAGTGACTCGTTTCTCTGTCTAGTGACTGGTTCCTCTGTCTAGTGGCTGCTCTTCTGTCCATCGGCTGTTCCTCTAATGAATGTTCCTTCATCTATCGGCTGGTCTTGTTCACTGTTCCAATTGTACATTTCCCCTGCCATAATTCATTTGACACTCAAACATTGTATGAGAAGAAATTCAGATTCTGAAAGATGAAAATTAAAACAGAAAATAATCGCGTATGACTATAAACAATCGCGTATGACAATAAACAATCGCGTATGACTATAAACAATCGCGGATGACTATTTTTATTCCTATGAATGTGATAAATAAATACTGGATGACCTAATGAGACCTAACGACATTGGGCAATATTTACTAATGACCTGTTTCCGTGCTACGCGTTCACCAATCTACTATTATGGCGTGCCAACAAAATCCATTCAGTAGCGCTCCTTGTCAAAGCGTGCCGATCTCTTCATTGCATCCCGGGGGGGGAGGGGGTCATTGTTCTCTGGTGCGTCAGTTATGTAAATTTGTTTTCAATTTACAGTCACATGACTAAAATCTAATTTACTCCATTGGCCAGCATTGGTGCCAGCAGCACTACATTTATTTGGATTATTTCTTAAATCAACTTTACCACTCCCCCCCCCCCCCACCTCGCTCCACCCCGTCCATTCCAATCTTTTAATTTTTTTTTCTAAACTTTAAAAATAACTAAATTGAGTTCCGGAAATTTTTTCTGCCCACCCCCCTCCCACCCCACCCTCCCGAGCTTTTTTTTTTTTAATCTAGTTTTTGGACGGCAATATAACAGACACAAATTAAGAACTTTTTTTTTTTCAAGCGTATGTTTAAAAAAAAGGGGGGGGGGGGAAATAAAAGCAACAACTTTTTTTTTGTGCGTAGATATACAAAGCTGGAGTGAAATAAAGGATCAAACGTAGCGTTGCGCATGTCAGCTATTCTACAGAGCGCCGAGAATTCAACGAGTCCAACCTGCAGCACTTTCATCCAGGTAGAGCAGTCAGGTGTTTTCAAAAAGTCATTGAATGATGAGAAAAAACAGTTTTCAGATCTTCAGCATTCACCGACTAGTGGACTTCAGACATTTATGGATAAATAATAAAAAAATGTTTACATATAGATTGTTAACCGCACACAATATCTGCAAATAATAAACTTGATTCACAAAGTCAGTAAGGTTATTTTATATAATGCTATCAGAGTATATCTACATGCATCTTTAGTATCGCCATATATTGTGTTCCATTCAACCTAACTTCTTACTTAAATATACATACCTGCACACCTAACTACTTTCTTATGGACAACGGCCCAGTGGCGCAACCAGCAAAAAATGCTCTCATATAGAAAAAAAAATGCTGGGGGGGGGGGTTCACATATAAAAAAACGACAGTTTATATAGTAAAATAGGTATGAAGATTTGGTCTGGGGGGGGGCTCAAGCCCCCCCCCTGGTTGCGCCACTGCACCGGCCTACCTACCTACCTAATTACCTGCCAACCTGCATCTATCTATCTATCTATCTATCTATCTATCTATCTATCTATCTATCTATCTATCTATCTATCTATCTATCTATCTATCTATCTATCTATCTATCTATCTATCTATCTATCTATCTATCTATCTATCTAAAGTACCTACACACTTACGTGCTTGGCCGATTACCTACCTTTTCACCTACATTTTCACCTACCTACTTTACATGTACATCCATCTATCCATTCATTCAACCTTTCTTTCTATCATTGTATTTATCTCTCTGTCAGTCGATATATCTGTCTATCGGTATAAGTCTGCCTGTATGTCTATTTATCTCTCTGTCAGTTTATCTATTTATCTGTCACTCATTTTTAAAGTAACAAAGGCAAGTACCGAAGCCACTTTAAAAAAGACCCTTGGTTGTAAGCAGCACCGGAACTAGTCCCCTTGACGCCTTAAACACAATCCAACTTTTGGGGCCAACCTCCTCCCCCCACCCCTTTTCAGTATGCACCCCCTGGCCGTTGTTGTGATGACATCATCGAGGGGCCCAGGTGTCGCAGCCAAATGCCGATCATAGTTAAAGTTTTACCCACCTATATTCAACACGAACAATAGCATTAAGGTAATGTTAGGGTCCGTATTAACTGAGCCACAATTTAGCCAAATAGTAAAGTTTCATTAGCCCTAAAAGAATATATCTATTTATGTAACAACGTCATGTCATGCTATTATGTGGCTAGCACCACGCCCAGAAGCCTTTACTTCCCCAACTGTAAGTCGGATATCCATTTGAAGCTGAGTGGACTTTAGGGACATTAACCTACTTTCATCAGGACATGGGCACATGTATCCGCCCCCCCCCCTTTCAGTATGTAACCTGTACCTAATAGTTTCTAGATCGCTTTATGGCAACGCAATGTACTTAAACAATTCATTTATCATTATACTATTAATAAGAAAATAAAGTTAATGAATTTAAAATGTTAAAAGATAAATTCGGCAATGAATTTTGTTGTGGGAGTAGTTTCCCCTTTGATGTCCTATGCACGGGTTACTTCCCTTATAGTTTACTCCAGCATTGATTGTAAGATTGTTTAGAAGGGTACATTAGCCAGAGGCGATTCATTTGTCACTTAGCACTTAGTCATATTAGTAGGGTTCTGAATTTCTATGACCTAAAAAACGTATTAACTGTGCATGACATCCGTTCTTTTGTCTATAAGGATGGTAAGCGACATATGTACAAACGTTCTTTTGTCTATAAGGATGGTAAGCGACATATATACAAACCATATCCATGATACATACGTTCTTTTGTCTATAAGGATGGTAAGCGATATATATATATATATATATATATATATATATATATATATATATATATATATACAAAAGAAAACTTTGGTGTCGGAAGTCTTATTTATTTTTTAAATATTTTCTGAACCCATTGACATTTAGCTCTCGCATCGAGTGATGTATGACTTATATTGTGTACTACATGACTCTATTGAGTGCTATATGACTCATATTGTGTACTATATGACTTACATTGTGTACTATATGACTCATATTGTGTACTATATGACTCATATTGTGTACTATATGACTCATATTGTGTACTATATGACTCATATTGTGTACTATATGACTCATAATATCTAAGAGTTAAATATACCACTCAATTGAAAAATATCATATGAAAATCAAGCGCAACGTATTTTTTAAAATGTCAAATGATCCATTTAGTGGCCCGCGGAACAAACTCGTCAACTGAGTGAAACGCGGTAAAACAAAATTAAATGAGTGGTCCACGGGAATGAAATTTAGGAACTATGTGGCCCCCGAGGTGTAAAAGGTTGCCGACCGCTATAATCTAGATTGTGCAGAGTTCTATTATATTGTTAGATGTAATTATGTATGTTTATGTAATTATTCTGTGGTTGGTACTCTGCAAATGTTATCTTTTTTTAAGTGTCGTAAAATATTGAGTAGGAAGTGGGGGAGGTATTGTTACTGGTCCGACTGGGTGTTACAACCGCTTTCAAATCTAAACGCTGGAAATAAAAGACGTCAATCACCCAGATCAGGGGGACTTCAAACAAACAGGCAACAAAAAGCCATTTTTTTCATCTAACGTTCGATTATTTGCCCATTAAAAAACGAACTGAATGAGACATCGATTGGGATTGGTTATTGAAAGCAAGGGGAAGGGAACTCTGTTGTTCATGTTAAAACGAGAAAAAAAATATAGGTATATATTTTTGGACATTTTGTTTTTTTTTGTTTTGCTCTATCGACAATGTGTACTTTCAATTAAAAAAAACAACAACAACGAAAGTAGAAACAATTTAAAAAAGCAAAAAAAAAAGTTTTTAGAAGTTACAAATAAAGATTTAATGAATTATGGTAGTGTCGTTATTATGCCTTCGGGGGGGGGGGGGGCTAGACAGTGGATTCAGAAATATTTATGGGCCCTATACAGATGTTTTAAAAATATTTATTTGCCCTGGGCAGTAGATTTAGGTATATTTAGGGGTCCTAGGCTAAAATACTTAACATGGGCCTCTTAAGACCATATTTAACAGAGGATGGATACTAAAGGGGGCCCCTTTGGCTTGTGGACCCTAGGCCTAGTTTGCCAATGTTTAAGTAAGGCTCAAAGTAATGCCATCAAACGAATGCAGTAGAAAGTACTTTTTTTCTTGTTCTTAAGAAGAAAAAAAATTGATTGATCTAAATGAGGTATTTTGGTTGAAAAAGTTTGTCTGTTTACAGATAAGTTTACCACTGACCCATATATTCTATGAACTTGTTGGGAAACAATATATTTTATGACTCTGACTTCACTGTTACTGAATCAAGACTGAAGACTTTTTTCAATAATCATTTCAATCAATCGAAGCCTTTTCACCTTTTTTCTTCTCGCTTGCAGATTACAGTTCAACATATTTTCCCCCCACTAAGTTCATAATGAGATGTAATACGAGTCATGAAAGTGGGTCATGCGGTTCTCATGCATGGCATTGTGCATGGACAAAAAACAACCAAAAACCCAAACAAACTCGTAAATGCTCACAAGAAATGAAGCGGTTGAGAATTGATGCTCTTCACCTTTTATCGATTGCATTCAGCGGACATTACCTGGCTGTTCTTTATATATATATATATATATATATATATATATATATATATATATTTTGAAAAGGAGGAGGAAAGGGGGGAGCAAGGGCTCCAAAGGTATGTGACCTTTTTTATATGGGATAAGGGTGTCAGTGGGTCTTCATGAAGCTTAGACACTCTCATTGACAGTTTAAAGTTTCTTATTTTTTAAATATCATTTGAGAATGTTCTTGGATATCAGCGGATGGTAACTCACACATTCGGCCGGAGGAGAAATAAATTGCGCGCCTTGAAAAACAATATATATATATATATATATATATATATATATATATATATATATATATATATATATATATATCTTCGTAAATATATTGATAACAACGAGTGTGATACCCACCCTGACTAAAATAGAACGTTCCATGCGGTCGTCGGGGGGGGGGGGTCCATAAGCTGTGAACCTCTGAGCCAGTGGGCAAACTACGGCCCGTGACCAGGGTAATGCCCATTGAACTGTTTAATTCGGCCCGCGCATTCAGTTCAACGAATATTCCCCCCCCCCCCATTTATAAGCTCTTCCGTCTCCTCTAGATTCGGCCCTCCTGACCTATTTTCACACTTCGTCCGGCCCTCATGACCTATTTTCACACTTCGTCCGGCCCTCCTGACCTATTTTCACACTTCGTCCGGCCCTTTTGTCAAGCTAAAAATTTAAAAAAGGGTTTGCCTGCCCCTGCTTTAAGCTATGGTGTAGCTCTGATTGACATATTGAAGAAAAAAACATTCATGGCTAGCCTTGGGCGATATTTAGTTTTCATGTCCACGGATTTATCAGATGACCTTTAAAGAGTGCCCAGATAGTCACGTGACTAGGGGAGACAATAAAAGATGATAGTTTTAAAAATTCCACTTCTATTCAATGACCTAAAAAAAAGAATAATAAAATCAATGACACTTTTATAGGGCTGGCATTAATGTTATATATCGGTTCGGATTTTGGAATGGTTATTATGCCGGAAGAAAGTGCTAAAATGTAATCTTTTTAATTTATCGGACCTTGTTGATAAAATAACAAAAAATTTCAAGTTTACAATAATATAGGACGATACACTTGCAGCTTCCCTGCTTCCATTTACCAAAGCAGCTAAATTTAAAAAAAATTATGGAGATTCATTTCGGATTCAAAGAATAAAATAAAAAAAATTCCAATAAAAACTAAATAAATCAATAAAAAAATTAAACGATGTTTACGATTATTTGAAAGTTTGTGTGAAAACAAACCGATTCTTCGTTTAGCATGAACTCACACCGTGAATGCTCACTCCAGCCAGATCACACATGTAGGCTACTCTCTCGAGTGGGTGTCCGGTGTCAATATTGGCTTGCAAGGAGCCCGTGCTCAAGTTTCAATTGTTTGAATTCACAGTGCGCGTTACATGCGTGGGTGTATATGTGTGTGTCTGTGTGTGTGTGTGTGTAGGTGTGGCGAGAAATCATCAGATTCGATTTTTATTCTATTACCTTATCGACGGGTATCGATATTCAATCCACATGCGTCATGGTTTAATTATATATACATAAGCTGTTTTTTCTTTCTTTCTCTCTCAGACATATATGGTGTCGATACTCATATGGATCATACTAACATATGAGTATCGACACCATATGGATCATACTAACATATGAGTATCGACACCATATGGATCATACTAACATATGAGTATCGACACCATATGGATCATACTAACATATGAGTATCGACACCATATGGATCATACTAACATATGAGTATCGACACCATATGGATCATACTAACATATGAGTATCGACACCATATGGATCATACTAACCTCTTAGCTGGACACAGGCAGTGGCCGCATAGAATATGGTTATATAATATTATATGGTTTTCGAATGGGGGTGGGTGCGCTAACAAAGGTATTGTGCCCCGGGCCCGAGTTAAGCTCGCTACGGTACTGTACACCAGCCAAGTATTTTCGGGGGCCCATGACCAAATGACCCCACCCCAACCCCACCAATATTACAACGGAATAAATAAAATAAAAAAAACAACTTTGTAGACGATCGGGCCCGACCAAGGGTTGGCCCCCCCTGTCAAGTGTACTTGATGCCCCCCCCCCGTCAAGTGTACTTGATGCCCCCCTGTCGGCAGAATGTACTGATGCCCCCCTGTCAAGTGTACTTGATGCCCCCCCGTCAAGTGTACTTGATGCCCCCCTGTCAAGTGTACTTGATGCCCCCCCGTCAAGTGTACTTGATGCCCCCCCCTTCCTCTGTCAAGTGTACTTAATGCTCCCCTGTCAAGTGTACTTGATGCCCCCCTGTCAAGTGTACTTGATGCCCCCCTGTCAAGTGTACTTGATGCCCCCCCTGTCAAGTGCACTTGATGCCCCCCTTTCCTCTGTCAAGTGTACTTGATGCTCCCCCGTCAAGTGTACTTGATGCCCCCCCGTCAAGTGTACTGATGCCCCTGTCAGCAAGTGTACTGATGCCCCCTGTCAAGTGTGTACTTGATGCCCCCCCGTCAAGTGTACTTGATGCCCCCCCGTCAAGTGTACTTGATGCCCCCCCTGTCAAGTGTACTTGATGCCCCCCCTGTCAAGTGTACTTGATGCCCCCCCTGTCAAGTGTACTTGATGCCCCCCCTGTCGGGTGTACTTGATGCCCCCCTGTCGAGTGTACTTGATGCCCCACCCTTCCTCTGTCAAGTGTACTTGATGCCCCCTCCTTTCTCGGCAGACCTGGTCTTACCACACCCCCACCATCCCCCAGTATCAACAGCACATATTACATGTATAGAGTGACAACAGCACATATATGAATGTATAGAGTGACAACAGCACATATATACATGTATAGAGTGACAACAGCACATATATACATGTATAGAGTGGAGTGGAGTTGGGAGGGTGTGTGTGACAACAGCACATATATACATGTATAGAGTGGAGTGGAGTTGGGAGGGTGTGTGTGTGTGTGACAACAGCACATATATACAATAATATACATGTATAGAGCAGAGTGGAGTTGGGAGGGTGTGTGTGTGTGAAGACATGTGGAACTCTTCAACATAAGAGGCTCGTTATTATTATTTGTTTTGGTTGACACAATGAAAATATAAAACGCTCCCACAAAACTGAATCTACGAGAAGAGTGGGGTTAATAAAACAAAAACAGTTTTAATGGACGTGTTTAATTGCAGGTGGTGTTTAATTGCAGGTGGTGTTATTTCACGAAAATGAAGAAAACAGCCAAGCGTCAACTTTTTTCGCAAATCTTGTGGGTGCGGAAGTCACATTCAAGCGTAATCTGTGTATGCTCTTTAAATAGACTCTAGACTAAATATCCCGAAATGTTTTTTTTTTTTTTAGAAAATTTTGAATCTTATCGAGTGATGGCCGATGGGTGCTGTATTCAGGGCAGGCCTTAAGAAATGCGGGGCCCAATTAAAGGATGTTTGCGAGGCCCTTCTTCTAATATTTAAAAGCCTGTGACAAGAGCCATGACTGGTAGTGATATGCTAAATGTAAATTGTGAGGCCCCTTTTCTAGCCTGTGACAAGAGCCATGACTGGCAGTGATATGCTACATGTAAATTGTGGGGCCCCTACCACGCGCGGGCCCCGCTTTGGAGCAATCGGTCAAATCGGCCTAAAGCCGGCCCTGGCTGTGGTGAATTAGTGAACTTAAGAACTCACTCCCTGACTGGAACACAGTCACTATGTATCGTACAGTATCAATGATTTCTTTGTTGTCTATAAGTGGCACTTTCTACCCACACATCTATCTGTTTACCTAACGACCCATTAGTTACTAGAACAAAGGCCCGGTAGCCGGTCTGGCGAGTCCGAGCAAGAGAGTTAACTAATATGGTGATAATTGAATTGTATCCCTTTGACCAACAGCTTAAGTGAACGAACATTTTGGAATTCCCCAGTCTATTTTTAGCCGCGGAAGTTATACACACGTACGCACGCGAACGTACGTACGCCAGGCTAGCCGATTATGTATTAGATGATTCTTTCATATCATCTGTTATGACAATATTTTCTAATCATATATCTCTATGATATTTTCAAGTCATCTGTCTTTATGATACTTCCTAGGCATCTATCATGATCTATCTTTGAGATAGTTTTACGCCAACTATCTGTATGATAGTTTCATGTCATATGTCTCTATGATATTTTCAAGTCATCTGTCTTTATGATACTTCCTAGGCATCTATCATGTATCTTTGAGATAGTTTTACGCCAACTATCTGTATGATAGTTTCATGTCTTTATGTCATTTCATGTCATCTTTCTTGAGTAACCCAACAACGTGTACATCACCAATTCTTCCTCAGACTTTTTGCATCCTTAGTCTTTCTGTCAGCCTATCTATCCAATTGTCTGTCTTCTTTGTAAATAGACTACGATTTTTACTGACGACCGCCAGACACCCCAGATCAATTAAATAAAACCGACAACATTGCTTAGTAATCTATAGCGTACCACAATTGTGTTTGGGGCATTCTCAGTTACATCTGTTTCGCGATTATTCAAATTTTGCAGGTTAACGATTGATTCTCTGGGGCGCATTCATATCTTGCATGGGCCAAAAGATGAATGGCCAGCCTCCTGATCCACCACAAAATAGTGGTTACAGCGGACCACAGATACAGCGGACCACAGAAACAGCGGACCACAGATGCAGCGGACCTCAGAAACAGCGGACCACAGATGCAGCGGACCACAGAAACAGCGGACCACAGATGCAGCGGACTCGCGCACAACAGAATGGACCTTCTGGCTGACTAGATTTTCGGGTCAACGTTCTTCCCGGGAAATGACCGCTGTTCTTTTTTCGACCCCTGAAGTGGTTTGACCAACACCTGTCAGATGTAGACAAACAAGTGATCCGTGGGTTAAACCAAGGGGAAATAACTAGCCCAATATTAAACAGTGGTTATACCCCTTTGGTGCTGGAGACGAATCAGTTATGCAACCGAAGGATTTGGAAAGTTCATTCAAAACTCATCTTTGTATTTAATTGTTCTTAGCAACAATACATTTTGAAAGGTATTTATGAAAATCAAGGGCAAAAGTTATTATTACGAAGGGCGTTAAATGCGATCAAAATATACTTATCTAACAAGTTGTCTTTCTTTCACCGTTGCCTAGAAGCCTTGAATAGATGCACCGCTACTTATGTAATCAACGGAAGATTTACAATCTCTCATCTTTTTTTGTTTTTTAACTTAAATATTGTGTAATAAATGGGTCATATCTATTTTAAGTTGAAAGTTCATTTGAATTCATTGAAGCATGATTGTATTGATTAGCAGTATCGATTTTTTCTTCACTGCTGAATGCTATGTTTATACTGAGTCACCCATACGCTGCATTCTTCACATTCGCGAAGTGTTTAATTTGGATAGTTTTCCGGCTATGAATTTGGATTGAATTGCCTTCCATTGAAACACACACTAAACACTGAAACACACACTAAACACTGAAACACACACTAAACACTGAAACACACTCTAAACACTGAAACACACACTAAACACTGAAACACACACTAAATACTGAAACACACACTAAACACTGAAACACACACTAAACACTGAAACACACTCTAAACACTGAAACACACACTAAACACTGAAACACACACTAAACACTGAAACACACACTAAACACTGAAACACACACTAAACATTGAAACACACACTTAACACTGAAACACACTCTAAACACTGAAACACACACTAAACACTGAAACACACACTAAACACTGAAACACACACTAAACACTGAAACACACACTAAAAATTGAAACACACACTAAACACTGAAACACACACTAAACACTGAAACACACACTAAAAATTGAAACACACACTAAACACTGAAACACACACTAAACACTGAAACACACACTAAACATTGAAACACACACTAAACACTGAAACACACACTAAACACTGAAACACACACTAAACACTGAAACACACTCTAAACACTGAAACACACACTAAACATTGAAACACACACTAAACACTGAAACACACACTAAACACTGAAACACACACTAAACACTGAAACACACACTAAACATTGAAACACACACTAAACACTGAAACACACACTAAACACTGAAACACACACTAAACACTGAAACACACACTAAACACTGAAACACACACTTAACACTGAAACACACTCTAAACACTGAAACACACACTAAACACTGAAACACACACTAAACACTGAAACACACACTAAACACTGAAACACACACTAAACATTGAAACACACACTAAACACTGAAACACACACTAAACACTGAAACACACACTAAACACTGAAACACACACTAAACACTGAAACACACACTAAACACTGAAACACACACTAAACACTGAAACACACTCTAAACACTGAAACACACACTAAACATTGAAACACACTAAACACTGAAACACACACTAAACACTGAAACACACACTAAACACTGAAACACATTATAAATATTAAAAGCAGTTTGGGTCAGTTTAAAGCTCATTTTGCAATCTCTAATCACGTGACCGATACATTTTCACCACATTTTTTTTTTATTTTTGTAGGTGGCAGTTTCACTTCCAATCATTTCTGTGAAGACAGTGAGCTCATTTTTAGACATTCATTTATTCTTGTTTTTGTTTTGAAAACATCGCAGTCGCTAACAAACTGGCAGCTTACTATCTACCCGTAGTACTGAAAACATCGCAGTCGCTAAAAAAAACTGGCAGTTTACTATCTACCCGTAGAGCTGAAAACATCGCAGTGGCTAAAAAACTGACCCTAGTTGTGGTGTGTAACTTTCTTACCTGCCTATAGTCCCTGTTACGTTTAGAAGTTACCCCCCCCCCCTTTTTGCACATGCACCTCCCGCCAGTATCGAGTGACTCATCAGTTGACCATGGAACATAACCCATGGTCATGGTCAGAAATGTTACATCTAGAATTTACCCTCCCCTCCCCGTTGCCACCTCCACTGCCAATTTAAATTTACCCCGCCAATACGGACCCTCTCGCTTCTCATCAGTTGACCATGGAATGTAACGCAAGGCCATGGATATGTTACGTCAAGAATTCACCGCACCTCTCCCCCCCCCCATGTAACGGGTCAAGCTTAACCCCCTCAGTGCTAGCCCACGCCACACACACCTCCTCCGAAGGTAAAACGCTGCTGTCAAACTTAACCCCTTCCATACTAGTATCAACTGTCCCAATCGCACCTCCTGCCAGTGGCGACGCCATTTGAAAGTTGTTTCTATCAGCTCTCGCTGCCTTTGCACACGGATTATCTACTGTTCCCCGTACCCTAATGACTCATGCTAGATGTCCCCCCTCCCCGCCCACGCACGGACTAAATCCCCCCCTTTGCACACGGATTATCTACTGTTTCACTATCTACTGTCCCACTCGCATCCCGCCAGCCTTTATAAAGTGGACGCAGAATGTATCTAGTCAGAGGGCGGCCCACAGAGAGAGAGAGTGGGGAGTCGGCCCCACATACTTAGAGCAGTCGGTCCTGTAGATTTAGAGAAGTTTTATAGAATATTTAGAGTATAAAGGCGAGGCGGCCACGAATACTTAGGGAGGCGGGCACGAATACTTAGAGTTGACTTGGATTGTTAGACTTGTAAAATATTATTTCACTAAATTTGTATCATAGTACATTAAATCAGTGTTGTAAAGTACACTCCTAAGAGTTGTGTTGTTAAATACTAGTACCTATGCCAGTGAGTTAGAGTTAAAGATTTGGTAATTAAGTTGAATTACCTGGCGAGCCTGCCCTACATATAATATCAGCCTGCATTTTGAACGTCACATTTGGCGATCATATATCAGAAGATCGTACGCCACAGTCCCATTCGCCCAATACTAAAAAGGAGTAGAATCGATCGGCACATTTTCCCATAAGATCCCACTAATTTGCATAAGATCTCACATATTCCCATAAGCTCCTAATATTCCCATAAGCTCCTTCATATTCCCATAAGCTACTAAATATTCCCATAAGCTCCTACATATTCCCATAATCTCCCACATATTTCAATAAGCTCCCAAATATACCCATAAGCCCCCCAAATTTCCAATAAGCTCCTAACATTCCCATAAGCTCCTACATATTCCCACAAGCTCCCACATATTCCCATAACCTCCTACATATTCCCATAAGCTCCCGAAAATTCCCATAAGCTCTAACATATTCCCATAAGCTCCTACAAATTCCCATAAGCTTCTTTTATTCCAATAAGCTCCTACATATTCACATAAGCTCCCACATATTCCCATAAGCTCCCACATATTCCCATAAGCTCCTATATATTCCCATAAGCTCCAACATATTCCAATGAGCTCCTATACATTCCCATAAGGTCCCAAATATTCCCATAAGCTCTCACATATTCCCATAAGCCTCTACATATTCCCATAAGCTTCTTTTATTCCCATAAGCTCCTACATATTCCCATAAGCTCCCGCTTATTCCCATCAGCTCCCGCATGTTCCCATAAGCTCCCGCATATTCCCATAAAATTCCCAAATATTCCCATTCTCTCTCTCTCTTTCTCTCTCTCTCTCTCTCTCTTTCATTATCTCTTTTTTTCGATAACTGACAAAGACTTGAATCTACTTATGCATGGCTATTGATCATTGTATAGCAGAAAATTGAAACGAAGCTTATAGTTCGATTCAAAAATTGAAAAACAGGAGTAGAATTTACTGATGCGTAAAGCTGTGACCTTAAGTGGTTGAAAATAAACACAAAGCCTATTGTCCCAGTCGCCAAATACTAAACAGGAGTAGAATCAATTGGCACATATTCCCATAAGCTCCCACTTATTCCCATAAGCTCCCACATATTCCCATAAGCTCAACATATTCCCAGAAGCTCCCTTATATTCCCATAAGCTCCTAATATTCCTATAAGCTCCCACTTATTCCCATAAGCTCTCAAAAATTCCCAAGAGGTCCCACAGATTCCAATAAGCTCCTAATATACCCATAAGCTCCCAATATTCCAATAAGCTCCCACATATACCCATAAGCCCCCCAAATTTCCCATAAGCTCCTATTATTCCCATAAGCTCCTACATATTCACATAAGCTCCTAATATTCCCATATGCTCCTACATATTCCCATAAGCACCTAATGTTCCCATAAGCTCCCACATATTCCCATAAGCTCCTAAACATTCCCGTTTGCTCCCAAAAATTCCCATAAACTCCCAATATTCCCATAAACTCCCAATATTCCCATAAGCTCCTAATATTCCCATAAGCTCCTACATATTTCCATAAGCACCTAATATTCCCATAAGCTCCAACATATTCCCATGAGCTCCTACATATTCCCATCAGTTACTACATATTACCATAAGCTCCTACATATTCCCATAAGGTCCCAAATATTCCCATAAGCTCTCACATATTCCCATAAGCTCCTTATATTCCCATAAGTTCTTATATATTCCCATAAGTTCCTACATATTCCCATAAGCTCCTTCATATTCCCATAAGCCACTACATATTCCCATAAGCTCCCACATATTCCCATAAGCTCCTACATATTCCAATAAGCTCCCACATATTCCCATAAGCTACTACATATTTCCATAAGCTCCTAATATACCCATAAGCTCCCACTTATTCCCATAAGCTCTCAAAAATTCCCATAAGCTCCCACATATTCCCATAAGCTCCTAATATTCCCATAATCTCCCAATATTCCAATAAGCTCCCACATATACCCGTAAGCCCCCCAAATTTCCCATAAGCTCCTAATATTCCCATAAGCTCCTACATATTCACATAAGCTCCCACTTATTCCCATAAGCTCCCACATATTCCCATAAGCTCAACATATTCCCATAAGCTCCCTTATTTTCCCATAAGATCCTAATATTCCTATAAGCTCCCACTTATTCCCATAAGCTCTCAAAAATTCCCAAGAGGTCCCACAGATTCCCATAAGCTCCTAATATACCCATAAGCTCCCAATATTCTAATAAGCTCCCACATATACCCATAAGCCCCCCAAATTTCCCACAAGCTCCTACATATTCACATAAGCTCCTAATATTCCCATATGCTTCTACATATTCCCATAAGCACCTAATGTTCCCATAAGCTCCCACATATTCCCATAAGCTCCTAAACATTCCCGTTTGCTCCCAAAAATTCCCATAAACTCCCAATATTCCCATAAACTCCCAATATTCCCATAAGCTCCTAATATTCCCATAAGCTCCTACATATTTCCATAAGCTCCTAATATTCCCACAATCTCCCAATATTCCAATAAGCTCCCACATATACCCGTAAGCCCCCCAAATTTCCCATAAGCTCCTAATATTCCCATAAGCTCCTACATATTCACATAAGCTCCCACATATTCCCATAAGCTCCCACATATTCCAATAAGCTCCCACATATTCCCATAAGCTACTACATATTTCCATAAGCTCCTAATATACCCATAAGCTCCCACTTATTCCCATAAGCTCTCCAAAATTCCCATAAGCTCCCACATATTCCCATAAGCTCCTAATATTCCCATAAGCTCCCAATATTCCAATAAGCTCCCACATATACCCATAAGCCCCCCAAATTTCCCATAAGCTCCTAATATTCCCATAAGCTCCTACATATTCACATAAGCTCCTAATATTCCCATATGCTCCTACATATTCCCATAAGCACCTAATGTTCCCATAAGCTCCCACATATTCCCATAAGCTCCTAAACATTCCCGTTCGCTCCCACAAATTCCCATAAACTCCCAATATTCCCATAAACTCCCAATATTCCCATAAGCTCCCAGATATTCCCATGAGCTCCCACATATTCCCATTCTGTCTCTCTCTCTTTCTCATTATTTCGGTCGCTCTCTCTCTCTCTCTCTCTCTCTCTCTCTCTCTCTCTCTCTCTCTCTTTACTTATCTCTCTTTTTCGATAATTGACATAGAGTTGAATCTACTTATGCATGGCAGTTGATCATTTTATAGCAATTGAAACGAAGCTTATAGTCCGTTTCTTAAAATGAAAAAACAGGAGTAGAATTTACTGATGGATGCATAAAATATT
>JAGDYQ010000015.1:2262079-2366923 GCA_021962125.1 Bulinus truncatus | reverse complement strand
TAAGCAATCCATCACTGAGTATCGGCACCTATTTTTGTACAAAAAAAGCACTGCTATCAACTATTTATTCAATGTTTCAATGAAGGACAGAAAAGAAAATTTAATTTCTTTTTTGATCGATCTGACAGTTATTTAAAAACTTGAAAAACTTGCACTCTTTATTTTTTAAATGATAATATTTTTCTGCTCTCAAAAGTATTGGTATTGTATTGGTATCGATTTTGGCAATACATTTTTACTTGAGTATTTGTATTGGTAATGGCGATACTCTTTTCATGAAGTATTGGTATTGACAATACAATTTAAGAGTATTGTTAACAACCCTGTATATATATATATATATATATATTATCGAATAGCGCCGAAACTCATTAAGAAACCCACTATTTCAGTACAATTAAAAAGAAATGTCAAAATGTAGGACCTACTTAAAAATTTTAATATATTACAATGAAAACCAGACCTTCTCAACTGGGGTTCTCTATTAACCTATGACTTATTGGGTTAGGCCTACCTGAAAACCCCAACAAGTAATTTTACTTATTTTATATTACGGCGTAATACAAATCCCGATAAGAACGGGTCTGTTCGAAAAATGGGAACCACAGAATGTACAGCATGTGGTGAGAACAGAATAGGCTACATTATATATTTGATTTATTTTGTTAATATGGGACATTACTTACGTATAGAGATGGTAAACCATATCAGGGGACATTACACACGTATAGAGAAGGTAAACCAAATCAGGGGACATTACTCACGTATAGAGATGATAAACCATATCAAGGGACATTACTCACGTATAGAGATGGTAAACCATATCAGGGGACATTACTCACGTACAGAGATGGTATATCATATCAGGGGACATTACTCACGTATAGAGATGGTAAATCATATCAGAGGACATTACTCATGTATAGAGATGGTAAATCATATCAGGGAACATTACTCACGTATAGAGATGGTAAATCATGGCTCCAATGGCAGCGGTCAGTAGCACGGCCCAGATGGCTTTCACTACCGGGTGTTTTGAAGCCTTGATGAAAGCGACCCCATTGAGAGATGCTATGTCCGCGTAGTTTGAGAACACCTCGCGAGCACTTGATTTATCATAATCGGGCTGGTCTTCTACACCTGGTTTGTTAAAATCCATAACTGGGGATACCTGAAAGGGATAGAAAAAGATGAAATGGTTATCTACAAGTCAGTCAAGTGATATCAATGAGATCTTACGATAAGGCAACCTAGGCGACTGCCAAAGGCCTTTCACTGATAAAATAGGCCCCTTTAAGTATTTATGCCTATTAACTGATGTTAAGAGGGCCCCGACAGTAATGTTTGTCTAACCCCCACAACATCTCAGGAAGTTTGTGCCTAGGGCCCCTAACATCTCTGGAAGTTTGTGCCTAGGGCCCCTAACATCCCAGGAAGTTTGTGCCTAGGGCCTCCTAACATCTCAGGAAGTTTGTGCCTAGGGCCCGTAACATCTCACAAAGTTTGTGCCTAGGGCCCGTAACATCTCAGGAAGTTTGTGCCTAGGGCCCGTAACATCCCATGAAGTTTGTGCCTAGGGCCCCCTAACATCCCATGAAGTTTGTGCGTAGGGCCCCTAACATCCCATGAAGTTTGTGCCTAAGGCCCCTAACATTTCGTTTTTGCCTAGGGCTCCAAAATGTGTAAGAACGGCTTTGTATACATACAATCGTTGTGTTTCGATTCAGTAAATGAAGTAAATTTTAACATTAGAATTGATAAAGAAGTGAACACTGTATAGGCCTATATAGTTCTATACAATATACTTCTATAAATATACAAACACTCATAGTCATTATTGCAGATGGGCTAATTTGGCGGCTGACTTGGGACCCCGCCCACTAAGGATGATTGATTCAACAACTAGCAAGAATACAGCCGAATTCAATGAACAATCAAATATAGTGTATATGAATTTCGATTTTGTTTACAGACAATAACTTACTCGCACTATGGTTATCTTTGTTGACTCGGTTGTGTGTTCGATACACATGGAATCCTACCTACCAACCTTAACCAGTGAAATACCTTTACTGCTTAAGTGCTTGCTTCGTAGTTATATCCGCATTCACATATTAACGAATCACTGCACAATGCCGAACCTAGGGATTTGGTGGCCCAGGGGGGCGCTTGGCCTCTTTGGGGGCCCCTGCATTTTGACATTCGACACCCATGACATGAGATAATGTATTTAATATTTGATGAAAAAAAAGTTTTTAACCCCCTCCCCTCAAGCTGGGGTCCGGGGGGGACTTTTGAATTTGGACCCCCTCCTCCCCCCACCCTAGGTATGCTTCTGCCACAGCATATAATTCATTAAGGTATTTAATCCACGTACGAAAACGTATTAATTGATAGCTTTTAATTTCAGTAAAGGAATCAATTACAGCTTTCATCGCTGTCAGCAGGCTTGCGGAGCCGGAGTCGAGGAGCCGGGAGCCGCTACTTTTTGCTGGAGCCGGAGCCGAAAAAAATCTGGCGGCTCCACGGCTCCCAAATGTTTTTTTTTACAGCAGAATTTTTTTTTTAGCTTTAGTATTCCAAATTTGTTTGATTGTTTGCCTCCTACAATTTGAAATGTTGTCATTTTTACGAACGCCACCAGCCCACAACAGTAAAAGCGTTTAAATGATAGCGTGCACGCAAATCACCACAAGAAATCTTTAATGGGGAATCGTTTTGTGTTCGTTTTAAATCTTGTTTACCCTCCGAATTTTTTTAATGGCATGTTATTTTGTTACATATAAAGTTAAAACAGTTTTAGTTCATAGAATAATTGTATCAATCATTTAAAATAAATTTTTACTACGACGACAAATAGAACGCGTCATTTCGTATTATTATTTGACCGCGAATTTGTAATAGACTAAAAACAAAATGGTCGCTTTCTGTATTTAACAATTTTATAATAAACAGAATATCTGAAATAGAGTAGATACATTTATAAAGCTGTGGCTATACGGACCCGGGTGCCAATAAAATCCGATTGTTATTCGGACCCGTGGCAAATATGCACTAAGCTTAGCTATATTTAAACTTTATTAGACAGAACCCGAAAAAATAATAATACAGAGTCCGCTTAGTGGAACGCAAGACACTGAGTAACGATTAAATCATACAATTCAAACAATTATAAAAAAAAAACAATAATAAAGTTTATGTATAGCTAAGCTAAGTGCATATTTGCCACGGGTCCGAATAACAATCAGACTTTATTGGGACAGGGTCCGAATAAAAATCGGAGTTTATTGGTACCCGGGTCCGAATAGTCACTTCGAATTTATAAATAATAAATATAAATACTGAAGTCTTTAAAATATTTTAAATAATGTATCATTTTACTATTTGCTAATTTGATCATTGAAATAACTTTTTATTACTTATGAAAATGGCGACTAGTGAAACCTCGGTCGAAAATAATGATATGATTCTGGATGCACTGAAATGGTTTGTTTTTAGTAAAACCGACAATGCGTATATTTTTCAAGTTCCTGACTATGGGGGTGAACGCGGCAAAATTTGCATAACTTTTTATCAGCGGCATGTTTGCGTGGCGCAATTACAAAAAATTTTTGTCTCGTGTGATACTATCATAATAGGGAGCCGGAGCCGTGCCGGAGCCGGAAAATTTGTGGGAGCCCAAACGGAAAGAAATTTGGCGGCTCCGCAAGCCTGGCTGTCAGTGTGTGACATTGTCTTATAAAATAGGCCAACACACTTGCGACTTTCCACATGTGTAGGCTACATCTCGGCCTGGCCCCAACTCTTGTTGATTCCCGTCACGCTAAGGTTCTTACTACACACCATTCCCCCCAGATCCCCATTGAAAAAAAATATGACGGCCTTTGGTATAAAAGAGTATGTGTTGAACAGTGAACAGACAGCTAATGTATTTTTATTTGCATCAGTGGACGAAACAGAAACAGTGCAAACATACAGATCGTGTACAAGTTAACACAATATTTATTTACACATGTACAGAGTGTTAGTCCATAATATAGGCAGGTATGAAGGCTATTGTACAAGGCCACCGAACAAGGCCACCGTACAAACTATAAAACAACGCACAACCAGCACGACCACGGCGAATTACTCCACTCAAAACTAATACCAACCTCTCAATCACGGGCCGCCCCAAAGAACCGCCTTCCCAATGGAACACCGGGCCTGAGATCTCCCTAAACCTGGGGTCGGCAACCTGCGGCTCGCGAGCCGCATGCGGCTCTTTCGATGTCAAATTGCGGCCATAATATTAAACAACAATTTTAGTGGTTCTTTAAAAACTGAGGAAACTGTGAATTATAACTTTTGGCTCTTCCGCCTCAAAAAGGTTGCCGACCCCTGCCCTAAACCACGACTAGTAACAATCACATCGACTTACAAACACACTTGTATATATATATAAGTAACTCCATGTATGGTCTTTTTTCATTGCCTACATTCATGTGTAATGTGCACTACAGGAATGCCATGACTTCTTTGTTTGTAAGACTCTTAGACTGTCTGAGTACTGTCTATCTATCTATCTATCGGTCTATCTATCTACCGATCTGTCTGTCTGTCTGTCTATCTAACTGTTTATCCATTCATCCATCCATTCATCCATCCATCCACTAGTGACTTAGTTTTCGCCCTTACTAAAAGTATAACTTAGATCAATTAGTTACATATTTGTTGAAGTTTAACCTAAAAAAAAAAATCAGCTCCCATTCCTGATGTTTATAAAGTATTCTAACAGTTTCATAGGTCAAAATGACAGAATGACTTACAGTCATGGGTCAAAATGAAAGAATGACTTACAGTCAAGGGTCAAAATGAAAGAATAACTTACAGTCATAGGTCATATTGAAAGAATGACTGACAGTCATAGGTCAAAATGAAAGAATGATTTACAGTCACATGAAAAATGAAAAAAATGACTTACAGTCAAAGGTTAAAATGAAAAAAATGACTTACAGTCAAAGGTTAAAATGAAAAAAATGACTTACAGTCACAGGTCAAAATGAAAAAAATGACTTACAGTCACAGGTCAAAATGAAAAAAATGACTTACGGTCATAACAGCGATGTGAGGAAATAAACAAACAAGCAATTAAGCCTGTTCCATTCTGGACACAGGACGTGTTAGCGCATTTTCGTGTTATGTATCAGTACGTTTGTTAGCTTTCAGTAAATATTTGTAAATTTTGGAAATGTTTATAAATTCAATTGTGTAATGCATATATCTGTAAAAAATAAATTATAAAGACGTTTCTTTATATTTGAAAAAAAATTATTGTCTCTTAAATCTAACTACAAGTGGTTTGTGGTTACTGAAATAGGACTCATAATTGAAAACATTCGAAATTATAGTCATTTAATCGTCCGAAAACTCCGTCAATTGTTGCATAGCTCTGATACTTTCAATTAAACTCAGAACACAAGCTTACTATTTCATTTGATGAGTTTCTTAATAAATCTTGGTGAAACTACGTGCTGCAGTATTTCGTACCAAATGAGTGGGTTATTGAACGTACAAGGTGTATATATAATATATAAGCCCCTTAGGAGCCCTGAAGCTCGACCCTCAGAGGTCCTATCGCGAAATGAACTTTTGATGTACACATGGCAGGCCAAGACCTACAAAATGATATATACATCATGGGTCTAGGACTTATGGTTGTTGAGATCTAGGGTGATGACAGACAGACAGACAAAACGGGGACAATAGAGCATTTTTTTTCGAAAATGCTCTAAAAATGTCCAGACTAAATTTTGAAAATCAATTCAACCGAAACATTCAAGTAACACAACCAATGCTTCCACGTTACGAAGTGACCCAGTTATGACGGTTTCCTTTACTTGTCCAATAACAGGCAAGCCATGTTTGACTCTCTCTCTCTCTCTCTGGATTAGCGTTGTATTCCAGAAATTGAAGGCCCGTGAATGGGGTCATACTTCCCGTTGTTCGTAGACAACGGAAGGAACCAATTTAGTATTTGTATGTTTCACTAATTCACCACTTCTCGTCTTCACATTAGGGCCACCACAAATAGTAGGGGGATCTCTTTCACTTTCCAGCGGCCCTGCTTTCAAATGTATTTCAATTATTTATTTTTTTGCCACCATTCTGAGCCTTTTTTTGAGAAGAAAGATCAAAAAGGAACTCATAAATTTTTGGGAGTATTTCAGGGGGAATTAGATTTTATTTCAGGGGGGAATTAGACTTTCTTGCTTCAGCTTTAATCACACACACGTGCATACACACACACAGATTCTCAGACTCATTTGCTCACACACATTCTTACACACATACGCTCCAATTACCACAGACACTCACACACTCACCTACAAAAATATGCACAATCAGAGCCATTTTTAGATATTCGGGGACCCCAGGCCCGTAGAGTGCGGGGAGGGGGGCGTAGCCCCCCGCGTTTTGTCTGGCCCCCTCTGCTTGTTTGCTCTACTTAGTAACATTTATTTCATACCCCCCTGCTATTGGCCTGGCCCCTGCTGTAGAATGCCTGGCCCCTGCTGTAGAATGCCTGGCCCCTGCTGTAGAATTTTCACGCTACGGGGCTGGGGGGACCCTCAGATTTTTAAGTAACCTAAGACAAGGTACTCTTTGAAGCCCTTGTAGTTTCCTAAATAATATTTTTACAGACGGGTAGGGAAGTCTTGACGGTCACATTGTTTGAAAAAGAAAGGCTTTGTATACACGTATTTACATATAAACAGACAGAGAGACACACACACATTTACTCATTTATTATTTTTTGACAGAGTTCATCCACAAGAAATCTATAATGGTACTGTGTTTATTGAATATAGTTAGCACAATCATTCGTAATAAGATTACTCCATGTTTAAATATATATAACATGAGTTATATATAAATGGTATATGTTGTTAGTCCAATAGTGTATACAAATATATAAATCTTTGTTCGTTTGTGCTTTGTATATAGCATAAAACATCAATACATTTTCCCTCTTAGAGTTATGACCGGCAACACTCACGCCTCGTCCCCAACAGAATGACTGTTTCATATATAAAGGGCGTTAAAATTAACGGTTTAAAAATTATTGTCCCACTTTGATTATGTGCCACCCCCACTACCTAGGTCATTGCACCCTTCGGCACGATGCAAGTTAGCTGTAGATATATAAATCACTTATTGATTGATTTGATCAATCAAATGTCCTAACTCAGGCTGAATCTAGTTCTATTCAATAGCCAGACGTTCGGTTGGCTACAGTTCCACTCTTTACATAAGCTACTGCGATATCATGGTAAGCCTGAATACATCTTTTCTTCACAGAACGAACGACGACGCCCAGACACCTATAGCGTGCTACATCATGCATGCCGAACAATTTTACGAACAATTTGAAAAGACAATTCATTCTGTCTCGCTTATGCACATTTTATATAAACAAGCTTTAAGTGAGAATTTAAAAATATTATATACTAGCTGTACCCTGCAAAACCTTTGCTTAGAGTTATATCCCCTCAGGCTTGATCGGTCGGCTAGGTTATTTGTTTGGTTTCGGGCAGATTCGATTTGCTTATGATTTAATTTAAACTGGAATACTGTTATATTAATTCTTTACTTTCGATTTAACGCAGAGCCCAAATCGCGTATATATATACGCATTTGCCCCCCCCCTACATTTAAAAAAAATGTCATAAAGTTGTTATTGGACCCTTCCCCCCGGAACATTTTTGCGCCCCCCTTGTATATATATATATATATATATATATATATATATATATATATATATATATATATATATATATATATATATAATCTTATGTAGAATAGAGGAAACTGAATTGTTTCTTTCATTTTAATATATTTTTTAAATTATTCTAATTTTTTTTAAAACACACACACAAAAACACACACACACACAAGTGTATATATATATATGTGTAACAACATTACTTCTTAGCCAGTATAAAGTCAAGGACTTTGGATACAGGGCGCATACGAGGTAGAGGAGGCAATCTGAAGACTTGTCTGGGCCCCTAGATTTTGGATACAGGGCCCATCGAGGTAGGGGAAGCAATCTGAAGACTTGTCTGGGCCCCTAGACTTTGGATACAGGGCCCATACGAGGTAGGGGAGGCAATCTGAAGACGTTTCTGGGGCCCCTAGACTTTGGATACAGGGCCCATACGAGGGAGGGGCAATCTGAATACTTGTCTGGGGCCCCTAGACATTGGAGGCTCCGCACTTTTCAAAATTTACTTTTATTTATTTGCTTCAAAAACTGTGGGCCATTGAAAAGCTTAACAGGGACCAGATGGCATAGCTCGTCATGGAGAAGAGGGGGCCCTCCATTGATATAGCTTGTCAGAACCTCCGTAATTCCTGGCTCTGCCTCGATTCTAAGACGATCTCTACTGCATAGGGGTGCATTGTAGGTAGAGAATTTCTGAGATACTTGTGACCCTGGGAAAGAATGCTTTTTAGGCCCCCCTCGATAACAGATTTCATAGAAACTTGTAGACAGCATTGGGTGCCCAAAGTGAATGCACAGTTTGCCTATGTTGAGATGGCTCGGGTTCATAATAGCGACTGTCAAAACAGCGACTGCCAAAACAGCGACCTCAAGATAGCGACTGTATCAAAAGAGCGATTGTCATAACAGCGACTAATTCATCGCACAACTAGCCACAGCTGAAAACACACAAACACACACATACATTACATCGCTACAACTGTTCATTATACAAATTCAAGGCAAAAGAAATCACAAATTACATTTCTTTTATTCTCTATGAATTTAATGTATTAAAAATGACATTCAATTTGAATTTGATAGGCTACATATAAAGTCACATGATTTAAAACGCTGGCTTAAAACAGGATAGAAATAGATCAATATGGAATCATAAATAACATTAATTTGGATTAACTACATACATGATTTAAAAAGAAGATTTAAAACAGAATATAAAGACATCTACGTTAGTCAAATTATGTCACGTTTATTTCTAAATTGTGAGCAATGGCTCGAAGGAATTGCAGAAGTTTTGTCAATGAGTTCATTTCATGTTATAGAATATGATGGTTAAAAAAAAGTTTCATTTATTCAAAAGACACTATTAGACTGTCCGACGTCGCCCGCGGTCTACTTCTAGAGTGTGTTTTCCATTTATGTTGTTTTCTAATCACATTACTTGTTCTAATCTTAATAGCTAGACATCTTTTATATCACAACATCGAAGGGGATAGTCTTCAGTCTCTAAGCCCTTTACTATGTCCTACCAGTGAGTAGTGAGTGTATCTCACACTGAAGTTGACAGAAAAGTCGCTATTATAACAGGTTATTATAATGCGGTCGCCATTTTGACAATCGCTGTTATGACAGTCGCTATCCTGCCCTTGCAGCGCTGAGATATATGTGACCTGGGCAAGAGTGCTTTTCGCCCGCCCCCTCCCGATAACAGATTTCATAGGAGTTTCTAGTTCTTGGGGGGGGGCGGGGGGGGACGTCAAAGTGTAGGCCCAGTTTGCCTATGCCAGAGTGCGGCTATCAACGACTAAAGAAAACAGGTGGTGAATTTTCTAATGAATCAAACTTTTAAACTTTTCATTGGAAATACAACATTGGGAAGGGTCGTATTGCTACATCGATATATGAGCCACATGAGTGAATGGCTGGGAGGGGGGGGTGATTCAGCTGTATTGCTTCATTCTCTGATCGATTTGGAGGCTTTTCAACATGTTTTAATAAACATTTTTTTTTGACGAAACAAGTTTACCAACAGCTGCGGGCATTCAGATTTAATAATTAGCTTAACAGCTTGGAGCTAATAGCTACGCACTGCATGCCTTCACTAGATCTTTTTCATAAGTTGACTTATTTATATATAAATAGATCTATGCTGGGTTGGGGGGGGGGGCGAAAATGAGGCTTATAAATGTATAAAAAAAGAAAGAGAAAGACGGATAGAATGACTAGTAAATAGTTAGGGTTCAAGATGTTACATGTATTTAAAACTAGATATTAAGCCCGGCGTTGCCCAGAAAATCTAGGTGTAATGTGAACCCCCTTCCTAATCAATTTAGCTACTGAATTTTTAAATGGGATTAATTAGGTCAATTAGGTGCTGATTTATGCCACCTACCTAATGTGCAGAAATGACCTACATTTCATGCGTCGCAAATTACGTTTTATCCGTCAACGCTATTCAACCATACCAAACAAAACAACCAACCAACCAAACCAACCGAGCCAACCAATCAAACCGGCCAAATCAAACAACCAACCAAACCAACTAACCAAACCATCTAACCAATCAACCAAACAAACCAACCGAGTCAACCAATCCAACCAACCAAGCCAAATCCGTCACAAATTACGTTTTACCCGTCAACGCTAAACAACCAAACCAAACCACTAATCAAACCAGCCAACCAAACAAACCAAACCCACCAAATCAACCAAATCAACCGAAGCAAATCAACCAACCAAACCAAACCAAACCAAACTATACACCATTAGGTAAAGATATGGGTGATAATTTTCTCAATGTTAAAATCAAAACGAAGCATTATCTATCTATCTATCTATCTATCTATCTATCTATCTATCTATCTATCTATCTATCTATCTATCTATTTTAAGTAACTCAATTCAATTGTCAAGAGAGTATCAAACTTTCAATTAGACAGTGATTTAAACTATCTAACAACTATACTGTCAACACGGTGTAGTAGGAGAAGTGAAGGTAAAAATGCAACCATTATCACTTAGTAGACGTTTGGTTGGATATAATAGATTTTATCTGATATGCTAGCAGAGAATCGAATCCTGGACCTCTGGAATGAAAGGTGGATTTACAATACAATTCATCACAACAGAGTAGCATATGAATGTTTATTAATAGATAATTAGTTGGTAATTTAGTAGAATAAATCTAGAGCAGATGCATTGAAGAACTTTTAAAGTATTAATGAGTGACAATTTAGTGACATTTTTGTAACTTTTTGTGACAATTGAGTGACATTTTTGTGACTTTCTGTGACAATTTTGTGAAATTTTATGACTTTTTTATGACTTTTTGTGACATTTTATTTTTAGCTTATTTTTATTTCTACACTTATGACTAATCTATATTTAATAAGTAAAAGTTATTTGATTTCAAAGTGTTCCCTTAAAGTAAAGAATTTATAGACAATTCCTGATATTGTATGTAACGGCTGAACATTATTTAGAAGACTTCGCAGTGCCCCAACCCAGTCAACTTACCCTCAATTTCCCCAGCTAAATAAAATTACATCTCGAGAGCCACGGCCCAGCCAGTCGCGTAGCGAGCTTAACTCGCGCCAGGGCCGTAGCGTTCAGGGGGGGCAGGGGATCGGACCCCCCTGCGTTTTGTTTGGCTCCCTCTACTTATTTGTTCTACTTAATAAAATGTATTACCTGCCCCCCCGCTATTGCCTGGCTCCTGCTGTAGAATGCCTGGCCCCTGCTGTAGAATTTTCACGCTACGGGGCTGACTGGCGCCCGGGGCACAATACCTTTTTAGCGCCCCCCCCACTTGAAAACCATATTATAATATTATGTGTAAAATATACCATTTTGGTGCCCTTTTGTGAGTAACGCCGCGCATGATGCCCCCTTGCCCCCCTGACTGGGCCCAACCCAGCCTCCCCCCCCCCCACCTTTCCCATCCCATAAGGCTTAGGATTCCTGACAAGAGTTCGGTTTGCCTTCCCTCCCCAGGGTGAGAGAACTGTAAGGCCGTATGGTCATCATAACAGAATTTAGGACGCTGGAAAAAAACCTCTATGTAGGGGGAACTTAAGACACCTAAAGGGCCACCGGGAAAGATTAAACGTTGAACTCATATTGAGGAATGGATGACCGAGCGGTGTAGAGCGCTCGACTGTCGACCTGAAAGTCCTGAGTTCGATACCTAGGGAATTTGTCTAGCTCCAGATAAAAGTTGGTAAAACTTAAGTCAAGTTCAGCCCAGCTTTAAATGGGTACCTGAATTTAGTTGAGTAAATAAAGGCGGATGGGCATTGTGCTAACTAAACAATAAAGTTATATGCAGTGGTTACATAAACTTATGAATTATTTATCTATTTTGCTGAAAGAAATTTAGAATGAAGGGGAAAGTTGGATGGAGAAGCCCAATTTGTCATGGTTTGTCCAGCAGGGTTACATTATCCATGTCATGGACCCGATGCTTGTGAGAACCATTAGAAAAACTAAATTTTCGATGCTATACATTATAATAAAAAGGTGAATTTAAAATAAAATAATGTGTCTATTAATAGGTTTCTTACCTCGTTTCCCTTGGCCTTCATCTTGATCCAGTAAGTCGTCTGCCCCACAAAAAAGACCTCCGTGTTAATCCCTCGCCTCGACTTGCTAAAACCAGCTGACGTGAGAATGCAACCCCTCTTATGAAATCTTGCTATTGGATCGAACTGCCGGCGTCAAGTAAAAAGAGCGGAAAGGAGCGAGCGATGTAAACAGCCAGTTAGTTATGTGTCTATTTATGTGCGCGCGAGTTCAGGCATGCGTTCATGCGTATGAATAGTATTTAAAAATGTCTCAATGTTAAATAAAAGGAACTCCTTTTTAAAAAAATCGTTTCTCAGCCGCATTATTTGTATTAAGCCGGGCCCATGTTTAACTTTAGTCATACCCATGTTTAACTTTAGTCATACTCATGTTTAACTTTAGCCATACCCATGTTTAACTTTAGCCATACCCATGTTTAACTTTAGCCATACTCATGTTTAACTTTAACCATACTCATGTTTAAATGTAGCAATACATGTGTTTAACTGTAGCAATACATGTGTTTAATTGAAGCCTTGTCCATGTTTAACTTTAGCCATACTCATGTTAACTTTAGCCATACTCATGTTTAACTTTAGCCATACCCATGTTTAACTTTAGCCATACTCATGTTTAACTTTAGCCATACTCATGTTTAACTTTAGCCATACTCATGTTTAACTGTAGCAATACATGTGTTTAACTGTAGCAATACATGTGTTTAAATGGAGCCTTGTCCATGTTGAACTTTAGCCATACTCATGTTTAACTTTAGTCATACTCATACTCATGTTTAACTTTAGCCATACTCATGTTTAACTTTAGCCATATCCATGTTTAACTTTTAGCCATACCCATACCCAAAGGTCGTTTTATGTGGTTAGGCAAATTATGTGACTGTCTATGTTCTACCACTCTAAAAGGGTCCAGCAAAAGTACTTTTAACTAAGCCCCCCCCCCTAAATATCTAAAAGTCTCTGTCTAAGGCCCTTTCAAGAGCACTGAAAATACTGACTGAAATTCATAGCGTCACAAAACAACAACACCTACGCCTGTTTCCCCATTGAGTGCAACAAGCCAAAGATTATTGCTGTGCTAGAAAACTGAACATGATTTTAAAGTTGAAACGAATCAAGCGAATAATGATTCATTTGAACGAATCAAATCAACTCTAAAATAAATAAAAAATAAGGGAATGTAACACCAGAGCCGTTCTTATGGATGGGCACACTGGGGGTGGGGATGCATATGGACCAAACTGCTAAGGGGCCCCCTGTCAGAACCTTTTATTTTGCCAGCCGCAAGGAAGGAAAATCTGATCAATCGTTATGGGGCGGGGGTGGGGGGTGGAGGTGGACACAGGCTCAATGATTTAACAGTTGGGTATTGGCGGATGGGGGGACCACTGGGTTTGAAATATTTTAAGGGCCCATTATTTGCAACCGGATGTCTTAAAATCGTTTTTTGCATGGGCCCCAAATTATCTTTGCCTATGGGCTCCAAATGTACCTTTGTCCAGGGCCCACAAATGTATCTTTGCCCATGGCTCTTTAAGGTATCTTTGCCTATGGCTCTTGAATGTACCTTTGCGTATGGCTCTTTAATGTACCTTTGCGTATGGCTGTTTGATGTACCTTTGCCTATGGCTGTTTAATGTACCTTTGCCCATGGCTCTTTAATGTACCTTTGCCTATGGCTCTTTAATGTACCTTTGCCTATGGCTTATTAATGTACCTTTGCCTATGGCTCTTTAATGTACCTTTGCCTATGGCTCTTTGATGTACCTTTGCCTATGGTTCTTTGATGTACCTTTGCCTATGGCTCTTTGATGTACCTTTGCCTATGGCTCTTTAATGTACCTTTGCATATGTCTCTTTAATGTACCTTTGCCTATGGCTCTTTAATGTTCCTTTGCCTATGGCTCATTAATGTACCTTTGCCTATGGCTCCTTAATATATCTTTCCCTAAAGCCTCCGAAAACGTAAGAATGGCTCTGATACAGCAGACAGATGTGTGGGAATCAGTGATTTAGATATTATTTAAAAAAAAAAACCAAATCAAAAACTTTGAAAATAGGACTGAGGTATGCGATAAGAAGTCAGGCCATGTTATGAATACGGCAGGCATGTTTCGTTCAGCCGTAACAAGTTGTGAAACTTTTCTAAAGACAAGCAATGGATGTTGTTACGGATTTGTGTTGTGAAGGTCTTGTGGGAATCAGGCCACATTAGGGATTGCGACGCTAAGTCATCCAGGAATGGAACTTGACCCTTGTTGCTATGGTTTGAAGGGGGGACATGTTTGTTGTGTTGGTTTATTATAAATATTACACATGACAACTAATTGCGATCGTTCACATTGATAAGTAGTTCATTTAATCGGATGTTTAGTTCATTTAATCGCATGTTTAGTTCATTTAATCGGATGTTTAGTTCATTTAATCGGATGTTTAGTTCATTTAATCGGATGTTTAGTTCATTTAGGCTTGGGATCAGAGGAGGTTTTAAAGACGACGCACAGTTTAACTTTTGAATTGATATGAATTAAGCGGAAACCGTCGTTGCTGTAAACAACAACAGAGCGTGGACCGGATCAAACAACCTCACGGGACGAACGTGACCCGCGGGCTGTGTTTTGACAACGTCTCATCCATTCGATGTTCCCCGGTTTGTTCTTCGCTGTTTCTCTTTCAAATGACAGTTCCCCTGTGTAGTGACTGGTACCTCTATCTAGTGACTGTTCCTCCATCTAATGACTTTCCTGTCTAGTGACTAATTCATCTGTCTAAGGACTGTTTCTTCAGTCTAGTGACTGATTCATCTAAGGACTGTTTCTTCAGTCTAGTGACTGGTTCCTCTGTCTAAGGACTGTTTCTTCAGTCTAGTGACTGGTTCCTCTGTCTAAGGACTGTTTCTTCAGTCTAGTGACTGGTTCCTCTGTCTAAGGACTGTTTCTTCAGTCTAGTGACTAATTCATCTGTCTAAGGACTGTTTCTTCAGTCTAGTGACTGGTTCCTCTGTCTAAGGACTGTTTCTTCAGTCTAGTGACTAATTCATCTGTCTAAGGACTGTTTCTTCAGTCTAGTGAATGGTTCCTCTGTCTAAGGACGGTTTCTTCAGTCTAGTGACTAATTCATCTGTCTAAGGACTGTTTCTTCAGTCTAGTGACTGGTTCCTCCGTCTAAGGACTGTTTCTTCAGTCTAGTGACTAATTCATCTGTCTAAGGACTGTTTCTTCAGTCTAGTGACTGGTTCATCTGTCTAAGGACTGTTTCTTCAGTCTAGTGACTAATTCACCTGTCTAAGGACTGTTTCTTTAGTCTAGTGACTGGTTCATCTGTCTAAGGACTGTTTCTTCAGTCTAGTGACTAATTCATCTGTCTAAGGACTGTTTCTTCAGTCTAGTGACTAATTCATCTGTCTAAGGACTGTTTCTTCAGTCTAGTGACTGGTTTATCTGTCTAAGGACTGTTTCTTCAGTCTAGTGACTAATTCATCTGTCTAAGGACTGTTTCTTCAGTCTAGTGACTAATTCATCTGTCTAAGGACTGTTTCTTCAGTCTAGTGACTAATTCATCTGTCTAAGGACTGTTTCTTCAGTCTAGTGACTGGTTCATCTGTCTAAGGACTGTTTCTTCAGTCTAGTGACTAATTCCTCTGTCTAAGGAATGTTTTTCAGTCTAGTGACTGGTTCCTCTGTCTAGTGACTCGTTTCTCTGTCTAGTGGCTGCTCTTCTGTCCATCGACTGTTCCTCTTATGAATGTTCCTTCATCTATCGACTGGTCTTGTTCACTGTTCCAATTGTACATTTCCCCTGCCATAATTGATTTGACACTCAAACATTGTATGAGAATAAATTCAGATTCTGAAAGATGAAAATTGAAACAGAAAATAATCGCGTATGACTATAAACAATCGCGTATGACTATAAACTATCCCGGATGACTATTTTTATTCCTATGAATGTGATAAATAAATACTGGATGGCCTAATGAGACCTAACGCCATTGGGTAATATTTACTAATGACCTGTTTCCGTGCTCCGCGTTCACCAATCTACTATTATGGCGTGCCAACAAGATCCATTCAGTAGCGCTCCTTGTTAAAGCGTGCCGATCGCTTCATTGCATCCGGGGGGGGGGTCATTGTTCTCTGGTGCGTCAGTTATGTAAATTTGTTTTCAATTTACAGTCACATGACTAAAATCTAATTTACTCCGTTGGCCAGCTTTGGTGCCAGTAGCACTAGACTAGTTAGGATTAGTTCTTAAATCAACTTTACCACTCCCCCCCCCCACCTCGCTCCACCCCGTCCTTTCCAATCTTTTAATTTTTTTTTCTAAACTTTAAAAATAACTAAATTGAGTTCCGGAAATTTTTTTCTGCCCCCCACCCCACCCTCCCGAGCTTTTTTTTTTTAATCCAGTTTTTGGACTGCAATACAACAGACACAAATTAAGAACTTTTTTCAAGCGTATGTTTAAAAAAAAAGGGAAAAATAAAAGCAACTACTTTTTAATGTGCGTAGATATACAAAGCTGGAGTGAAATAAAAGATCAAACATAGCGTTGCGCATGTCAGCTATTCTACAGAGCGCCGAGAATTCAACGAGTCCAACCTGCAGCTCTCTCGTCCAGGTAGAGCAGTCAGGTGTTTTCAAAAAGTCATTGAATGACGAGAAAAAAACAGTTTTCAGATCATTAGCATTCACCTACTAGTGGAATTCAGACATTTATAGATAAATAGAAAAATAAATGTTTACATTAAGATTGTTAACCGCACACAATATCTGCAAATAATAAACTTGATTCACAAAGTCAGTGAGGTTATTTTATATAATTTTATCAGAGTATATCTACATGCATGTTTAGTATCGCCATATATTGTGTTCCATTCAACCTAATTTCTTACTTAAATATACATACCTGCACACCTAACTACTTTCTTATGTACACCGGCCTACCTACCTATCTATCTAATTACCTACCTAACTACCTACCTGCCTGATTACCTACATACCTAATTACTACCTACATACATAATTACCTACCTAATTACCTAATTACCTACCTACCTACCTGCCTAATTATCTACCAACCTAATTATCTACCTAATTACCTACCTAATTATCTACCTAATTACCTACCTACCTACCTGCCTAATTATCTACCTAATTACCTACCTACCTAATTACCTGTCAACCTGCATCTATCTATCTACTATCTGCATCGATCTATCTATCTATCTATCTATCTATCTATCTATCTATCTATCTATCTATCTAAAGTACCTACATATTTACATGCTGATGACCTACCTTATCACCTACATTTTCACCTACCTACCTAACATGTTCATCCATCTATCTATTCATTCAACCTTTCTTTCTATCATTGTATTTATCTCTCTGTCAGTCGATTCATCTGTCTATCAGTATAAGTCTGCCTGCATGTCTACTTGCCTCTCTGTCAGTTTATCTATTTATCTGTCTAAATATGTATCACTCACTGTAAAGTAACAGACACTTTAAAAAGACCTTTGGTTGTAAGCAGCACCGGATCTAGTCCCCTTGACTCCCCTAAACACAGTCCAACTTTTGGTGCCAACCTCCTCCAACCACCACCCCCCCTCACCCCTTTTCAGTACGGAGCCTGAACCTAATAGTTTCTAGATCGCTTTATGGCAGGGGTCGGCAACCTTTTGAGATGGAAGAGCCAAAAGTTATAATGAACAATTTTTTTCCTTTTTTAAAGAGCCACTCAAATAGTTCTTTCACTATTGTGGTATTTGATTAGGAATAGGTATATAAAATAGTACCCTTAAATTTTTTGCGCATTGAACTGGAAGGCTGCGATTTGACATCGAAAGAGTCGCAACGTGACATCAAAAGAGCCGCATGCGGCTCGCGAGCCGCAGGTTGCCGACGCCTGCATTACGGGAACGCAACGTACGTAGGCTATTCATTTATCATTAGACTATTATTAAGAACATAAAGTTAATGAATTAAAAATGTTAAAACATAAATTCGGCAATGAATGTTATCGTTTGATGTCCTATGCACGGGTAGCTTCCCTTATAGTTTACTCCAGCATTGACTGTAAGATTGTTAAGAAGGGTACATTAGCCAGAGGCGATTCATTTGTCACTTAGCACTTAGTCATATTAGTAGGGTTCTGAATTTCTATGACCTAAAAAAAGTATTAACTGTGCATGACATCCGTTCTTTCGTCTATAAGGATGGTAAGCGACATATATACAAACTTTCTTTTGTCTATAAGGATGGTAAGCGACATATATACAAAAGAAAACTTGGGTGTTGGAAGTCTTTTTTTTAAAATATTTTCTGAACCCATTGACATTTAGCACTCGTATTGAGTGATGTATGACTTATATTGTGTACTACATGACTCTATTGAGTGCTATATGACTCATATTGTGTACTATATGACTCACATTGTGTACTATATGACTCATATTGTGTACTACATGACTCATATTGTGTACTGTATGACTGATATTGTCTAAGAGTTAAATATACCACTCAATTGAAAAATATCATATGAAAATCAAGCGCAACCTATTTTTTAAATTTTCAAATGATCCATTCAGTGGCCCGCGGAACAAACTCGTCAATTGAGTGAAACGCGGTAAAAAAATTAAATGAGTGGTCCACGGGAATGAAATTTAGGAACTATGTGGCCCCCGAGGTGTAAAAGGTTGCCGACCGCTATAATTTAGATTGTGCAGAGTTCTGTTATAATGTTAGATGTAATTATGTAATTATGCTAATGTAATCATTCTGTGGTTCGTACTCTGAAAATGTTATCTATTTTAAGTGTCGTAAAATATTGAGTAGGAAGTTGGGGAGGTATTGTTACTGGCTACGTGGTAGGTCAGACTGAGTGTTACAACAGCTTTCAAATCTAAACGCTGGAAATAAAAGCCGTTAATCACCCAGATCAGGGGGACTTCAAACAAACAGACAACAAAAAGCCATTTTCATCTAACGTTCGATTATTTGCCTATTAAAAACGAACTGAATGAGACATCGATTGGGATTGGTTATTGAAAGCAAAGGGAAGGGAACTCTGTTGTTCATGTTAAAACGAGAAAAAAAAATGGAGGTATAGATTTTCGGACATTTTGTTTTTTTTTTGTTTTTCTCTATCGACAAAGTGTACTTTACAATTTGAAAACAACAACAACGAAAGTAGAAATAATTTAAAAAAAGCAAAAAAAAAGTTTTAGAAGCTACAAATAATGATTTAATGAATTATGGTAGTGTCGTTATTATGCCTTCGGGGGTGGGTGGGTGGGGGGGGGGGGCTACAAAGTGGATTCAGAAATATATAGGAGCCCTCGGCAGAAGATTCAGAAATATATAGGAGCCCTCGGCAGAAGATTCAGAAATATATAGGAGCCCTCGGCAGAAGATTCAGAAATATATAGGAGCCCTCGGCAGAAGATTCAGAAATATATAGGAGCCCTCGGCAGAAGATTCAGAAATATATAGGAGCCCTCGGCAGAAGATTCAGAAATATATAGGAGCCCTCGGCAGAAGATTCAGAAATATATAGGAGCCCTCGGCAGAAGATTCAGAAATATATAGGAGCCCTCGGCAGAAGATTCAGAAATATATAGGAGCCCTCGGCAGAAGATTCAGAAATATATAGGAGCCCTCGGCAGAAGATTCAGAAATATATAGGAGCCCTCGGCAGAAGATTCAGAAATATATAGGGGCCCTCGGCAGAAGATTCAGAAATATATAGGGGCCCTCGGCAGAAGATTCAGAAATATATAGGAGCCCTCGGCAGAAGATTCAGAAATATATAGGAGCCCTCGGCAGAAGATTCAGAAATATATAGGAGCCCTCGGCAGAAGATTCAGAAATATATAGGAGCCCTCGGCAGAAGATTCAGAAATATATAGGAGCCCTCGGCAGAAGATTCAGAAATATATAGGAGCCCTCGGCAGAAGATTCAGAAATATATAGGGGCCCTCGGCAGAAGATTCAGAAATATATAGGAGCCCTCGGCAGAAGATTCAGAAATATATAGGAGCCCTCGGCAGAAGATTCAGAAATATATAGGGGCCCTCGGCAGAAGATTCAGAAATATATAGGGGCCCTCGGCAGAAGATTCAGAAATATATAGGAGCCCTCGGCAGAAGATTCAGAAATATATAGGGGCCCTCGGCAGAAGATTCAGAAATATATAGGGGCCCTCGGCAGAAGATTCAGAAATATATAGGGGCCCTCGGCAGAAGATTCAGAAATATATAGGAGCCCTCGGCAGAAGATTCAGAAATATATAGGGGCCCTCGGCAGAAGATTCAGAAATATATAGGGGCCCTCGGCAGAAGATTCAGAAATATATAGGGGCCCTCGGCAGAAGATTCAGAAATATATAGGGGCCCTCGGCAGAAGATTCAGAAATATATAGGAGCCCTCGGCAGAAGATTCAGAAATATATAGGAGCCCTCGGCAGAAGATTCAGAAATATATAGGGGCCTCGGCAGAAGATTCAGAAATATATAGGGGCCCTCGGCAGAAGATTCAGAAATATATAGGGGCCCTCGGCAGAAGATTCAGAAATATATAGGAGCCCTCGGCAGAAGATTCAGAAATATATAGGAGCCCTCGGCAGAAGATTCAGAAATATATAGGGGCCCTCGGCAGAAGATTCAGAAATATATAGGGGCCCTCGGCAGAAGATTCAGAAATATATAGGGGCCCTCGGCAGAAGATTCAGAAATATATAGGGGCCCTCGGCAGAAGATTCAGAAATATATAGGGGCCCTCGGCAGGAGATTCAGAAATATATAGGGGTCTCGGCAGAAGATTCAGAAATATATAGGGGCCCTCGGCAGAAGATTCAGAAATATATAGGGGCCCTCGGCAGAAGATTCAGAAATATTTATGGGCCATGTGCAGAGGATTTAGAAACATTTATGTGCCCTAGACAGATGATTTAAAAATATTTATGTAGGTATATTTAGGGGTCCTAGGCTAAAGTACTTAACAGGTGGTGGATACTAAAGGGGGCCCCTTTGGCTTGTGGACCCTAGGCCTAGTTTGCCCGCCAATGTTTAAGTAAGGCTCAAAGTAATGCCATCAAACGACTGCGGTAGAAAGTACTTTTTTTGTTCTTAAGAAGAAAAAATATTGATTGATCTAGATGAGGTACTTTGGTTGAAAAAGTTTGTCCATTTACATATAAGTTTACCACTGACCCATATATTCTATGAACTTGTTGGGAAACAATATGTTTTATGACTCTGACGTCACTGTTACTGAATCAAGACTGAAGGCTTTTTTCAATAATCATTTCAATAAATCGAAGCTTTTTCCCTTTTTTCTTCTTCTTGCTTGCAGATTACAGTTCAACATATTCCCCCACTAAGTTCATAATGAGATGTAATACGAGTCATGAAAGTGGGTTACGTGGTTCTCTTGCATGGCATTGTGCATGGACACAAAAAACCCAAACAAACTCGTAAATGCTCACAACAAATGAAGCGGTTGAGAATTGATGCTCTTCACCTTTTATTGATTGCATTCAACGGAGGACATTACCTGGCTGTTCTTTATATATATATATATATATTGAATAGGAGGAGGAAGGGGGGGTGAGCAAGGACTCCAAAGGTAACTGACCTTTTATAATGGGATAAGTGTGTCAGTGGGTCTTCATGAAGCTCAGACACTCTCATTGACAAATATAACTTTCTTATTTTTTTTAATATCATTTGATAATGTTCTAGGATATCAGCGGATGGTAACTCACACATTCGGCCGGAGGAGAAATAAATTGCGCGCCTTGAAAAACAATATATATATATATATATAGGCTATATATCTTCGTAAATATATTGATAACAAAGAGTGTCATACCTACCCTGACTAAAATAGAACGTTCCATGCGGTCGTCGGGGGGGGGGGATCCATAAGCTGTGAACCTCTGAGCCAGTGGGCAAACTACGGCCCGTGACCAGGTAATGCCCGCGCATTCAATTCAACGAATATCTCCCCCCCCCCATTTATACGTTCTTCCGTCTCCTCTTGATTCGGCCCTCCTGACCTATTTTCACACTTCGTCCGGCCCTCCTGACCTATTTTCACACTTCGTCCGGCCCTCCTGACCTATTTTCACACTTCGTCCGGCCCTTTTGTCAAGCTAAAAATTTTAAAAAAGGTTTGCCTGCCCCTGCTTTAGGCTATGGTGTAGCTCTGATTGACATATTGAAGAAAAAAACATTCATGGCTAGCCTTGGGCGATATTTAGTTTTCATGTCCATGGATTTATCAGATGACCTTTAAAGAGTGTCCAGAAAGTCGTCACGTAACTAGGGGAGACAATAAAAGATGATAGTTTTAAAAATTCCACTTCTATTCAATGACCTAAATAAAAAGAATAATAAAATCAATGAATTTTATAGGGCTGGTATTAATGTTAATGTTCGGATTTTTGAATGGTTATTATGCCGGAAGAAATTGCTAAAATGTAATCTTTTTAATTTATCGGACCTTGTTGATAAAAAATAACAAAAAATTTCAAGTTTACAATAATATAGGACGATACACTTGCAGCTTCCCTACTTCCATTTACCAAAGCAGCTAAAGAAAAAAAAAATTCTTGAGATTCATTTCGGATGCAAAGAATACAAAAAGAAAATTTCCAATAAAAACTAAATAAATCAATAAATACTAAATAAATCAATAAATACTAAATAAATCAATAAAAACTAAATAAATCAATAAATACTAAATAAATCAATAAAAACTAAATAAATTAATAAGTACTAAATAAATCAATAAAAACTAAATAAATCAATAAATACTAAATAAATCAATAAAAACTAAATAAATCAATACATACTAAATAAATCAATAAAAACTAAATAAATCAATAAAAACTAAATAAATCAATAAATACTAAATAAATCAATAAAAACTAAATAAATCAATAAATACTAAAATAAATAAATACAAAAATTAAAAGATGTGTACGATTTTTTGAAAGTTTGTGGGAAAAACAACAAACCGATTCTTCGTTGAGCAGGAACTCACACTGTGAATGCTCACTCCAGCCAGATCACACATGTAGGCTACTCTCTCGAGTGGGTGTCCGGTGTCAATATTGGCTTGCAAGGAGCTCGTGCTCAAGTTTCAATTGTTTGAATTCACAATGCGCGTTACATGCGTGGGTGTATGTGTGTGTGTGTGTGTGTGTAGGTGTGGCGAGAAATCATCGGATTCAGTTCTATTACCTTATCGACTGGTATCGTTATTCAATCCACATGCGTCATGGTTTAATTATATACACATAAGCTGCTTTTTTCTTTCTTTCTCTCTCAGACATATGTTGTGTCGATACTCACATGGATCATACTAACCTCTTAGCAGGACACCGGCAGTGGCCGCTTATAATATGGTTTTCGAATGGGGGTGGGGGCACTAACAAAGGTATTTTGCCCCGGCCCCGAGTTAAGCTCGCTACGGTACTGTGCACCAGCCAAGTATTTTCGGGGGCCCATGACCAAATGACCCCAACCCACCAATATTACAACGAAATAAATAAAATTAAAAAAAACTTTGTAGACGATTGGGCCCCACCAAGGGTTGCCCCCCCCCCGTCAAGTGTACTCGATGCCCCCTTCTTTCTCGGCAGACCTGGTATTACCTCACCCTCACCATCCCCCAGTATCAACAGCACATATATACATGTATAGAGTGACAACAGCACATATATACATGTCTAGAGTGACAACAGCACATATATACATGTATAGAGTTGAGTGGAGTTGGGAGGGTGTGTGTGTGTGACAACAGCAAATATTACATGTATAGAGTTGAGTGGAGTTAGGAGGGTGTGTGTGTGTGACAACAGCACATATATACATGTATAGAGTGGAGTGGAGTTGGGAGGATGTGTGTGTGTGACAACAGCAAATATTACATGTATAGAGTTGAGTGGAGTTGGGTGTGTGTATGTTTGTGTGTGTGTGAAGACATGTGGAACTCTTCAACATAAGAGGCTTGTTATTATTATTTGTTTTGGTTGACGCAATGAAAATAAAAACGTTCCCACAAAAACGAAGAGTGGGGTTAATAAAACTAAAAACAGTTTTAATGGACGTGTTTAATTGCAGGTGGTGTTATTTCACGAAAATGAAGAAAGCAGCCAAGCGTCAACTTTTTTCGCAAATCTTGTGGGTGCGGAAGTCACAATCAAGCGTAATCTGTGTAATCTGTGTATGCTCTTTAAATAGACTCTAGACTAAATATCCCGAAATATGTTGTTTTTTTTTTTTAGAAAATTTTGAATCTTATCGAGTGATGGGTGCTGTATTCAGGGCCGCCCTTAAGAAATGCGGGGCCCAATTAAAGGATGTTTGCGAGGCCCTTCTTCTAATATTTAAAAGCCTGTGACAAGAGCCATGACTGGTAGTGGTATGCTAAATGTAAATTGCGGGGCCCCTGCCAGGCGCGGGGCCCACTTTGGAGCAATCGGTCAAATCGGCCTAAAGCCGGCACTGGCTGTGATGAATTAGTACACTTAAGAACTCACTCACTGACTGGAACACAGTCACTATGTATCGTACAGTATCAATGATTTCTTTGTTGTCTATAAATGGCACTTTCTAGCCACACATCTATCTGTTTACCTAACGACCCATTAGTTACTACAACAAAGGCCCGGTACCCGGTCTGACGAGTCCGAGCAAGAGAGTTAACTAATATAGTGATAATTGAGTTGTTTCCCTTTGACTATCAGCTTAAGTGAACGAAAATTTTGGAATTCCCCAGTCTATTTTTAGCCGCGGAAGTTATACACACGTACGCACGCGAACGTACGTACGTCAGGCTAGCCGATTATGTATTAGATGATACTTTCATATCATCTGTTATGACAATATTTTCTTATCATATGACTCTTTGATATTTTCAAGTCATCTGTCTTTATGATACTTCCTAGGCATCTATCATGTTCTATCTTTGAGATAGTTTTATGCCAACTATCCTATCTGTATGATAGTTTCATGTCATCTGTCTATATGTCATTTTCATGTCATCTTTCTTGAGTAACCCAACAACGTGTACATCACCAATTCTTCCTCAGACTTTTTGCATCCTTAGTCTTTCTGTCGGCTTATCTATCCAATTGTCTGTCTTCTTTGTAAATAGACTACGATTTGTACTGACAACCGCCAGACACCAAGGATCGATTAAATAAAACCGACAACACTGCTTAGTAATCTATAGCGTACCATAATTGTGTTTGGGGCATTCTAAGTTACATCTGTGTCGCGATTATTCAAATTTTGCAGGTTAACGATTGATTCTCTGGGGCGCATTCATATCTTGCATGGGCCAAAAGATGGATGGTCAGCCTCCTGATCCACCACAAAATAGTGGTTACAGCGGACCACAGATGCAGCGAACCACAGAAACAGCGGACCACAGATGCAGCGGACTCGCGCACAACAGAATGGACCTACTGACTGACTAGATTTTCGGGTCAACGTTCTACCTGGGAAATGACCGCTGTTCTTTTTTCGACCCCTGAAGTGGTTTGACCAACACCTGACAGATGTAGACAAACAAGTGATCCGTGGGTTGAACCAAGGGGAAATAACTAGCCCAATATTAAACAGTGGTTTTACCCCTTTGGTGCTGGAGACGAATCATTTATGCAACCGACGGATTTGGAAAGTTCATTCAAAACTCATCTTTGTATTTAATTGTTGTTCTTAGCAACAATACATTTTGAAAGGTATTTATGGAAATCAAGGGCGTTAAATACGATCAAAATATCTTATCTAACAAGTTGTCTTTCTTTCACCATTGCCTAGAAGCCTTGAATAGATGCACCTCTACTTATTTAATCAACGGAATATTTACAATCTCCCATCTTTTTTTTTACATTAAATATTGTTAATAAGTGGGTCATTACTATTTAAAGTTGAAAGTTCATTTGAATTCCTGGCAGCATGATTGTGTTGATTAGTCGTATCGATTTTTTCTTCACTGCTGAATGCTATGTTTATACTGAGTCACCCATACGCTGCATTCTTCACATTCGTGAAGTGTTTAATTTGGATAGTTTTCCTGCTATGAATTTGGATTGAATTGCCTACCACTGAAACACACACTAAACATAATTAAATAACCTTGTTGATTCTCTCTGCATTTACGTCTTTCAGTGTTTGACCAATTTAAAAAAAAAAAGAAATGCAGCGCGCTCTTTCGTGCGTTTGTACAGTGTGGACTTTTTTTTTATCGGTTCTGTAATTATAAAAAATGTTTAGCAGTTGGGAGGCAGCAGAATGGAAGCGTGAAATCAATCGCAGTGGCTACAACACGATTTAAAAATATCGAACAATACAAAAGAACCGCTAAGTCCCGTTTGTTGTGATCTGGTGACAGAACCGGTCTTAATGGACAGCAGGTGACTACATAGGGAGACCTCCTAACTATAAAGTGCTTCTTTCTAGGGGCCCTTTATTTCGAACTCAGAGCCGTTTTTAGGTATAGCCCAATTAGGGTCCCCCCTCCTGTATTGATTTCCATTAATTCTGGCACTGCAAGTATTGGCTAAGCTCCCATTAGACATTAGAAGGGGGGGGGTCTAATATTACTTTATTAATATCGCTGTAGCATTCCCCCTTGCTGATCCGTATTTTAACTGTTGAACTGTAGCAACCGGAGCCGCCTCAAAATATCATTGACTTTCCGAATGGACTGTGGTCACCATGACAACAATGGGCAAAACAAAAGGAAATATTAATTGGTCAATTAAAAGCCATGGGGCCCGGTGGGGGCGGCATGCCTTAAAAAGTCCATATAAGGAAGGAATTTCCCCTCTCAGATATTACTTTCATTCCTACGTAGGTGGCAAGCAGAAAACCCATGCTTGGTAGACTTGGGATCATTTCAGGTAGACCTGAAAAACTCCAAGAGTCAACGGGGATCGGACGCTCACCCCGCGGGACCAAACGTCCGTAAAGAACGCGCGTCGACACTTTTTGATAGATGGACACCCGTTTTTAAGAATACCATTATTTATATTTACTTGTTTATTTATTTATACGTTGGCTATATTTAAGATTTAATTATACCTTTATAATTTATTATAACGCACCGATGTATGCTTTGATATGAATTGAATGACATTTACATGACTTGAATGACATTTACATGAACTGAATGACATTTACGGGCTTCCTTCTTGCAAGACATTTAGGAAGACGTGGGAACAAAAAAAAAAGTTGCTTCCCTTACAGAACATGTATTGGGTTTCAATAAAATATTCAAAAGACGTCAGTCATTAAAGGCAACACTTTCTGTGAATAGTCTTTGGGTTGGCCAAGGAGACCGACTGTAAACAACGTGTCATTAAAACAAACAAACAATCCAGTAAGTTTACTTATGGCCTGCACAATAACAAACAATTCAGTAAGTTTAATTATGGTATGTACAATAACAAATCCAGTAAGTTTACGTATGGCCTGCACAATAACAAACAATTCAGTAAGTTTAATTATGGTATGTACAATAACAAACAATCCAGTAAGTTTACTTATGGCCTGCACAATAACAAACAAAACACTGTTATTGTTTGTTCTGGTGTTTTTTGTCTTCCATAAAACTGTGGTTTTAAAATCTTTTTTATTTTCATATTTTTCGTCTGGTTGTTTGAAAAGATCAAAAAGTGAACAAGTAACCCAATCCCTAAGTAACCCAATCCCTAAGTAACCCAACCCCTAAAAGTCACAGTTAAAAATATATCAAGCCCAGATCAAACCAATTCACTGACCACAGAGGCGTAGCTAGAGGGCGGGGGTACATACGTCCCCGGGCGCCGAGGTTCAGGGGCGCCAAATGGTATATTTTACATATAATATTATATGGTTTTCGAATGGGGGGGGGCGCTAAAAAGGTATCAAAAAGGTGAAATGCCCCGGGCGCAAGTTGCCTTGCCCCCTTGCTACGCCTCTGACTGACCAATTAGAGACCAACGGCCATAACCCTCGGTATCAGTGATTTATAATGCAGAATACTTTTTAGGTAGCTGGCGCCCCCACTTTCAAAGGGCTCACTCCCCAGGACTAATTTCTATCTGAAGGGGGCCCATCACGAGTATTAGGACCTGACAGGAATGTCCGTAGAAATATATGCCTGAGCGCCCCCCACCCCCTCCCATCACACCCTAAAATAAAAAACTAGAAAGTCCTGCTTGTAACATTATAAACTTGTGTTCAGATTTCTTTGAATACAATGGCAATAAATAATTATAATACCCCCCCCCCCTTTCCCTCTAAACCACATGCTTTACTATCTTAAGTGCAATATTTTGGTATTACTTTATTAAGTGCAATATTTTGGTATTACTAAATTAAGTGCAATATTTTGGTATTACTAAATTGAGTGCAATATTTTGGTATTACTACATTAAGTGCAATAGTTTGGTATTACTATATTAAGTGCCATATATTGGTTTACTACATTAAGTGCCATATATTGCTTTACTACATTAAGTGCAATATTTTGGTTTACTACATTAAGTGCAATATTTTGGTTTACTACATTAAGTGCCATATATTGGTTTACTACATTAAGTGCCATATATTGGTTTACATTCCTTCCTTTGTCTATCGCATGAAATGTTAATCCGTTCCAATTCTTCACACTCCTGTCACAGAACTGACAATCACAGAACTGACAATCACAGAACTGACAATCACAGAACTGACAATCATACAACTGACAATCACAGAACTGACAATCATACAACTGACAATCACACAACTGACAATCACACAACTGACAATCACACAGAACTGACAATCACAGAACTGACAATCACAGAACTGACAATCACACAACTGGCAATCACAGAACTGAAATCATACAACTGACAATCACAGAACTGACAATCACACAACTGGCAATCACAGAACTGAAATCATACAACTGACAATCACAGAACTGATAATCACACAACTGACAATCACAGAACTGACAATCACACAACTGACAATCACACAACTGACAATCACACAACTGGCAATCACACAACTGACAATCACAGAACTGACAATCACACAACTTACGTTTATACATTTTTTTGTTTTCTCACAGATTGTGGTCAGTCGCGTGAGTGAATTTGGCGCGCGCACACACGCACGCACACACACAAACACACACAAAATGAAATGCTAATATGTAAATGGGCCTGTAAAAACAAAAGTCAAATTGTTTGATAAGCCGAGATATTATAATATATAAGAGTTCAAATGTTTACCAATTAGTGAGTTAGTTTGTAGTAATCTCGCTGCCGGTCCACAATCGAAGATTGTCAGAACATTGAGAACTAGATCGTGCCGTAAAACAAAATTACAATCCGGTATTGATATTGCCGCATTATAGTATTGAAACTAGTGCTGGGGGTGGGGGAGGAGGTGGGGGGAATCAGAGTCCAGTGTGGGGTACGCCCGGGCATACTTTCGCAGTCGTTAGGGTACAGTCGCGAAATGAGCTCTTTTGGATAGGGCGGGGGGGGGGGTCGGCAACCTGCGGCTCGCGAGCCGCATGCGGCTCTTTCGATGTCAAATTGCGGCCTTCCAGTTCCATGCACAAATAATTATAATGATATTATTTTATATATAACTATTCCTAATCAAATACCATAATACTGAAATAACAATTTTAGTGGCTCTTTAAAAAAAAGAGAGAAAATTGTACATTATAATTTTGGCTCTTCCATCTCAAAAGGTTGCCGACCCCTGGGATAGGGCGATGAGGCGATGTAAAAATCTAGGCAGCGGCCCAAGGTTTCTGGCCATTAGAATGACCCCCGTTTTAAGTTCATGCTCAATGTGCTTTCTGTGAGATAATAAAGTAGGTGGCTCCCATCTATGGTGGCGCCCATCTATGGTGGCGCCCATCTTCACCCCAAGTCAGCAGCGAATATTTTATGTCTTTTTGTTTTTACTACTTTAGGGCAGTCTGAAAAAATAATATTTTCATACAGTAATAATAAAGCAACAACTTAACTTTATTTCATGTTTATAAAAACACGATAAACTTCACCAAAAAAAATCATTAGATTACAAGTTAAATAATTATTTGATTTCCAGCGAAGAGACATCTTTTTTGTAGTAATAAAATAAAAAAAAATGGTGTGTTACAATGGCAATGAAATCTGGCCAATTTAATGATGTCAATACCGGGCTCTCAAATACTTACTGGAAAAAGTGATATTTTGCATACCGCAAAATGTCCCAATTTAATGTGATACAAACTTCTTGTCTTATATTGTGTCCCAGTTTTCATTCTGGGGGTGTAGTTTTGACCATTATTTAAACACGACTAAAAGATAAAAAAAAATGATAAGTATTTCTCAGATTTTAAAAAATGTAAATAAAACAAAATCATTTTTATATGGAGCAACGCTTGGCTGTCACTAAGAGGCTGCCACCCGGGTGTTTTGCACCCACCCCTTTGAAGCTCAGTATGACGTGTACCTGCATGCATAGGTCCTTCTATATATTTAATTACGTGTGATATTATGCACTTGAAAATATAGAATGAGGCAACATCTAGTTCAGTAGATGTACTAGGCAACATCTCGTTCAGTAGATGTACTAGGCAACATCTCGTTTAGTAGATGTACTAGGCAACATCTCATTCAGGAGATGCACTAGGCAACATCTCGTTCAGTAGATGTACTAGGCAACATCTCGTTCAGTAGATGTACTAGGCAACATCTCGTTCAGTAGATGTAGTACTAGGCAACATCTCGTTCAGTAGATGTACTAGGCAACATCTCGTTCAGGAGATGTACTAGGCAACATCTCGTTTAGTAGATGTACTAGGCAACATCTCATTCAGGAGATGCACTAGGCAACATCTCGTTCAGTAGATGTACTAGGCAACATCTCGTTCAGTAGATGTACTAGGCAACTTCTCGTTCAGTAGATGTAGTACTAGGCAACATCTCGTTCAGTAGATGTACTAGGCAACATCTCGTTCAGGAGATGTACTAGGCAACATCTCGTTCAGTAGATGTACTAGGCTATTGATCTTTAAACGATACATTAAGTGAAAATAAAATGAATTAGAATCAGTGATTGAATGTTGTGAAATGAGATGTCGTGTTAAAATGAAATGTTCTTCGTTCACAGAGTTTGTCTCGTTTGGGATAAGATGAAATTATAAAATGGTCTATTGAAGACATTAACCTCCATATATAGTTAAGGTGTGTGTGTGTCTGTGTGTGTGTCTATCTGTGTGTGTGTCTCGGTGTGTGTCTATGTGTGTGTCTGTGTGTGTCTGTGTGTGAGTGTGTCTGTGCGCGTGAGGTAAGTCACTGACGGTCAGAAAAGGTACTATCATGTTCATCAGACTAAGCAGATCCTGACAATTCCCATCTGACAGCTGACAGCTGATGGTAGATCTATCTATCTATCTATCTATCTATCTATCTATCTATCTATCTATCTATCTATCTATCTATCTATCCATCCATCCATCCGTCTATCCATCTATCTATCCATCCATCCATCCATCCATCCATCCATCCATCCATCCATCTATCTATATATCTATCTATCTAACTTATCTATTGGTTCAGTCTAACTATTCGCCTCTTTTCATCTGTATTTCTAACTGATCTATTCATACCGAATGAGATCTTTAGTGTTTCCTTGTTGACATCTAGTCATTAACTGTACTATTGTTATCTAAAATTGTCTGGATCTATCTATAGCTATTGTTACATTATCCTTTATTACTATTTTTAACCAAAGGTTATAATAAATTTTTTTCTTATTTCTAACGTTAATTTTAAACTAGTGTCACTCTAGTGAATATGTTGTTATCGTATAATGATATGGCCTTTTTAAACCCACCGATGCATGACATAATATGATATTTATTGACTTCCGGATCAATTTCCGGGAAGGTTTTGACACGTTTGATACATAATTCAATAATAATCTACAGTTTCAAGGTTGTGTTTAATGATGGAGTCGTCATCTTGCAGGCTGCTCAAACTGATAATCAAAAGTAAGTTAAAAATAAACATTTCGCCATTGTGTACATGGTAGGGGCTAAAGTCCCTACAAAATATTAATCAATGACGTCATTTTTTGTAAAAAAAAACATTACTTTTGTTTGATTGGGTCTCTGTGCAGGGGGGGGTAGTCCCTGCCAGGGATCGCTAAGGTTCCCACAAATAACAGGGCCCTTTGCTAATTGCCAACTCCATTTTTTTGGTTCTTTTCAGTTGTTGAGGGTGGGCCATAACACAAAAGTTTGCCCGTGCGGGGGTTGGGGGGGCATAAGACTGTTAAGGAAACTGTGTGGAGATGATTGTAACTGTAACAGGTGTGGAAATGATTGTAACTGTAACAGGTGTGGAAATGATTGTAGCTCTGTAACAGGTGTGGAAATGATTGTAACTGTAACAGGTGTGTAAACGATTGTTGCTCTGTAACAGGTGTGGAAATGATTGTAACTGTAACAGGTGTGGAAATGATTGTGAGTAACTCTGTAACAGGTGTGAGTAATCGTGAAATTAAATGAATAGATTTTACTATATGTCATTCTCGTATTGTAAACATAGTCGCAAAATAGATTCCTGCGTCTTATGGTTACAAAAAGGGGTGAAAATGTATAAATTTTGCTGGAGGCAAAATAACTGCCACTCAAAATGAACCTTCACCCTTGCCCCGTGACCCCCAGCCCCCACTCGCCCCAAATCATTAATTATTGTTCCGTCAAAAACTAATAGCTAACCTTTTTTTTTAAAGGTTGTAGTATTTCTATACACATATTTATTTTTATTTTAATGTTTACGAAGAGTATCTCCTAGTTGCAATTGTTTATTTTAACAGCAGTTTACTGTGTTTTTTTTTTTATTGAATGACGTCATCGAAAATGTTGGTCCTCGCAGCATACCGAATTGTTAAGGACATCTGTTCTTTGTGACCTATGTTTAATTTAATACTTGACACCTAGAATTAGTGCGTGGCCTATGAAAGTGCGGGAGCCTGCTGCGGCCTCAAAGGTTGCAGTGGCCTAAGGCCGACCATGTCTAAGTGTGTGTGTGTGTGTGTGTGTGTTAGGAATGTTTCAAGTGTCACTTTTGAACTCCCGACTTACCGGTCAACGCCGGGTACACTGCTAGTTCAAATATAATGAATATCTGACGAGTTGATATAAAGAGATGGTAGCTTCTGTCCATGGTGCACTGTGGAGCAGGGCAGTTGGTGAAAATGACACAGCTATTTGACCCAGTAATTGTCCGTTTGAAGTGAATTTTTATTTCAAAACACACCTTAAGACCATTATATTGATATACTTAGAAGGACCTTTTGTCTATTGACAATACGGCGTAACCATAGCAACCGCTGCATCAGTTTTCTCGTGTCCAGTGTTCCATGTCTTCTTTGTTGTCTCATCCAAACACTGACCTCATTTACTTGGACTCCCCTCTCACTGACTAATGGGAAACTTCTGACCAACCACTTCCTTCTACCTGCTAAGTCGTTTCATTCTACCATGACGGACCCCCTAAAGCCTAAAAGCCCCTTGCCAAGCGCTCAACTGTGTATACTTACTTTGAAAATGCGTGACATTCTTGTGTTTACATTTCTAGTTTTAATAAAAACAATAACGATAACTGTGTAAGAACTGTGTACTCTGTTGTATCTTTTAGTTATTTTCACTATGTAATGAGAACTGAGCCACCATTTGATTATGTAGATCAGTGGTCCCCCAACCTTTTTTCTCGACGTTTGATAATTTCATCGCGGACCCCGCGGGGTGGGGATGGGGAAGGGGGCGTTGATAATTTATATTTTAGATTGTTCTGATTTACAATGCCAATGCCGCTCTCGTACATGGAAAGTCGCGCTATCCCGAGAGAAATACACCAACAGTAAATAAAAAAAGAAAACAATTTAATGTTTCTTGGGCGGCCCAGTACCATTTGATCCACGAATCAGTACCGACCCGATGACCGGGGGACCACTACTGTAGAATACGCAGACGTCTGGTTCTCAAAGTGTGGCTCAAGACCCACAGTGGGTTGCGAGCTCATTCTTAGTGGGTCGCCGAAAAATTGTATTAATTATTTAATTGAGAACAGATACTACTAACTTTACCCCACAAAACCTTCGCAAAATGTATTTTCTTTGTTAAAAAATTTGTTTAGCTGTCAAATGACACAATGTAAAATTAAGAATTATTAGCCATTTTTTTTTTGTTTTTGCATTATCATAAATGAATGGGGTGGGGTGGTTTTGCTTTCTTAAGTCTTCTATTATAAGAATCTGATGTTCAAACCCATTAAATGAACAGCACCGATGGGATTCGAACCACAGCCATGGTGAGGGATGTTGCTATTGCCATGTTGAGGGGGTGTTGCTGTTGCCATGGTGAAGGGTGATGCTGTTGCCATGGTGAGGGACGTTGCTGTTGCCATGGTGAGGGGTGATGCTGTTGCCATGGTGAGGAGTGATGCTGTTGCCACAAATATCATCACAGCGAGTTATCACCTATCTAGTATAATAGATGCTGTTCCCCCACGTATCATAGATTGATGCTGTTCTCCCACTAGTGTCATAGATTGATGCTGTTTCCCCCACGTATCATAGATTGATGCTGTTCTCCCACTAGTGTCATAGATTGATGCTGTTCTCCCACTAGTGTCATAGATTGATGCTGTTCTCCCACGTATCATAGATTGATGCTGTTCTCCCACTAGTGTCATATATTGATGCTGTTCCCCCACGTGTCATAGATTGATGCTGTTCTCCCACTAGTGTCATAGATTGATGCTGTTCCCCCACGTATCATAGATTGATGCTGTTCTCCCACTAGTGTCATAGATTGATGCTGTTCTCCCACTAGTGTCATAGATTGATGCTGTTTCCCCCACGTATCATAGATTGATGCTGTTCTCCCACTAGTATCATAGATTGATAATGTTCTCCCACGTATCATAGATTGATGCTGTTCTCCCACTAGCATCATAGATTGATAATGTTCTCCCACTAGTATCATAGATTGATAATGTTCTCCCACGTATCATAGATTGATGCTGTTCTTCCACTAGCATCATAGATTGATAATGTTCTCCCACGTATCATAGATTGATGCTGTTCTCCCACTAGTATCATAGATTGATAATGTTCACCCACTAGTATCATAGATTGATGCTGTTCTCCCACTAGTATCATAGATTGATAATGTTCTCCCACTAGTATCACAGATTTATGCTATTCTCCCAGTAGTATCATAGATTGATAATGTTCTCCCACTAGTACAATCGCATCGTAAGGATGCTGCCACTCAATGTACAAAGACATATTTTTTGCTCATCCCCTTCCATTCCCTTAAATGCTCATCCCCTTCCATTCCCTTAAATGCTCATCCCCTTCCATTCCCTTAAATGCTCTGCTTTGAAACCCCTTCCCACCCACAGCCCTACTCCAGTCTGACATGAATATTTTACTGCTGTTTCCATTATAAATTTCCGAACTTACGTTATAATTAACACTTCTAAAATGTAATCAGTGTAAAGACAATAGCATCAATTAATCAGAAGACCACAACACTTGACGTAATTAGATATTAGATGAAAAAGCACAACTGTCCATTTTTTCCGCCAAATGTAAACCGTCCTTATGTTATTTCTAATCGAAAAATCTGCTACTGGAGACAATACATCAGTGTCAAAATAGCTAAAATAAGAGAAGAAAGTATAAAGTTTTAAACTAAAAAAGCCAGGTTTCTATTTTCATGTAAAAAAAAATATAAAAAATAAAAAAAGTGATTAACATGTCACCAGGGTTGTCGTCCTGTTTACCAACGAGCACAAAACTCAACAAATTAAACAAAGAACAGTAATGTTACTTCAAAAGAATAACTCAAAGAATATCAACGTTCTAATGTATAAAGTTTCAAACATATCACCTTTCAAATGTATCAACTTTCAAATCTATCAAGTTTCAAACGTATCAGCTTTCAAATGTATCAACTTTCAAATGTATCAACTTTCAAATGTATCAACTTTCAAATGTATCAACTTTCAAATGTATCAACTTTCAAATGTACCAACTTTCAAATGTATCAACTTTCAAATGTATATACGGTCAAACGTATCAACTTTCAAATGTATATACGGTCAAAAGTATCAACGTTCAAATGTATCAACTTTCAAACGCTCTTGTAAGGACATAGACAGACATAGATAAATAGACAGACACATTGTTAGATATGTATATAGATAGACAATTAATTATTGTATTAATGTAGATGTTAGAGGGAATTCCCTGTAGTACGGTGACGCACCTAATGAATGGATTATTGAACGGGGGAAAAAGAAAAGGAAGGAAAGACACAAACGGTTGACGAGGAAAGAGATAGAACATTGTTTTGGTTATTTTTGTTTTGTTTTAAGTTTGAAGAAGGTAGGGGAATTAGGAAGGAACGGAGGAGCTAGGAAGAAGTATTTATTGTATTAAAAGAATGGACAACTGGTATTTATCGTAGAGACATGATTTAATGGTTAATGTTCATTATTGAATAACTAGTTCTTACGATTATTCAATAAAGTGATTTTGGTTAATAACTGGAGGTGTTATGAACTTGTATAAGTTGTGCAATTAAAGAAAGTAATTAAAAAATAAATATATAAAAGAGACCACCGCATCCATACCCTGACAGCTCTATTTTCAATTAATTCAAAAAAAATTGCGTCATCAACAAACACTATTTCGCAAAAAAAAAAAAAAATGTAGGCAGTTAAAGATTTTTATCAAATTAATTTTAATACGTGAGCTAATGCACTTTAAAAAATAAAATAAATAACGAACATACAATGACCTGATGCTGTGATTGGGAAGCCATCAATGCATTCAATTTATAACGCTATCACAGTGGGGGGGGGGGGTACTTTATCAATCAACTCTCTCCACTCCACCGCCACCTTACGAAACCACCACTGAATATTCCACATTATAAATATTAAAGCAGTTTGGGTCAGTTTAAAGCTCATTTTACAATCTCTAATCACGTGACCGAAACATTTTCACCACATTTTTTATTTTTGTAGGGGGCAGTCATTTCTGTGAAGACAGTAAGCTCATTTTTAGACATTCATTTATTCTTGTTTTTTTTTTTTTGAAATGTTATTTCTGAGAATTTCGCTTGGATTTATTATATTATTATGTGCAGAAACTTTAAAACAGTTGAAAGAATTTCCGTTGACCGGGTATGGTCAACGGGATTCGGACATTATATTTACAACTGATTGAAAACAGAATATTCCCAGATTAGAGGAAAAAATCGCAAACATATTGAACGATAATTTCTTATCGAAAAACTCTTCCAGGAATGTCAGAGTCTCTGTGACTGAATACACAGCTCTGAGAATGTGGGTTTTATCAAACTTGAACAAAAGGAGCATTATAACAGTTCTTTATTCAGTGTCTGTCATCATTCTGTTAGAAATGAAGTAAATGTGGACAAAATTTACACCGAAAAATTGAAGATGGTAGATAATTTATCGCCCATCATTATATGGATAATACAGTGTGACGAATACGAAAGTTTGGGCCTTAAGAAGGTCTTCATAATAATCGTAGACAATGTCGACTGTTTGTTTTACAAGAGGTTCTGGTCTGTTGCATATCTGGCAGGGGATGATGATTTCAAAGCAAACCATATATTGAGCTTGGCGCTTTGTGATAAATGCAGTGATGCATGGAACCCTTTAAGAAACAAAAACAATGATGTTACCTCATGTTTTCACTTAAAAAGACAAAAGAACTATTTGTCATGGAAAGATGCAGCATACTATTTGTGGAGAAATAATATAGTCTAAGTTTGATGACGCAATTCGCTAGGCTCCGCCCACCGCAGTATCTATGGTGTCATTCCGCCATCTTGAGTGTAAATATTGGGAGCTTTAGTGTATACGTCATTTGGTACAAATGACGTATATTAACCGACAGTTGGGGGCACATGCTTTGTTTTATAGTTAGTCTAGCTGTGGGCATCTATGTAGATGGATGCATATTTACAGTTTGCTTTTGTACTCCTCCTGATTCTACCTTTATGTCAGTTCATGTTCAAGTATTAAATGATTGTTTGATGTTACTTCACTGGAGTTAACTTCGTGATTTGTGTTGTCTGATTTATTACACCCTCTACAAGCATCATCATTAAAAGGATCCGTAACATATATTTGGCACCTCCGACGTCGAACTGACTGACTTAGCTGGATTCAGGAGCAGCGGAGTGAGTACATTAAGACTCGTTGTAATTACCGGTTAAGTATTCATCGGTGAATTACGTGGCGGCCACCACTCTGGGTGCGCGCCGTGAAAACTGTTTGTTGAAGTGGCCAACCCTATTGTTTGCTGAAGTGGCCAACGTTACTGTTTGCTGAAGTGGCCAACGTTACTGTTTGCTGAAGTGGCCAACCCTATTGTTTGCTGAAGTGGCCGACGTTACTGTTTGCTGAAGTGGCCAACCCTATTGTTTGCTGAAGTGGCCAACGTTACTGTTTGCTGAGGTGGCCAACCTTGCCGTCTGCTGAAGAGGCCTACCTTGCTGCTACTGAAGAGGTCAACCCTGCTGTTTGCTGAAGAGGCCAACCTTGCCGTTTGCTGAAGAGGCCAACCCTACTGTTGCTGAAGTGGCCAACTTTACTGCTTAAAGTGGCCAGAGTTGCTGTATACTGACGGGGCCGACGTTACCGTGTGGCTGGGAATCACCTCCTCATCGTCAGAGGACCCCACCATAGGATCACCAAGGATCAACCAAGGATCATCGAACATCGCGGACAGGGATCACCAAGGATCAACCCGTGTGTTAGTCAACCCCACATCGAACATCGCGGACCGGGATCACCGAGGATCAACCATCGAGCTCAAGGAACAGAATTTACTATTTGTGTATTTCTTTATATGTAAGTTGGCATATTTTTTTATATATATTTATTACTAGAATATTGAAATCTGGTGTAATTATTTGTTTGTTGTTCTTGGTCATTTAATTTGCTGTTTTTTTTTTTTTGAAAAAGATTATTGTATTTATTTTGTTATTACTTGTATGTTGATGACATTATAGAATATTTTTTTTGTGTGTGATATATAGTATCAAACATTTTCATTTATTAGTTATAATTGGTTTCGGTTACTGCCATGTCATCAATTTTAAATATTGTTGAAGCTGGTAAAGCACTTGGCCTTACAGGCCAGGAGTTACGGACCTGGGTTTCTGTGAGGGAGTGTGAGGTGAAGGAAAAGGAACAGAGAGAGAGGGAAGAAAGAAAGGAAAAGGAAAAGAAAGAGATGGAAGAAAAACAGAGAGAGAGGGAAGAAAAACAGAGAGAGAGGGAAGAAAGAAAGGAAAAGGAACAGAGAGAGAGGGAAGAAAGAGCCGCAGAACGGGAAATGAGAAAGGAAGAAATCGCGAACGAAAGGGCGCGCTTAGAGTCTGAGAACAATAGACAGTCAGCTAACCCCGGAGTTAACGGAGCGGGTGATAGAGTGACCACATCACTTAAATTACCTTATTTTACAGAGGGCGTTGACAGTATGGACACATACTTGTCTAGGTTTGAAATGCTAGCTACTAGCGCGGGTATGCCGAAGAATACATGGGCCGCGTCAATTTTAGGATTCATAAGAGGCAAAGCTCTGGATGTATGTTTGAAACTAAGTGAAAATGAAATAAAAAAATTATGATGTTGTGAAAGAATCATTAATGAAGATTTATGGTAACACATGTGATGGTTACAGGGAAAAAATTCAATAATATACGCCCATCACGAGATAAAATGACCCCATCCTCCAAGCTAGGTAATTTTACTGGTGAAATTTTTTCAAACAGATGTATAGAGAGACAAAAAGAATATGAAGAGAAGAAAAAAAACCGCCCGTGTTAATAGACAATAACAAACTGATGGAAGGATTTAATGAAGTTGAGAGGATAAGTGAGGAACATATGTGCAATGTTACTAGATTAATGCAGGCTGAAGATGATAAACATGCTAGAGATAGCATACGTGAAGAAAATGAGAAATTAAAATTGGAAAATAAACGTCTCAAGTCAGAAAAGGAAAAATACAGGCAGAACTGAATAAATTGATTTTAGACAGGAAAATGACCTCACGTACTAAATCAAAGACTAGCACTAATTTGGAAGACCTACCACTTAGGTAGAAGCAATAGAGAGGATTGTAAATAAACTTGTTAAGAGAATAGAATCCGTCGATGTGGTTACAGCTCCTCAAACAAAAATTAATGGAAGTTTGAAGGATAAAATTAACAGATTGGATAAAGTAGAATCGTCAGTTGGAGATAAAGACGCCAATTATATCAAAGTAGCCAAGAGAACCATACCCAGAAATAGAGATGGCAAATTAAGTAATCAAGATAATAAAGCAAGCAGACACGTAAATAAAGAAATCCAACATAAGTCTTATGTTACAGGTGGTTGGAATTATAAAACATTCACTTCCATTTACCACTGAATGTCATAGAGGAGAACCTAAATCAATGAATAACAATAACCAAACCTCAAGAATTATAATACTGAAAGAAAGAAAGAACCCTAACTATTATTGTCAAAGAGACAAAAACTACATTGTACCCAGTGAAAATCAAAAAAGAAACAAAGAAGGTATTTTGATGTACAAATCAAGAAATCTGGACGTAATGGTGATCAAACCAGAGAATCAAATAGATGGTCGTATGGCAAAGAAAATAAAGAAAAGAGAACCGTGAATGGAAGGACCCACCTATTGGTCGATACAACCATTTTAACGCAGTTAGATGTCTAACTTATAATAATTGCTAGTAGATATCCCCATAAAAATCCTGCATGCCAGACATGTAGTAAATTTTAATGGAGCCAGAATTTATCCTCATTTACCACTGTTCATGTAGGATTATGTTTAAGTTGAGATGTTGCAAGAATGACTGTAAGATTTATAAACAGGGTAGAAGAGTGAACTATGGTTTCATTCCAACCACGGAGAGAAATATTAATGGGAATTGGAGAGATTTTAATATTTTTTCTTAACCAAACTATGTCCTGGCAGTAAGAAATTTGGTTCACCATAATGTGTGAGTTACATGTATTATATGTTTATATGATGACATAATGATATTTAATAATAGTTGATGATTATGATAAAAAAAAAAAAGAGAAGTCACTTGAGAAAAAAGAAGAATAACTAGTGACATGAAAAAAAAATCACCTGGAAAAAAGATAATAGAAAAGATATACAAGTGACATGAAAGAAAAAAATTAACAAGTCACATAGAAAAAATATCTAATAAAATAATGAATATCAGTGACGAAAAAAAATTATTAAAATGATGAGAAATTTTAATTGAATTCAATATGTTTATACATATATGATTGATGATATTTATTATATTGTTTGCATGTATTGATTTTATAATTCCATGCAATATTGATTTGATGAATCATTGTATAATTTATTTTGTTGTTATGATGATTTGGGATATGTTCTATGATTGAACTTTGTTTCATGTGGCTTCCTTTTGTCGGTATTAGTATCGGGTTTTACATGATTACATCATGCTTAGGTAGAGGGGAGAAATGTGGAGAAATAATATAGTCTAAGTTTGATGACGCAATTCGCTAGGCTCCGCCCACCGCAGTATCTATGGTGTCATTCCGCCATCTTGAGTGTAAATATTGGGAGCTTTAGTGTATACGTCATTTGGTACAAATGACGTATATTAACCGACAGTTGGGGGCACATGCTTTGTTTTATAGTTAGTCTAGCTGTGGGCATCTATGTAGATGGATGCATATTTACAGTTTGCTTTTGTACTCCTCCTGATTCTACCTTTATGTCAGTTCATGTTCAAGTATTAAATGATTGTTTGATGTTACTTCACTGGAGTTAACTTCGTGATTTGTGTTGTCTGATTTATTACACCCTCTACAAGCATCATCATTAAAAGGATCCGTAACACTATTGCAAACAAAAAGATTCTAATTTAGTAACTTTAGAGGAACTATCGGAATCAAATTTCTTGCAGTTACTAGTATTAAATTTAATCGATTCTTCTATTGCTGTTTCCGGAAGTGAAGTGAATATTTTCATTGGTTTACACAATCAAAATGTAGCAAAATACAGTCCTTTGACTTGGATTAATGGAAGGCCAATGGTTTCTTCCTTATACAGTAGAATTAACCTACCAAGTATTAGTTATAAATCAGACCATGTGTGCTTTATCTGGAGAATTCATAATAATACAAAAAGTTCTTTCAGTTATGAAAGTTGTAAAGAGCGCATTTTAACATACAATTTGTGTGAAACTGAAATCTTTAGATATGAAATCGAACAGCCAAACTATGATCCAGCATTGTTTGATCGAAACAGCAAAGTGTATGATTATTTTCCATCATTACATGCTGTTGTGTCTATATCTGATAGTAGATACATAAATAATGGTCTCCATGACTATAAGAAACCCTTCCCCAATTTCGCTTGCAGTCAGAATAGCCCGTTAACTTCTTATCATTATGTCTGCGATGGTTTTAATGATTGTCCTTCTGGGCATGATGAAAACATTTGTGCATTTGACTCTGAGGAGTTTAATAAAGTGGATACATTACTTGTAAAAATAGCAAAGTGAAGGCCCCGTAATTTGTATCCATGGATGCTCGCTGCAATATGATTGATGATTGCACAGATGGAAGTGATGAGGTAGATTGTTATGATTGTTTAGGTTAAAAATGTTTAAAAAATGTTTGTATTCCTGAATTGTGGCATTTCAATTGTTATTCACTATTTTCCCATCATACTATTCTCAATAAATATAACAAATCACATTATGAATTCATTAAATTCTGTGATAAAAATCTAAGAGGTGTGCATATTTAAGAGGGAAATTCGCGAATATTATATGGCTGTGAAGATTTCAAATGTCCAGATGGATTTCTGAAATGTTTCATGGCCTACTGCACCCCCGTTTACCTGGCCAATGATGGTATCAAGGACTGTCCACACGGAGAGGATGAGAATTACATACCATACATATATAATAATAACTTCTACCTCTGTTATGACAGTAGCATACGCATCCACCTCTTACATGTCTGTGACGGTCACCAACATTGTCCCAGAGGCAACGATGAACTTAACTGCCATTTTCAATGTCCGTTAGGTTTCCTTTGCCATGACGACATGGTCACTATTAGTAATGCATATACTGACCTGGACTTATCTTTATTACCGCCGGACACCACATTTCTTAACATTTCAGGACTTGACCTGTTTTTCACCAACGTGACTACTAATGTTAGACTTTCTTTCATCAAGTTTTTAGTTTTCATTGCGTCGGGATGTAATATTACTGATAAGGCAAATTTTAGATTTCACATAAGTTCAGTGTACTTGGTTGACGTTAGTTATAACCAGTTGACAAAACTAATACCTAGAGACTTTCTTTCAGACTTTCATAAAGTATACACGCTGAATTTATCCCACAATAGTCAATTAGAATTCATAGATTCAAATTACTTTCACCAGTTTAAATACCTTCAGTATTTGGACATATCGTATACAAAAATAACACAGCTGATTGTAGATTTTAACTACAAACTGGACACAATTATTCTTAAAGCAACATATTTAACTACTTTAAATCTATCGTACAATACTCATTTTGAACGTTTAGATATTCGAAATTCAAAGTTTACCAGCTCTATACCTGAGCATTTCTTTATAAATATTTCTATCAGAGGTAAAATACTGGCTGATTCCGGTGTGTGCTGTCCTCTTTACAGAGGCATAGATATTCCTGAGCACAAGTGTGTTTCTGAGAGTATTCCCGTTTCTACCTGTGATGACCTCACTGGTTAGTCACCTTGGTAGTTCCCGTAAATGCGGCGATAAATCCGCTTTTGTACACAATACCCGGCATTTACAGAAAGTGGCTAGAATTTAAGAATGGTCTTAGAAGACAGTTTGCTTCAAATATAAATTAAAACTCATTTACAGGTTGATGTTGACGAACAAATGTCTACTTATTCCATGAGATTTTTTTTTACTTAGGTATTTACTCTTGATTCATTGTAGACTGATAAACATATAGCCAGATATTCATTCATTCCGAAATATCGATAGCAGTTACATTCTGTCAGTCTGAAAAGAAAAAGAATAGATCAACAGACTTTAAATAGATAAAGATAGATTCAGTCAGTTTGAAAGACATGTATGTATGTATATGTATGTACATAACACACTTTTCATACTTGTATCAATATTTTAAGGCTTTTTGTGTTATTTTTTATGAGACATTGGATATAAAGTATTTACTAATACACGTATTTTTATCTTTTTTTTTTTCAATCTCTGTTTGATGTTTACTTAATGCTAAGTGCAACAACTCTTTCTCACTAACTCTCTCATTATATATAATATATATACATATATATATATATATATATATATATATATATATATATATATATATATATATATATATATAAAATGGTGCCCCGACATACGAGCGGTTCGTATCTCGAGGTACCACTATATATATATTGTAAATATATATATATACATATATATATATATATATATATATATATATATATAGAGAGAGAGAGAGAGAGAGAGAAAGAGTGAGAGAGAGAGAGAGATAGAGAGAGAGAGAAAGTGAGAGAGAGAGAGAGAGAGCGTGAGAAACATAGCTTTCAATTATGTTAGTAATTGATATTTTAAGTAAAATCAATTATTTTTTTTAAATAACTATTTTTTTGTCTGAGATATGTTTTTGTTATTAACTTAATAATTAAGTAAATAAACCAATAATTTGAAAATCAGAGATAAAAATTGTTGGTTTGTTTTATAATGAGTTTGAATTATGCAATATTTAGCATTAATACTGTGATTCCAGTCGGTAAAACTCAGGTTATGTAGGTAATGGTACCAGATAGGCAAAGTTAGCAGCTGCTTTGACCCCCTCTCCCCCCATGTATTGATTTTATTTCGTCTTTATCACTACCTACACTGACTTAGATACCACAATAGATGAGTGAGGGGTTATAAAGTGTACAGGTGTCAAAATTTTTTTGGGGCCCACGTTTTGCAGCCTTAACTGCGTTCTTTTTACCTAGGTTCCCCAACTGTCACTTTGCCAAGAACCCACTTTGTGGGGGGGGGGGACTTTGTCTAGGGTGCCCAAATGATATTTTCGAAGTTCGGTCGCGTAAATAATCGACTTTAATTAGTTCAAAACTATTATTGGATATTGGTCAAAAGTTCTTTTATTTAACACAAAAATTACAAGATTACTCAATTTTTTTTTAAAGTCTTCTGCTTGAAAAGACACACTCTCTACACAAAATAAAATTGCCTTCCCAGTGATCGAAAATTTTAAGACTATATTTTTAACATTCTGATGTCACTGCAAAAGTTGTAACTTGTGTTACCTTTGAATAGACTAAACACGTACACACAAAGGTAATGACAAAAGCTAATGATCATCAATTAAACTAAAGTTTATCTCAATCACGACAGATACATCTATTTATAACAAAAGATAATCACAACAGATAACGGAAAAGGGTATTCAAAACAAATTATAATCGCAACAGATAATATTACAATTACAGGAGGCAGATGTGTTATATTATGAAATAATATCGAAGAAGTTTAAACTACTGGGAACCGTGTGAATCACACTTTTGCTCATTATTGCCTAGCCCTGGGATGGGCGAACTACGGCATGCTAGTCGAGTATTGCCCGTTTGACCTTTGACCCGATATCTGTAGGGGCATCAACTGGCTACCTAGCCAACAAAGCTGGAGTTATCTCCACTGGTACATATCATGTAATACTTGTATACAAAGCTGGAGTTATCTCCACTGGTACATATCATGTAATACTTGTATACAAAGCTGGAGTTATCTCCACTGGTACATATCATGTAATACCTATATCAAACAAACAGCCATTGCAAAATTTCAATTTTTGTTAAATGAATTTAAGAACTGAATAATGTAATTATTTTTTCTTGTTACCATAGAGACGTTATTATGTTTTGTAGTCCCAATGCAGAGTCTCGTGGATATTTAGGGGTAATAGGAAAGGTGCTGAGGAGGGGGGGAGGGGGGTTACAGCATCAGACCGTGCCTCCGGCTCACATCTCTACACACCTCCAATGTAAGATGATGACTAACTGTGGTGTTCAGAACGGTGCTGTCCGTGCACTGTGGTGTTCAGAACGGTGCTGTCCGTGCATTTACATATATTACCTAAATGAGAATGAATTATGAGCGAGCGAGTTAATACACAAATAAAACTGTATAAGAATATATCAACGATGCGTAAAGCAACAGAAAGTACCTATATGTGACTTTTGCTAAGACTGTAGGTTACACAGAAGTTGGCAAAAAACATTTATGGGCATACAGTTATCCCCCCTGTTTTGTGAATTTTTTTTATTTGTGTTAGCTTGCTTCCCTTAATTACACATTAATTATTTGCATCACTTGATTGCACTCCTTTAAACAAAAGCAACAGAGAGGAGGTTGACAGGAATTGTAAGAGAAGGACAAAGAATGCAGGGACAGCGATCAAGATGATGTAAATATGATTACAGTTTATGGTAGATATTACCTGAGCACTTCATGGGTACTCATCATTATTATACCATTAACTGATATGGTCGTTGGGGGAAGGAATGGACACATCAACAGACATATTTCTGGAATGGAGACAACGACAGACATATTTCTGGAGTGGACACATCAACAGACATATTTCTGTAGTGGACACATCAATAGACATATTTCTGTAGTGGACACATCAATAGACATATTTCTGGAGTGGACACATCAACAGACATATTTCTGTAGTGGACACATCAACAGACGCATCTCTCCATAGTTGCCTATCCTGCGTGGCTGTCTTTAGTTCATTCATTAGTAGCTCTGTCCACTCATTTATACTGTCAAAGGTACTGTGATGAGATAGTGTACTGTGATGAGATAGTGTACTGTGATGAGATGGGGTACTGTGATGAGATAGGGTACTGTGATGAGATAGGGTTCTATGATGAGATAGGGTACTATGATGAGATAGTGTACTGTGATGAGATGGGGTACTGTGATGAGATGGGGTACTATGATGAGATTGGGTACTATGATGAGATAAGTGTACTGTGATGAGATGGGGTACTGTGATGAGATAGGGTACTGTGATGAGATGGGGTACTGTGGTGAGATAGGATACTGTGATGAGATGGGGTACTGTGATGAGATAGGGTACTGTGATGAGATGTGGTACTGTGATGAGATGGGATACTGTGATGAGATGGGGTACTGTGATGAGATATGGTACTGTGATGAGATAGTGTACTGTGATGAGATTATTACATTTAATAACAGGATAATCTCTTTTTTAGATGTGTGCAAACATAGAATGAGAACTTTTGGGAAAGCCATGGGTAGTGTGGCTATCACAACTCCCCAGCCAGCTTTATTTCTCCAACATAAACTCAGGTACCCATTCCCAGCTGGGTATATCTGAGTAACTTTAAATCAACTTTTCACCAGGACATTAAAAAAATTCCCTTGGTTCCAACCAAAGATCAAACCGGGAACTCTGATGTAGAAAGTCAACCGCTCTAAACCACTCAACCAACCATCCTTCATCCCTCCCCCCCCCGCCCCATACAACTTAGTGTCTATGATATTAAAATTTTCAAAGAGACACTGAATTCATTTCCCATTCAAAAAAAATCTCCGAGCCCCAGCACTTCTTTTAAAAAAAAATATTTTAATAAGTGGATGAACATTTTTTTTACTTTACTGACTTTCATTAAAAAAAAAAAAATAAGTATCATGCGATAAAATTTAAACTGCAACTTTTTTAGTAATAAAACATTTACATGTGTTTTAAGTTATTAAAATGTTTAACACGTGTTTAAGTCATGAAATGTTTTACATGTTTTAGTAATGAAACATTAAACGTGTAAAGCTCAGTAGTGGAATAAATAATGATATTTCATTTTCAAAATAATTTTGACATTTTCGGGGCCAGTGAAACTCCGGGCTGTGTAGTAAAGAAGATCAACAGATTACATTTAAAATGAATAGGCATCCACATTAGTCGATAACAAGTTATGTTACACTAATAGCTCAAGAAATTTAAGATTAGCACCAAGGGTGCTTTCCTGGCATTTTTACTGGCAAAAGTATTACAAATCATAATCTCTTCTGGTGGATAAGACTGAATTTAGTCACAAGACGTACTAGTTGCTTGATAAAACTACAATTTTACTTTATATAAGCTTTAGCTTTCCCTTGCAAAAGAAAACAAGAACCATAACTCTTACTAAATAATAATTTTGTTTATTTATTTGAAAAAACAACAACTCTAAATGAGTTATTAAAAGTTAAAATTAAAAAAAATATATATTTAAAAAATAATGTCAAGGCATGCTCATATGTTCATGTGGCTGGACAGCACCATGTAATGGCTGAAATATTATAACCTTACTTAAAACAAAAACATGGCTGAATTATTATAACCTTAATTAAAACAAAAACAAACTTGAAAGTGTCTTCAAAATATCAGCCAGGTTTACAATGCTTTAACGAGTTACTCTTATCTAATGTGGCTAAAATGGTGGGGCTCTTGATAAAATATAATTCTACTGAAACCAGCAGACTGGTACGGAGAAGTTCTTAAGTTGAAATATTAGATATGAAAGTTAACTCTAAGTCTTGCAAATGACTTTTTGGGGGGTCCATGCTACAGTGGTTACATTACAGGAAGATTAAAAGACACTTAACCACGAACAATAAAAACAAATAATAATACAATGTATCATAATTCATAGAATAATATCGTATTAAAAAAAAAAAAAAGATTGTTAAAAATATATTATGCACCACAGTGAACACCTTGAAAATTAATTTACAAACATGACTAGCAAACATGAAATAAATCTCAAAATGTAGATATAAAAATACACGAAAATTGCACTAATGAAAATATTGGCGACATTAATGCTTGTCTTACAAGTAAAATGACTAGAAATCTGTTAAGTTCAAAAATACTTTCAGTTGGTGACACACTAATTGTCTTTCTTCTAATTTCTAGAGCAAGGATGGGCAAACAAGATTTTATTAAAGAACCAAAATTAAAGCAAAAACTGAAATGAATTTTTAAAGCCTGCTGCCCTTTTTCATTATTAATGTGTAGTACTTATTAATGTGTAGTACTCATTAATGTGTAGTACTTATTAATGTGTAGTACTTATTAATGTGAAGTACTTATTAATGTGGAGTACTTTTAATTTATTTTTGTTTATATTTTAAATATTTTGGAGGGCCAGAAAAAATTATTTGGCGAGCCACCATGTACTCTTGTAATTGCCAAACCTGCTCTACATGCTGGAGATTTTTTAATAGAAAGAAAGATCAGCTAGTATTTTTAAAAACAATAATTGGCACAGAAAAATAATAGTTTTCATTTATGCCTACTGGCAAAGACCAAAGTGGCCTAGATTACATTCTTAGCTGGGTTTTTTTTTTTTTAAATTGGTCTTTTCTTTATCAAATACATTACAGTGTTGGAGATCTCCATGAGGCTTGTTGGAGATCTCCATGAGGCTTGTTGGAGATCTCCATGAGGCTTGTTGGAGATCTCCATGAGGCTTGTTGGAGATCTCCATGAGGCTTAACAGATGTGAATAAAAAAAAAAAAAAATAAAGTTGACCACCAATACAAATTAAATGTTAAGTAATAAATGTATATATTTAAATAGTTACAGGCAATAACAAACTGCTAATTTTTTCCTCAATTAAGGAAAAGGGCATGTGTTATTGCATTGCCATGTCGTTGTTTAAATCTTCTGTTGAATTCTATTTCACACAAAAAATGTCCATGATTGCACTGTAAATTTTAACAGTTTTCACTTTCCTGTACAACAAACAATTCTGAAAAGCCACTTCCCACACTGATGAAAGGGGCATAGCTATATTTAATTTCAAAATTCATCCCCTCTTGTGCGGCTAGCTGAAGAAATGTTGTTCACCGCTTCTTTTACAGTGTCCAATAGATCCTCAGGGTCAGTATGAGGACCCCAAGCACTTATTACGTGTCCATTGTGGTCAACTAAATATTTCCAGAAATTCCAAGTTGGAGCCTGACCAGTGGTGCCTAAATTCACAGAAAGAATGAAAAAGTTTTTATTTAAGGCGAAGACGAACATTATGAATAAATATGAAGTGAAAACTTGATAACATTATGAATAAATATGAAGTGAAAACTTGATAATATTATGAATAAATATGAAGTGAAAACTTGATAAAATTATGAATAAATATGAAGTAAAAATATGATATTGAAAATTTTAAATGCATTAAAAAAAATATTTTAATTTTCATTTTGGAATAGATAACATCACAGACTGAACTTCCACTGTACAAATATTCACTAAGAAAGTTTTTTTCATGAATCATAAAAATATCCATTTTTTAAAATATACAATAAGAATCATTTTAAAAACTGTCTCTGCTAGTTCAACAAAAGTAATAATGTAAATAGATATTTGTACAGTGGAAATTCAGTCTGTAATGTTATCTATTCCAAGTCAACAATCATGAGGGAAACATTATTCATTTTGGTAAAGTCTGGTTGTTGTTACACCACTGTTTTTTCATTCAGATGTATACTTGCATTGGTTTCTATATTAGCATGAGCGTTAAGCAATTGACAGACTATCAATATTTTGTTTATTATAAAAATATTTTCAATTCTTGATAAGGTGGTTCACAAAAAAATGTTACTTTTAGTTTTTACTGTGCTACTACTTACTGATCAAAAAGTTCCAGGCTGGGTGCACATTTTGATGAACAACATTTACTTTGGCAAAAAGGGAAAACTTGGCTCTTTTATTTATATGTACAAAGTCATAGATCTCCTCTGCAGACTAGACATCAGAAAACAAAAAAAAAATAATAGATATTATTAAAAAACATGGATGTTTTTTTATATTTATAAAATAGAAAAAAAAGCTTTAGGATTAATGATTTTTTTTTATAACAAAATTCATTTTTTATTTTAACCGAAAAAAAAAAATACAAGAGACTTATTTTTTCTTACTCCAGGTTCTTGTTGGCCGAACTGGTTACACGGAAAAGCCAAAACATTAAACAGTTTAGAATCTGCCAGACTATCTTGAAGAAAATTGAGACCCTGGTAGTGGCCATCAGTGTACCCACATTCACTGGCAACATTCACAACCAGCGATACCTGCAAGATGGTATAAATAATAACTTTACATCATTCAATTTTCGTAGAACTTGAAATTCTTGTTAAATTATGAATGCTAAAGCTGAATTAGTCAGTCTATATTAAACATTGTCTAATTTTTGAAGTATTAGATTATTTTGATTAATCCTCCATTAAATGACTAATCACACATATATATAAATAACAGACCTAACAGAAATTGTGAAATCTTAACAATTATACAAAGCACAGTAGAAACTCCTATAATTTGGACAAATGGGGTCAGGCTCATTTGGATATAGAACAGCTATGTAACAGGGCTAATGATAAATACAAATGTAAACTGGATATGTAAAGAATGTACAAGTATAGAACAATGGCTGGTGGTCAGTGGACCATGGAAGGTCTGCGAGAAAAAAGTTTCTGCCCAGCAAAAGTTAGACATTATTAGTTGGGCCTTGTTAAACATACTTATTTAATGATATAAAAAATATTTAACAGTCTTTAATTTATGCCTTACAATCTACAAAATAAATCAAGTACTTAAGAAAAAAATTATTATTGAATTAAAGTCCCATTAGGGGATTTTTTTTTCATTGAAAGTTTAATTATATTAATCTTCACAAAATTAACTAAATATATCATCCTTTTAAAAATAGAACAATGGTCAAAAGAAAAAAATTTCATACCTTACCCCTGAATTTTTCTAGAGAGACTTTTTTATTGTTAATGTCAAGGGCGTCAAATGAATAGAAGTCAACATTTTCACCATTATTTCCATGGACGGATGAGAATAAGCTGATCAGAACTAATGCCATTAAAAAGTTGAAAGTAAATAATATCAGTATATTTTTTGCCATTTTCATTTCCTTGACATGTAACGATGTAGACCAATTTCTGAAAAATGTATAAATAATTTTTTAAAAATCATACAGCCCTTTAAATATATGTACCTAAGCCAAGTCTAATTAGGCTTCTGAATAACTATCAGAGACACTACAGTGGCGATCTGTATTTGCATTGAGAAAAATTCAAACCAGTAACCTTTCCATATCAACTGATATTTTTTTCCAACCCTCACTAATCTAAAGAGCACCTGCTAAGTATGTTTCGACTTATTATATTCAGTAAAACCTCACTTTACGAGAATTTTTTTTTTTTAGAAAAGTGCTTGTAATCCAAAGCAGAATTTCGCCATATGAAATTATGCAAACTGTTCCTAAATACTATTTGCTAGTACTGTGACAGTGTAGCTGCAAGGGAAGGCAGCCCAACACTTGTCAGGGGCCATGAGCATTGAAGACCACTTGGCTTCCAAATTTAATTTTCCTGACTGTTTATTTAGCTGGAAAATTAAGGGAAAGCGGCCCTGTCTGGGTATCTGCATTTTCCTTTGTGTGGCATTAACCAGAAAAAAAATCCCGTTACCCACATTTTGGCAGGAATTTCTCGTGAATGTGACATGGTGCTGTCTTTAAACTGATTCAACAATTGAAGTGTTACATCTTGCTCCTCAGAAGTTTTTCTCTTTTAAAACTCCTCTCTGATTTTAATTTTTAATTAATAGGGGGTGGGGGTAGCAGTACATAAGCTACAACAGTTATAATGCATAAATAAGCACTATATGCTCACACTGAGATGACTATAGTCTGTCTATACAAGTGAAACACCCTGAATTAAGCCAGAAGTAATTACATGACACTGAGCAGACAAAGTAGTGTAAAACATACAGCAAGACCTCACTAATTTATTCAGTTGAAATGTACTTAAAATGTTTGCATAAACATAAAACCAAGTTACTTTTAAGCTGAAGTTTGTTTATCCCTAAAAACCAAATGTATTGTCCTATTGTTTAAAGTGTGTAGTTACCAGAAATGTTCCAAGTACTGACTGTAACTGACAATTCTGATAATACAAGTGCCCAAGATGCAAGGAAAAGTACTCTAAAATGTGCTAGTTAACAAGAACCCTTCCCTATTAGTAAGTATTAGTTACACATTTGAGTTAGTAAAAGGTAATATCACACTTTACCGACCAAAACTATTTTGATATATATTATTTATACTTTACCTCTATGAACGTAAATTGTGATATCACCAGCAAAGTATCAATAATATGTATCAAAATAGTTTTGGTCAGTAAATTGTGATATTACCTGAGACACTAAGTTTGACTAAGAGATCAAGCAGCTCTGGGCTATTAAAGTATTATAATTTTATATAAAGAAAATTATGTATTGCAAAGAAAAAACTTATTGTCTTCCTAAAACTGTAACTAAAACATGCTACATTATTTCTCAATTATGCAATTTAAATGTAATATTTTCCTTTCCTGAGTTGAAGTTAATGTTTACTTTTCAATTAGTTTTCTCACCTAGCAGCTAGCTCAACAAGTCAAGTGACTCTAATGCACAATCTGCTGCATGCCATAAGAGTGGTCAATGACGGCCGTGAGAAAAATATTTAGATCAACATCAGTCTGGCAGTCATCCTAACTAGTGCGGACATCAGGGGTGAAAAGGCTGTGCATTATGTCTCATTGAATCATGGGCAGTGTCTGTCAACAGTCAGTGTATGTTATTGTTAGTACTACTAGTTACACGTCACTAGTCTATCATACTCATAGTGAATGACAAGGCAGTGAGTCATACTTGTCTGTTACAGTATGTGCACTCATCATTATTATGAAAGCGGTATAAAAAAGGTTTTTGTATTCATACTACTGCACTTTTAATAACACTAGTAAATTCTATGCAACACTGAGCAACAAATTATTAGCGTGGTATTAAATAAAAATCGCACAATAGATATTATTAAATAATCAATAGTCTCAGTGGATTATAATAATTTTACTTTTCCAATAGACTTTTTAGCATATGAAAAAACATTTAAATGTGCAACGCATAAACAACAACAGGAGCGTAAATCACTAGCGAAAAAGTTATTAATTAAAAGTAACTAAATAATACCTGTTAATTTAAATGTGGGCCTATTGTTCGACCACTTACTTGCAGTAATAACTAATAAACCAAAATGGTAGCATAGAAAAAGATTCGCAAAATTAATTTCAAATAATTATAATTATTACAGGTTTAGCAAGCTATCGCTCGAATTCATTTTGAAAGATCAGATCATTAATTTTAGTTTGAGAAAAATTCATTTCAAGGCTTGGTGGGCATTTAATTGAAGTACTGAGTTAAGAATGTATTTAGCTAACCTGAATCACATTTGCTTACATTACAGCCCCCCCTCCCTTTTTTTTTTTTTTATAAAATATAGATACCAATTTAAAATAAATTTCACAGAACTCAGCATTTATCTTTTATAAGCATTTATAAAATATGCCGTATTTTTTTATAAATGGACTTGGATTGTTAACCCATGATTATTATTACAGCCACGAAATTTTCTGTTAAGTTTGAAAAAAGATTGTGCATGAACTGGGTTCTTTCTGTTTTATCTCCATGTCAAACAAAAAACAGCTTTAGTTTAGCTGTAAATCTATGTTGCTTTATTCAGCCCCCACAATAGTTGAGGCCACAATCACCATTAAAAAAAAAACTAAGGACAAAAACATTTATTTAACACTCAACAGACTGATAGAATGGATGAGTATGGTTATTCAATAGCTGGAAAACTGCATCACTTAAGGTCAATGGAAAACTGTCTCAATAATGAATTCTTCAGCCGAATACTTTTATAGCAGAGGGATTGACATACTGGATTTTTAGTTTGAGGTATGACTTGGTTATTTGATTAACAGAAAAAAATCCTCTACAACATTAACAACAAACACAGGATATTCTGCCGAGAAACAAACACAGGATATTCTGCCGAGAAATGATTTATTAAATGATCTGAAGAGAAAACAAAAACAAGGGGGAGGGGGGGTGGAAAAAAATAAGATTACATTATTTCATTTTATGTTTGCATACACGTCTGGTTGACACAACAACGTCAGTATATTTACAATAACTGCATACGGGCTATCAGCGAAATGGTAATGTGAGATGTGATAATGTACAGAAATGAAATGGGTGACAAGATGAAACGATAAATATTTACAAGTATTAAATTTTCACCATCAAAACCTGTGTAAGCCGATAGTAATTATGTAACCTACACCTTGATAGTCAGCTCATAGAATTGATGCAAAAAAAAAATAATAATAAATAAATCAAATGATATAAAAAACACATCAACAAACATTTACATGTATCAGCTTATTCATTTATAATCAATGCACATTTAACTGCCTGCAAACAAATGAAGGAAAACAGCTCAAAAGATTTAATGAGCTTGTATTATAAGATTAACAAGCTGTTTTTTCTCTTTTTAAAAAAGGGGGTAGAAAAAAAAAATTTATATTTACATTCATTATATGAAATTGTTGTCTGAATTGAGTCTCAAAATAAGATTTATAAAATAAATAAAAAATACTTTCAGGCTTTACTTAACGCAGACTTACTGTAAGGATTTTATAAAGTTATTGTTTATGAGAAATTTTTTAGATAATATTTAGGGTTATTTAAATTCAGACTGCTAACAGGTATGAAATAACACTCTATGTTAATCAACAACATACTAAAAATGTGTATTGGAGCTCAGAGATTAAACTTCGGCTCAACTGTTAAAATATGGTGAAATTCAGTGAATATTTAAATATGCAGTTTTAATAGAAAATGTCGTTTTACTTTTTATTTAGAATACATTGAATATCATTTTCAAAGTAATTTTTAGCACTTATAGTCTTCAAACTGTCTAGAAAAATTGATTTAAAATTTTTTCATTATACTAGAACACCAATTATATCAAACTATTGTTGTGTCCTAAATACATTTACATAATTTATATTTGAAGTTAAAGATATCTGGAGCTCAATTACATGTATTACAAAACTAAAAATAAGTTACCTTGATTAATTTAACCAACTGCTACAAAATTGGATATTTCTTTCAAAAATTTAACACAATAATATAATGTGATCTGATACAATGATAATGAAAAGAGATATTAAAAAATGCAGACAGCTTATTATTTATACTTATTTAAAAAAAAAAATTCCATTATTTCAGGGTTGCGATTTATCCACCCAAATAAGTTTAATTAAGTCAATCGATACGAAAGAAAAAAAAATACAATGAAAGATGAATTGAAAGGGAAGCTAAATAAAGGGAAGCTAAATAGAAATTGTATAGGTGAAAGGGACGTAACATGTAAAATAAACAGGGTGGCGAAAAACAATAAAATTAATGTGCTAAAGCCCCTGCCAAAGTTTATTTTTTAAAATAAATATTTTTATTCAATTATGTCAAAAGGGAAAAAAAAATGGGTCAACATACAACCAAGGTCTGAAATAATGAATTTTCTATTCCCATTTTCATATAATTAATTTTGGACCATCACTTTAATCTTGAAATTGCTAAGGGTATCTATATACAATATTATTCTGCTTCATTTCCTGAACTGCTTAAAATATCAATTTCAGCGAGACAACAAACACTCTTGAGATGACTTAGAAAATATCCACATCTGCTAAAAAAAATAATCTTTTTATAAAGTAAAACAGTTATATTTACAATGTGTACATATATTCAGAAAACATTCTTACACAGTAAGTATGGCTGATGAAAGCATGTCATAAAAATAAAAGACAAGTCAATCTATAGAAAGTTATAAATACGACAACTAGAAGAGAGGAAAACAAAATCAACAAGCTATGGAGCGAAAAAAAAAAAAAAAAAATTGCACTGATTATAAACTTTTAAAAAATTTATATATATTTAATAAATTTGTTTAAAAGATTTGAACATAACATTTAACAAATCTAAAAATGAATAAATAATTTTTTTTACATAAGGTAAGTGCAACCTATTAAAAAAAAATTAACACTTCTCCGAAATGTGGGTCGCAACCTAATGCTGACATTGAATAAGTATTTCCCAAACCTCACCAACTACATCTTTCTATAATTAATTATAGCTGTCTCTTAAAAAAAAAAAAAAAACAACTAAATTTATAAATATTAATCTCATTCAAAACATTTTTTATAGAAAGAAAACAACCAAAACTAAATCACTTCATTAGTGACTGAAAAGTTAAATTCCAGACGACTTCTATAATTAAATCAAGATGCTGACTGTTTAGCACAGTTTTGTGTGGGCTATGATATCACATTGGATGGGTTGGCTTTGTTGCCCACCACAATGTCCTATGTGCATTCAATGTTCATTCATCGGACTGTGAAATGTCTCCTGCCAGATCGACATTCCCAAGAAAACTCACTTTTCTTCTAGCCACAGGACTTGTGAGTGTCAGTCAAAATAATGCAAAACAAGACGGGACAGAAAATTTTAACATATTGTTCTAATATTTATATTTACTGTGAATTACTGAAATAAAATGCAATGTAAACAGAGATCAAACTATAAATAAATTAGTACTTTTTAAATATATGTAAATGGACTTGTGTCAAAATGTGAATATTAAGTTAAAAGCTGAAAGAGTGATATCAAATCTCCATCATACAACAAAGATATGAAAAAAAAGATGAAAAACAATCAAGTGAAACATATCTAAATAAATATTTTAAGAAGCGGTAAAGACTTTCTTGTCACTGCCAAATGCAGATTACAACAGCCTATTATAAAGTATGGTGTAATAAGTTTATTCCTTGGTAGTCAAATATATAATTTATATATATATATATATAAATATATATATATTTGAAAATTTTCATTGATTTGCTGTTAACACTCAATGAATAATTGAATTTTTCTTCAGTTCATTTGATTTTAAAAGTCTCATTTAAGAAAATTTTGTGATGTGTCCCTCTACCTATAATGTTATTTTCATTTTAAAGTTAAAACAGCCCATGAAGATAACGCAATATAATAATAATATTGTGTGATACGGTGTGTGATGTGTGATAAAATAACATGTTCTTGCGCTGTGAACAATTCTCTAACAATATAATAAACATTTTAACAAAGCAAATAAACTAGACAATTCCTTTAAAATTTTAAAATCAAGTTCAACTGAATGAAATCAGGGAAAGTCTGGTACAAAATGCGAAAATGGGTAGACTAATAAACAGTGGAACTGCTATGGGATTTCATGGTTCCCTTCTAGAAGATACAAAACATTTTAAAATCATAAGATTAAATAGGAAAAGAAAAAAAAATTACTGACTGATTCAAAGTTAAATTCTTATGTACGATCCTTAATTTAAAAAAAAAAATTAAATTGCTAATGAAATAAAAAAATGGACAGCTGCATTTTTCAGTAAGTTGAGTCATAAGAGTAACATACAAAGATCAAACAATCGATCAACAACACTGTCAACACTTTTAAAAAGATGAGTAGCAAAAAAGAAAAAAAAAGGAATTAATGCTTAAAGTTTAACTAAAACAGACTATTGGTTTGAAAAAAAAAATGACTTGTGTTACATTTTTAAAACAGAAAAATCCATTCGCTATTAGTTACTGAGACAACTTGATAATTAAAACTGACATATTTACAGGCCTAAAAAAACAAAACAACTAACACTAAAGTGTAAGACTTATTTTCTAATGAATGAATCGGTGAGTCTAACAGCTGCTGTCTCAAGTTTATCAACAATTGATAGTTAAAAAAAAAATAAGTGGGTACAATTTTCCAACCTTAGATCGTGTCATTTATAAAAAAAAACTAATGGTCCGAAAAATATTCAAAAACATTAGAGTGGCTTTAGACAGAATGAAAACTTTAAAAGAGAGAAATAACTGTGTATGCTAAAGTTGGAGCAATAGTTTTTAGTAGTTTCTATGGAGAACTATAAGCGTGTCAGATGAAAATAAATAGAACTCATTCGCTCAATTCAAAATATAAACTCGGTAAATAACTTTCTTTTAAATAGAACAATGACAAATAAAAAAAAAACATAAAATTGCAGTTGTCAAAATATTGCATAAGAAGCTTAAAAAAAAATTCATCAGTGCTCATGCAAACAATGCCCAATTCTGCCCTTGTGCCAATGAAGTGCTTACGCAAAAAATCGACCAAGTATGTATCACAAAGATAAGACGCTCTCGCTCATCCCTGCAAACCAGAAAGTAAAAGTGAGCTAATGCAATCAAAGAAAAAAAAATCAGCCGCATTGTTTAAATTTTACACATGCCCTAAATGATCCAAGGCACTAGATACAAATACACATTAATATAATGTACTATGAGGAATTAAAAAAAAATAATAATGCATTTTATATGCCCCCCCCTGTACTATAATGTTGAGTGCATCTTGTTCAGATAGTAGCAAAGACATAACCATCTTTCTGATTAGCCCTGGTCTGCAACAGGTTCAACTTTTGTGTATACACGGTTGTTAATAGTAAAACCTGCCATTTCATGCTGTATTTTTTTTTATTTAGCCAGAGATACTAATACAGGTAAAAATACTTATTGTTGTTACATAACTGGACCAGGTTTTTTGCATATAAGGCCATAACTACATTTTATTCAGTTAATGTTTTTAATACAGCATTTTTTAAAGTAACCAAAATATTTTTATTGAGAAAACTGTTCATGTACTTTTTAAAGCCTACAGGAAAAGGAATTTTAAAATATAACTATTTAATACTTATGGAACTTTGTAGCTCAAAAACCAGATGTTGGACTATTGCCGAAAAGTATTTAATCCAGGTAGGGTCTACCCTTATTAGATGGCAGATTTTAAAAACATAGATGACTAATTTTTTTAAACTTTTTATAAAGAGAATACACATTCTGTTATGAATATTCTTTGTCTGGAACTGGATTAGCTTTTGTATACCCAAGACATTGTAAACATTTTGCAGTGAAAGAGCCTTATGTGAACAGTCAGATTCATCACTGATATAATCATTTCCTTTCAGAATCATCGAAAATCATTTCCTTTCAAATTCATCACTATCATTTCCTTTCCTTTTTAATTTATTTTCTTAATTATTAATTACCTTTACACTGAGAATAAAAAGGACAGCAGAATAAGACATCCAGCTCAGAACAATACCCAATAAATATTCCTATGTATAGTTTTTGATTTAAAAATTTTTTCGTCAGATGTGAATGACTAGTGCCCATAAAAAAATTCATTTCTTTCTTTTTACCTATGAAATATATACATTTTGTAATATTATTAATTAACACATCTTCTAAAAATATTTACTTCAAAATTTAAATCAAAGGAATTATAAAATACAAACACACACACAAAAAGAAGATAAAAACAAGGACTTTTATGTTTAAGATTTTTTTCTAATTCATTATTTTCATCAGTCCACCAGAAAAAAAAAATAATCCCAGTCTATTATTTACTTTAATCATGACGTGCAAAAAACTTTTTCAAACTGTTATGTCACAAGGGTTGAATCCACGGTTTCTAATAAAAATTAGAGAGCTAACCAAAAAAAAAAAATGTGTGAAATTTTATGTATTTTTTTTTAAAAGTAAATGCTTGAAAGAAAACCTTAAAAATTGATAACATAGAGATAAAAATAATATATCGATTTGAGAAATACTTCAACCAAAAAGACCCAAATGTTATGACATGAAAAAGAAAAACAAATCAGTTTTTATTTTACAAATTAGTTAAGAAAAATAATTTCTTCTTTATAAATGTTGGCTACCAGTTACTTTGGAAAGTCCTACTTATAAGTTTTCAGTTGCGTTCAACAGGTGACAAATTATGAAATATCAATTAACAAGAAATTAAAACAGACTTTTTGTAAAAAAAAAAGATATCTAGAAATCATACAACCAAATTAAGCAGAGAATGAGTCATAAAAATTTATCTATATCTTACTCAACAAATTTGTTCAAGAGAAGACAACAACAGCCTGCGTTGTAATGCAGAATATATTAAAAAAAAAATTTGCTAGGTTGTTATTAAGCAAGTAACACAAAGTCGGGATGGACCTATACAGTCATTGTGGCAGAATGCCCCACATTTCATGCACACCACCATGGCTTTGTGGCTGCACGCACAATTAACTCCTCCAGAGCTCTGATCATTCGGAAGTCCAGAATGATGCTGACACGCCTGGCATGCCTGAACACCTACGACTGTCGGCGATTTAACAGGCCTCACCTGCTGTACACTGGCAACCACTGTTGGCTTTACAGGCTGAATATTGATGTTCCCCAGCTTGACTGGACTGGACAGCTGAGTACCAATAGGCAATGTCTTGCCAGGCCCTGACACGTGGATGACACGTGCTGTACTTAATTTCTTCCCCCCAAGTGTCTGAGTAGCATTACTTATTGGAGCTAGAATAGGGGAGGGAGAAAATCTTAGAGGCGGTATGGAATTGGGAACCGTCGGCGTACCAGAAGAAAGGTCCACTTTGTGCACAGAGAAACTTCCAGATAAACCTGATGGAGATGTTGGCGGAGGGGCCGGAGAAACCATCCCTGGGGAAGAAGTCCTGGAGAACACACGGATTTGATTGTTGGGAATGAATATACTTCCAGTTGCTTGCACAGTTGGATTGACAAAATTCTGAAAGGTGATGCCCTGAGGTAAATCGCCCAAAGAAACTGTAAACGTCTGATGTGTTGGCGGAGAGGGTAAAGAAGGCGATGATGTTATGGAAGAAGGAGACTTGGGAGGCAGAATGCCATTATTGCCCACACTAGCCGACCTCACAATAGCAGCTGTTGTAGGGGTGTCCATTTTGGAGTCAGGATTGTTTGGCGGTGCACTAGCTGCACGAGGTGGTGCATTTAGGAACGCCCTGAGAGCATCCTGGGTAATAAGTTTTCTCTGCGTTGGGCTGGTATTTTCTGCAGCTGGAGAAACAACTGAGCTATTCTGTATATTAGCAGCAGCAGAAGAAAGTTTGGCAGGTGCCGAAGTAGAAAAATCCTGAGTAGAACTGGTGCTCAACAAGAAAACTGTTTGGCTGTCCTTAACTGGACTAAGAACATTGGACACCACAAAAATTTTATTGCCTGCAGCTTCTAACGTGTGTGCCGTTGTCCCTGGAACTGAAACAAATTTTGGGATGGCAGGAGAGACCCTCCCCCTGTTGACTACCACAGTTGTTGGGGTTCCAGAGCGTGAAGATGTTTTGGCCGGGGACACGGGCTGAATGAAATGATGCTGAGGTGAAGGGGTACCGGTGACTCGCCCGTTGCTCACAGAAGCGGCTTGTCCTGCGTGTGGCTGTGTAAATACAATCTTTGAGACACTGGCATTCTGCACTGGTGGAGGGGTTGATGTCTTTGGGGATGGAACAGAACTGGCGGTGCCAGGTACCCCGGTTTTGCTCAGGCTTTTCTCCAGCTCCGCTTGGCAAATCTGCATTGACCTCTTCAGATTTATATCCGCTTGCTGGTCAGGGGAAGCTCTCAGCTTACTGTTGGCAGTGGACAAAATGTTTGGTACGTGCTGAGGTTTATCGGAGGCGGACAATGGTGGCTTGAGAACCTGAGGTTGAATTGGAGCTCTCGCCTGTGTCTGAGCTTTAATCTGAGCAAGGGTCCTCGTCTGTGTCTGTGGTTTGCTGAGTGGACCACTCGACAATAAGCTGCGCATTGTCTGGTTGCTTGGGGTTGGTGCGGCCGACACAGGAGGAACAGAAGAGCTGGCCCGTGCTGCTTGCGCCTGAGCTTTGATCTGTGCCAATGTTCTGGTCTGTCCCTGAGTTTTAATTATGATGCCAGTGGATGTCATCGTAACTGTCCTGGTAATACCCTGGGAAGAGCCAGGAGAAGAGGCTGAATCAGATGTTGCAACTTTGCTTGGAGATAAGACATTTTGAGACTTGGTCCTGGCAGCTTGTGTTTGAGCCCGAATCTGAGCCAGGGTTCTTGCAGTGGCTTGCAGTTGCTGTGAAGGACGATTTACAGTAGCAGAGGAAGCACCAGTAATCCTTCTCTTTTTTGCTGGCGTAACACCCAAAATCTCTGTCCTGTCTTCTGACCTGTTCATACAGATTTTAAAGAAAAAATATAACGTGTTAAACCAAGAACAAGGCAGGGTATTAAAACAACAAAATGTACTTATTTCTTTAGTAAGTTTATAGCCAACGCATGAAATTAATTTACGATTTTTATATAAATGATGCTTGAATAATTTTTTGTTTTACTGAGGTAAGGCATTTAATTGTGCGCATTTAATTGATATTCAAGTCTAATTAATATTATAGTGTGTGTGCAATCGATGACGAACATACCTCAATTTTTCCACCTGTTTCGCCAAAGCTTCTCGACTTGCTGCAATAACTGAATCTAAAGAGGAATTATTACTAGATAAAGATGAGGTTGAGTTAGGGGAAGATTCAGAAGCAGATGAACTAGACGCTTGTACAGGGGAGCAGGATGAGATGGCATCAGCAGAACTATGGCTGTGTGACCCGTCACTGATATCATTCACAGAAGGGGAGAACTTTTTCTTCGATTGGAACGAACTCTCCACGCTCGCTCTTATGGCTCGAGTCAGGGATCGTTTGTGAATCATGGATGAAACTCGCATGTTAGACTTCATGATGGGCTTTGACTTTGGCATTTGACTATCGAGGGAAGAGTTGACCTTATTTGGAGAAGGCCCTGTAGCCTTCGGTACATCAGACATTATCTTACTGTAAAAAAAGGGGAGAAAATTAATGAAAACGATTAGCTGGTGAATATGAATACTTAGAAAGAAAGAACAGTGCATATAGTTATGGTTTCAAATGAAGCTAATATATTTTTACAAAATGATTAGTCAAATAACGAATCAGACAGCAATAAATAAAAAGTATTAACCTAGACTAAGTATTTAATTGTAAATTAATATTTACCTGTGGCCCCAAACTGGTTCAAAATGTTTGGCCTGAAATAGAAAAACAACAAAACAATCACAAATCTGAAACGCTAACATACCTTCATACTAAATCTTTGAGAAACATTCGCAATGAAGTTTAAGAGGCCACTATACAACTCTGTGGTTCAATCTATTCATCCAGCAATGAAGTTTAAGAAGCCACTATACAAATCTGTGGTTCAATCTATTCATCCAGCAATAAAGTTTAAGAAGCCACTATACAAATCTGTGGTTCAATCTATTCATCCAGCAATGAAGTTTAAGAAGCCACTATACTAATCTGTGGTTCAATCTATTCATCCAGCAAAAAAAAACAAACTTGACTGGATCCCATTTTCCTATTACAGGACCATGGCTCCACTATTACAGGACCATGGCTCCACTATTACAGGACCATGGCTCCACTATTACAGGATCATGGCTCCACTTAAGGACCATGGCTCCACTATTACAGGACCATGGCTCCACTATTACAGGACCATGGCTCCACTTAAGGACCTAACTAGTGACAGTGAGATAAGCTGTAAACCCTAATGGCATAATGCAGGTTACAGGTTTTGAATCTTGGTGAACCTAAGTTCTTGTATTAATCAAGCAGTGGCAAAATAACACAACAGACAAGATCATAATGATAGTCGATTTTATTTTGTTAAAGAAATTTTCCGCATACATTTAAATTATTTATTGATGGATGTGATACGAAGATTGATGTTTTCCACCCAAACTATGAGAACCACTGGGCTAGATAATTAATGGTAGGTTAATTCAAAACAATAGAAGCAGAAAGTGAGCAGAACTGTTAGGCTATGGTTCAGAAAATCAATAAAATTTTGTCCTATTTCAAACATATGAAATCCAAGTAAATTAAGTTTATGAGACAGACATTTTACAATTCTCAACACTGACAGCACACAATTAAAGATTCCAGTTTTCACTAAGTCAATAAAACTTAAATAAATATATCATCTTTGGCTTATTGAAAGTTCAATTCATTTGGGTCAAGTGTTGATATCATTCTATTTTGGAATGTATACTGAGTGATAAACTCTCAGTCCTAATTTTATCTCCCCTTTACATGCTTCTTCATATGGCCTTTGGTTTTTTTCCTCAGAAAGATCTTAAAGCCCTGGAAGTGAGAGAGTGGAAGAAGACAATCCATGAATCAGGAAAAGTGGATGTGTTTTACAGCAGGCCAAAGACAACATGAGAAGTTCTTTATCTCCCTGACTTACTGTCTCAATGGAGTATTTTTAAAAATATGTAAGTAAAAATCTGGCCATGAAATCTTAACCAATGGGGGAATTGAATAACGCACAACGCTATAAGATGTCCCTAGTGTGCTAATGGTCGCTGGGTCATGAAGGAACCACAAAAGCTAGTTTGTGCTTCTGACAAGTTGTCACATGTAGAATTCCAAATTGTTATCTGTAGGATATGGTGAGCAGTCTGTAGAACTCAGGAGACAACTAGCATTATCTTCTCACAGTCTTCCCAACAAAAGCTAGCCCAAAGAGAATAAGTTTTTATCTAAAGTGACTAAAAATACCTTCCAATCATCCATTTTACTCAATTCCTTGTCTTCATCTAACTTCAAACGTTGTTGATTTTCTGATGTGAATTCACCTGAGATTAAAATAAAGGTAAAAAAAAACTGCTGGCATTTTCAAACTTAAATCAATAACATTTCTATTTTAAAAAAATATTATCCACTGCATAAATATTGTTTTTCTTATCATAGCCAAAATTATAATTTTAATACCATATTTCAGTTTGATATTTACATAGGTCATTGTTATTCTATAGCATATCAACATATATATTTATTTTTCTAAAAAAACACAAGTATTAAACTAAAATCTTTTTTTATTCTATAGGATCTACCTTCTGATAGCCTGTCTTTCCACTCCATGCAAGCTTTGGCAAAAAATTCATTATTCATAGCAGTAGAACTAAGCCTACAAGCAAAAAAAAAAAATTATAGTAATTAATATAAATTTCCTAATAAAAGATTGCAAAGGAAAAATGTATAAAGATATCTTTCAAACCATTCTTGAGTAGGTAAGTTAAGTTTTTTAAATAACATAATGTACCTGAGATCGTTAGTGTCCCCCACTGGAATCTGGTCACATTGTGGAAGCAGAGTAACTAACTTGTGCTGGTAACTGACCGGCAGTTGACTGAACGTCTTGTAATTTAACAAACCCTTTTGGGAAGAAAGTTTTAACGGATAAGATTAACATTCATGTACATTATAATCCTACCTTAAGAGGAAACATAAAACATAAAAAAAAAAAAAACAGAATGATATACTTAATGAGTGTTGCCCGATAAGTATAAACTTTCCATGTGATCTTACTTTCAGAGAGAAAATCAAAATGTTTTAAAAAATTATTACTTCATGATTAAATTAATTTTCTCATACATGAACTAGACGTAAATTTTAAAAAAAGTGAATCCACCAACCTTTAAATTTGTTTTACATAGAATAGAATCGGGTGTCATATCAATGCACCCATCCTTTGTTTGTTCAATCTGAGCTGCCACTGATTTGGAGCGTTTACTGCTTCTTTTTCTTGGCTGAAAGTAAAAAAATAAATAATCATAGTAGATTTTTTAACAGTAAAAACAAATAGCATGCTAGATATTCAGAATCAGTGAACATAAAATACATTACCCTCATGCTAAATTTTATTCCAGTCTTTAGAAAAACATTTAAACTGCGCTTGCTTCCTTTGACCATGATATTAGATATGGTCCCTAAACCATTTGGAAGCGCAGGACTTGACTTGACAATCCCATCATTCATTTTACTTGATGTGGGCTCTTCTGTCTTTTCAGTGGTAACAGTCGAAGGAATGGTTTTTGTAGCTGCTGTAACAGCATTTGCTCTTGGTTTAGGTTTAAAATCAGAAGGATCAAATTTATCTGGATACAGAGAAAGAAAAAAAAAGGTCTAGACACAATGAAGAATAACCAGAGCCAATGAGTGATCTATAAAATAATACAGCAAAATGAAACAATGATCCGATTTGGAACACTAACAAATAAAATGCAACCACACAGATATATTCAATACATTATAGTGTGGGTATATTTTCCTTTATTCTCTAGATACCCTAGGAAATTTAAAAAAAATATTTAGAATGTTTTCCGAATAGAATCCAGTAATATTTTATAAACAGCACTGGTCTAAATTTTATCTAGAACAATGCAAAACTTACATTTTTTATTACGCATTGACTGCCGAACACTTCTTCGACTAGGAACAAGTGGTTTTACACTGTTCTCTTTCACCAACTGGCTCTCCATCTTCAACTTAGTGATTGGTCAATGAGAATAAGATGGAAACATAACTATATACACAACTACCTGAAAAGAAAGTATTAAATTAAGTTTAAAATCAATTGGCTGAAAATGGTTTTTAAAAAATGTTTAAAATGTATATGCTACAAAATTATTTTTTTTTTCTCAATAAGAGCTTCTGATAGTAATGTCCATAAAATTACTGTAAAAAACTTTGATTAAATGAACAATCACATAAATATAGTTAGGTCATATAGTATTAAATATACAATGTTACAATGCATTAAGAGATCAGAAAAACTTGGTCTTAATTTTTTTAAACAATAAAAGTGATGTGATATGTCAATGTAGCAGTTTAAGAATTTATCCAATTGAAAAAAAAAAAAAAGCTTTTTGACTAACGCAAAATATTTTTAGACAAAATATATATATATCTTTTTTTCACCCAACTTTTTGTAGCAGATTTTGAATGGAACTGACTTAATAAATAAAGCAACCATAAAAAAAAACATTAATGATAATGGATCCTGAAAGTTTTTGATGAGGACAATAAATAGGTCATGTGAGGACAATTTTATTATGAGGCTATATGGAGAAAAAACAAACATGCAGTTCCAGCATCTCTGTTCACAGACAAGGAGTTTCTAAAATAATTAATTTCATAAATATAATCTCATTTACAAACCATATTAAAACAAAACAGTATTCAAATTAAGTTTTTCTTTTATTTTTACATTCTCTTTTTACATTCAAGTAATTATGATGAACGATGTGATCAATACAAAAAAACAGCCGTACTTTTTACTTAAATCTATTGTCCATGGCATTTAAATAAATATAAATTAAGTGAAATCTTCAAAGTTTTATATTTAACAAACAAAAAAGTAAACTACAGATTAGTTACCAAGAAAACATATCTGGATCAATATTATTTAAGTTTAGCCTTCAAAGTTTGAAATTTAACAAACTTAAAAAAAAAAAACAACAGACTATCATACAAGATAACAGATAATTCTTAGAATACATGATACATATTCCCTAGCAAAGAAGATAATTTGGTGATGTTTAAAATACTTAAAACAATTAAATAAGGAGCATAATTATAAATGGACTTGACTTCATGTGAGAATTATATATGCATACACAAACACAATGGGGGCAGCCTTATGAATTGATGATAGGAACTTCAGGTTTCCAGCTATATAGCTCCAATTTTTTAAAATGCTAAAATCGTTATCACAAAAAATTGATAAATATCGCAATGTTTAGCTGTAGTAACAAATCAGAAAAAGATCAAAAGTGATGGAAAGAAATCAATCCATTTTGGGTAAAACTGGTACTGTATATGGTATTGTATATAATGCATATGCTTAAAAAATGTGGATAGAAATATAAGCATCAGGTCTAGTGTAGATGTATTGACTAGTCTGTTTATTGTTGAATTGACTTAAAAATTAAAAAAGAAAAGACTGATCTACAATAGGCTCAAAAGCTAAATAGTCAAATTATATATTTTAAATTAAATATTAAGAAATCACGCTATCTCTGTGACTCAATAATTAGTATCAGTCAATTCCTAACACTCCAAAAAATCTTTCAGTCTACATTTTTAACATGAAGATTTAGTAAATACTAAAGAAAGCCAAAGAACTGAACGAACAGATTAACTATTTTATGTTTTCAAACGGTATACACAAATAATTTATTTAAACAAAACATCATATATTACCAATGCAGTAGCCGCTCTGTAGCTCTCACGTCGTATCTAATAATTGCATTTTCAAAGAATAAACAAAAACATAATTCTTTTACTTAAACGCCAAACAAACTGGCGGTCGCCATCTTTAGTGTTTAACTCAGTCGGTACCTTTCGTTCAAAACTTCGACATTTTCCGTACATTTCCGTGCATAGAGACGCATAGGCGCCAAGATGGCAGAAGACAGTAAAAATTGAAAACAGATAGGGATAATGTTATATTAAGTTAGTTAAAAAAAACATCAACAATGCAGCACTGAAAAGTAAACTTTTACAACATTCGTTAGATATAATGTATGTTATAATCTAATATGTTGCTATTGTCTGCTTATGTATTAACACTTATAGCTTATTGTCTTATAAATGATACTCGTACTCAAAAATGATAGATTACCGATCGGAGCGATGTTTGAATGTTTTGAATTCCATTGTATTGATGATACACGAAATAATACTTTATTTAAACAAAATATCTTAGCTTTATAGTGAGAATATACTTTATATGTTTAATATTTGAATGTCTTCACTTTACATCAGTGGTCAGTTTGAAAATCTTAATTTATTCTTACATTAGTTAGACTATTATTAGTATTATCATTAGTGACGTCATTAGAAGGTACTTTAAATATAAATCAAAAGCATCAATTTTCGATTAATTTACATTTAATTTAGGTAGGCCAATGTATATTGCTGATATAAAAATGAAATTATATGTCAAGACAGGAAGAAATATCAGGTTAATTAAATTTAATATAAAAAAAAAAAACATTTTTATTACTTCAGACAATAATTCTGAAAATGGACAAAGTAGTGAAAGTAAAGGATGTCGAGTCATTTGTAGATAACTTCAATGATCAAAGCATTTGTTCAAAGTCCTCAAGTAGTGAAGAGCTCAGTCTCAGAAAAACAAGCCATACTGCCTTAAATTCGCAAATTTCAATAAGTATGTAGTCATTGACCATTGCTGAAAATGTTAGTTAAGATATAATTTATCACTGTGTACCGTAAGCCTATTGTAGATATTTTGATTTATGCTTTATTTCATCACACATGATACTTGTAAATAAATTACATTACTTGACAGATGCATCCAGCAATGGCGACTTTCTTGGGGAGGAAAATGTAATAGAAAATGAAGGTAATAAGACCTTATTTACAAGCGCTGTTTAAAATCCAAGAACCATTGTCATGATTTTAAAGTAAATTCAACTGCTTTGGGTGAAAGTGAAAAAAAAAAACAAATTAGTCATTTTGTAATTTTAAGTATACATTTTTTTTAAATTCACCCAGCTCAAAATGGGGATATTGGATACTTTCTCAGTAATTCATTCAAGCAGTGTCTTAGGCTCATGAGATAAAACCCACTGTGTCCCTCAGCATCTGGGCATTGCCTATAGGCCAACGGCCAGCAATTTACCCAGGCATCTTATTCAGTAGCCTCTGCATATAAATTGTGTGCTTAGCACAATGCTAAGCTGCCTTTACTGCCCAATTTAAGTCAGGTACCCATTTAAACCTGGGTGGACTTTGAAAAAATCCCAAGGATCTCACAGAGGATCAGGGGCGCAGAGAGCCAACACGGGCCCTAAGGCAGGACATCATTGCGGGCCCCTTAATAAACAAAGAATCGTGAAAATATTGACATGGTCGGGGCGGCCGGGCCCCCTTACAGATGCGGGCCCCCTGGCAATGACCCCGCCTGCCCCCCCCTCTCGGCGTGCCTGCAGAGGATCAAACCCCGGGACCCCTCTGGACAAGTCTGGAGATCTACATTGCACAACCACCCTTCTACTTTAAAGGATCTCATAGCATTTACTTTATATGAGTTCTAACCTATTAAACAGTTTACTATTTTGATCTTGAATTAGACAATAATGCATTTTTTTTCCCATTCTTTTTCTCTTTCAGAGAGGAAAAAATCTTGCTTTCATGTATACTAAGTATAAGACTCTGTGAGTCACTTATTTATCTATCGCCCACTTTGTTGTTGAATAAGCGAGCTTTGATTATCACATCAGATGTGTCAGTCTTAGTCTTAAATATATTTTGTTGTAATAAAATTTCCATTCACTTCACACTTTTCCTTTTCTTTTTGTATTGGATCCATTTTGAAAACTGATAGATGTCCAGTCTAAACCAGTTTAGAAGCATTACAAAGAGAGGCAAAGATGCAGTCGTATCCTCATCTCATTAGATACAGTGTTATGTTCTATTGGAATTTCTCTTTCACAATGCTGTGGCTTTATTCACTCGTTTATTTTTTTCAATTTTTTTATGAAGTTTTTTTTTACATGACACTATTGTTTTTGTGTTCCTTTTTTTTTTTTTGAAAAATAAAAAAGTTTGACAGTTCTATGAAAATTCATTGACTCTCTTTCACAATCAGTGAAATATTAATACTCGTCTTTGTTTTAAGAAAAAATCTTAAACTTTTACCTAACTTAGTTGATAAAATCAAAATGTTATTTGAAATTTATAATTAATGACATGATGAAGATAATAGATACAAGTTTTGTTTTATATTGAACAGAAAAAATGTGTTATTACATTAGGTTATCTATTTCATATTTATCATATTTGAGAAGGATATGTTGAAAAAACTATTATTTTAAATTTTGAAATTTTTGCTTAGGCCTATTTCAATTTAAAATCTTAAGTGATTTTGGAAAAGGATGCACCAAATGTTCTATATAACTCCAATTTGTTTTTTTTATATCTAAGACCAGCTGTATAGCTTGCCAGAAAACTGGCTAAAAAAACAGATACGTCCTCGTAGTTGCGAGCTTGCTAACATCTGGACACCATGCTTGAAGAAGGCTGTCTCACACATCAAATTATTGCAGAATGCTATAGACGAATGGCAAAGGATGAGAAAAGATAATGGTAGTGAAGAGTACAAGGGACCCAGAAAAACGCATGGTATCAATTCATTTGTATTTTTCATGTTATACACATTTTAAAAAAATCAATTTTCATTTTATAACTAAAGCTCTGTCTTCGCCTTTTAAGTGTGTGTTATATAATTTTAGTCATTAAGAAATAAATATTAATGATTAATCTGACCAATTTTTTTAATTCTTTATTTTTGTTTTTGGACAAAAGGTGGAAAAAAGCAATTCAAGTTTTTTGATGCATCAGAGAAAACATATAATGTCAGAGAGTCCTTATCTATATTTGGTAAAGGTGGCTACACTGATGAAGAAGAGGGTATGCTACACTTTTTTCCAAGCTTTGATAATTAGTTAATAGAGAGGAATGGCTTACTTATTTAATAAAAAATGACAATGGTTATTACACTATCCACAGACGATGATCCTGTGCAGAATCTACCATTCCTTGATGCTGAAGGAGTATTGAAAGAAGTTCTCACCCTTTTGGCCAACCTAGAGAATGACAGGCAAGAAGCTCATGAAACTTATATCAAGGAAGTGGAAAGAACACAGATGCTTCAAAGTAAAATTGATGACCTACAGTTGCGTTGGTTGAAAGAATTACCTGCACTTGTTCAGAGAGGTATAAACATTGACATTAGAATCTGCGCACCTTTGTAGAATTTATAATTCAAAATGTTACAATTTCTGTTACCTATTTGATGCTAAGGTGACAAGAAATATTTTTTTAAACTTTTTTGTCCATGGCTCCATCCTTTAATTATAAGCCAAAGTCTGATTCTTTAAGATTTTTTTAATTTTTAGCTTTAAAATAAAAAAAAATTCTTCTCCATTGATTCCATGCTCATTTTTTTAAAGATTTTTTTCCTTTGAAGACAAGGGATGGTCTTTGTGGGCTTTTATCTTAAAAAGGGGTAAATGTACGATTGAACAAAATAATTGACATATTGGAAACCACCAACACTAAAAGGTTTACATTTCAAATAGGCATGTGTCATTTTATTAAAAAAAATTTTCTTAGTTGGGTTTCAAATCAAATTTACTTTTAGCTTTAAGTGGAAAAGCTCCATTATAAAAATAATATAATAAAGAATTATTTAATATGATGTCTTGAATGCAGTTTAGCTGGACAGTCAACTTAATTAACTGCTTTGTAAAGTAAACCCATGTGATTAAAGACCTGCTTCCTATATTTCTGTTTAGTTTATTGATACTTGCCTATTTATGAGACGGGTTTTTTTTTTTCACTTTTTCCTTGTCTTTGCCATTGTCAAGATTGTACTGGCCACTTAACGAGGCTGTACCAAGGTTTAGTGGTACTTGACATGTCAAGCATTGACATTCTTATGAACACAGATGAAAACAATCTAAGTGATTAATTTCTTTCTTTTGATATTTTCCTGTAATTTGGAACTGCCTACTCGGAGGTTGCAAAAAAAAAGAATATCATTTCATTCATGAATGTGATAGCCAGTGACAATACAACGAGCATTTTTCATGGGCCTTGTGAGTTCATAAATTAAATTGCATAATTTAATGCCTGTCATAAAAGAAGATATTAAATGTGCTGCTGCTAGGTGCAATTTTTGTACATTGCATAATATTGGCTTCTCTGGCTTTTCATACTCTCTGTAACTTTAGCCTAAAATGTTCACTTCTGGGCCTTTATTACTACTGCTCTTTAGAGGTTTTAATTTTCAGTCAATCCCCGGTTTTATTAGGGATGCATGTAACTATATTTTTTGTAGAAATGTTTTATTATTAAATGAAAGATCCTTATGAATACTGCTTCTGTTGTTTTACCATGTAAAGAACATGAGACTCGCATCATGGATCTGAGTGAGTTGCAGTGGCATGTGACCTACAGTGAAAGAAATAAAGAGAAAGTACAACGCCGTTATGCCACAGCGGAGAAAATCAATAGCCATTTGAAAGAAGAGATATCCTTTGTTCAGCAGCATGTGTATGTACCATACTTTTAATTTAACCTGCGCTCTTTTTTTTTTTTGTTAGGTAATGGTTACCTAAGACTTTACCAATAGTACTCATTAGTGCTAAAAGCAGAAAGATATTTATATTTAAATTTTGTTTATTTATACAAATATTGCTTTTTCTCGAACTGAAAGCTTATTTAAATTTTCTAAACGTAAGCTGACCAACCATCCTCCTTTAGGGAGTACAGTCCAACTTTTATTAGTTCTGCCCTCCCTCAAATGGTGTCCTCTACAATGTCCTACTTATTTCAATACTAAGGATATTTCTAATTCATATCAATCCAATATATTGCTAGAAAAAAATTTGCTCATTTTACTGGATAAAAACCCGTTCAGCTGTTAGCAATGAGACACAAAGGATCATATAGTGAAGTTCAACAAAGTTACACATTTTTATATGGTGTGTTCCGGGGAGTTGCTAGCCTTGGATGATGTGCATGAAGAATAATAAAGTTTAATAAATACATAACGTATATTTAAAAAAAAAGATGTTATTAAAAATGACGATATGGGAAATGTAAACAATATTCGACCAATTTGTTATATTATGTTTAACTCACATAAGCTTCACAAGCAGCTGAAGTCCAATGGAAACCACCCAAACTGGCTTGAAAACTCCTAATCTGGAGACTTTCTTAACATTTCTCATCTTGGGCCTTTTTGAGCCAAGATGTTCCTGGTGTTTCCTGTATTTTGGTTTCAAGGAATTAAATGTATTTACGTGCATTTGCGATTTTTTTTCTTAAATTCATGTTTGTCTTTCTTTTTATTAAAAAAAAATGTTGTCACCTTACTAAAGATAATGAAAATGAACTTTCAGTGTTTAATTGTTATTGTGATAAAGTTGTCTCTTAAATAAATATACAATCAGGGATATATTCTTTCTTTTTTAAGCCCATTGGTGCAGGAGAAGTTAATCCTGGAAGTTGAAGCCATGGATAAAATAAGAAAAGCACAAGGAGATGTAAAACACTTTATTTTTTTTCTTAATTCTAAAATGTTAACAAATTTTAACTGATGCTGCAACATCAAGCATGAGTAATATAATATTTATTAAAATTACTGGTAAGAAGCACTCATGGCATTCTTCAAGCCTCTATATAACATAACTTTGGTTGTTCCATGCAGACTGATCAAGAGCTGGTTATGACCAAGCAAAGATTGGCCAAGACTGATATGAAATATACAGAGGCAATAACCAAAGCAGAAACAGAAAGAAATTTTATCAGAAAAGAATTAGACAGAGTAAGGGAAGACCTGGCAAACATTAGGTAAAAGTAAATGTAGAAAAAAAAGTGCAATTATACTTCATCTTAGAACTTGTTTCATGTTAAAATCACAAACAGATTTTCATGGACATTAAAATAAACAACAGAGATGAAAACATGAAATCGCAGCGGCTATTGCTTTAATTGTTTGATAAATGCTCCACTAGAGTTAATTACTTTGTAGAAAAATGAAGCAGTGAAAGAAAAGAAGTAAAATTTTTATTATTTTGATTTTTTTTCTTGTTGACCCTGATGTTTTATTTATTAATACATGTAGTTGCTAAGTTGATTTTTTTCAACTAGGTAGATTTATTCTGTTAAGTCGACTTATTCAACTAGATAGATTTATTCTGCCAAGCAGACTTATTTTATTAAGTTGACTGATTCTTTAAACAGACCAATTAAATAGATTTATTCTGCTTTGTAGACTTATTCTGTGCAGTATGCTTAGTCTATAAAGCTTTCTTATAGCTTCATGAAGCTTATTTTTTGTTTCTACTTTGTTTAGCCAAGAACTTACTGAGGCAAAACTGAATTTCAATGCATATGTGCACCAGATAAATGACATTAACAGTCGCTTGATTGACAATGAGCAAGAAATGAAAGTGCTTCAAGTGAAAAATGAGAATGCGAAAATCGCAGAAGAGATGCAGGCTACAAAGGTCAGATTAAAACGGTTGAACAAAGTCATACTAACAAAAAAATTTATAACATAAAATCTTTTATTGAAAAAATAGTGAAGTAAGCACAATTTCTGAAATCTGGTATTTTTATTTCAATTATTGGTAGCAGGTCTCAGTTCTTATTAAAATGTAGCCACTTACGTCTCGTGGGTTGATGCAAAATGAGATTTTTTTTTTTTATTATATCCTTTTTATTCTCAGGTTCAGAATCTACATTCAAAGATAACACAAGCTGTATTTGAACACAGAAGACTGGAAAATGAGAATGACCAGTTAAATCAAGAACTAAGAACAACTGTGAGTTCTAAAAATTTGTTAAAATTAGAAATGAAAAGCGTTTGAATTCCTGTCCTTTGATATTTCACCAACCACATTTTTAAAAATAAAATAAAAAAAAAAACAACAACTTAAAACCTACTTGACGGTATATGTATATCGTGATTATGATATAGATAAAACAAATTTGTAAAGTAATAAAGTGTTCCCGTAGCAATGTGTCGTTGAGCTAATCAGCAAATTTTGACTCTCTTGACACTAGTTTAACTGACACTAGTTTAACTGACACTAGTTTAACTGACACTAGTTTAACTGACACTAGTTTAACTGACACTAGTTTAACTGACAGTAGTTTAACTGACAGTAGTTTAACTGTTGCATTATCATAAATCCTCAGAGATAGCAACAATGTGCTCCAAATTTTTTCCTTCTGAGAATTCCTACTGTTGCCAGGGACAACAACCTGTTCATTTTTTATGCTGAGGCCCCCATACTCTCCAGCTTATAATTGTTGCTTTAATTATCAGAAATATGGATTATGTAATAATTACCTTACTTATTAGGGCGTTGTAAAATCTCACATGCCCAACAAAAGCCGTTCGTCACTTCCTAATGGGCAACCCTGCTTCCGAGATATTCATTCACCGGTCGCTATCTCTTTCAATTAAATAAAAAAATCCACTCCCCATGATCCCTACAGTTACGACTGTTGAAATAATGAGTTTTTGTAATTGACGCTGTACTGGTGCAGTAATACCTTTTCTTTAAAACTACAATACGTTACAGCCCTCGTTTTTTATTTTTCTAGAAAAATCATAATAACCATAAACTGGAAGATCTTGAACGTCAAGTTTCTGCTGTTGAATCCAAGCGACGAGAACTTACACGAAAGAATCAAGAGGCTGCAATGGAAAATGATGACTATGAGGATAATATAAAGAGATGGTATTTGTTACTTTTGAAAAGTTTCATAGTGATACTTGAACATTAGATCTCGTATGAAAATTTTAAGCCAATATGACTGAAAACGCTTCTTGCATAAATATGTGAAGTGTTTGGGCATTGTGCCACCCCTTATCATGCTATGGCTACAGAAACATTTCATCTTCCCTGATGCCCGCAAGAGGTAGGGAAACCTTACTTACTTTACTTAACTGTATGAAGCATTTACAACCAAAATAGTCAGAGATAGTTTGTGAATAGCCATCAAGAAACTACAAAATCATTCTCAGCACTTTAAAACTCTTAAAGCAACTGATAAACGTAATGAAGCCTAGGTCTAACACTCCTAGCATTCCCAATTTTCTCTGCAGCATCTCCTGCCTTATGTCACACATGTGAAGTAAATATTAAAATGTCCCTTTATTGATATGTCAATGATCACAGTCATGCATAATCTATTGTAATGAGCTACTGAAGAATTATCATTGATTTCTTGAAATATAAAACAGTATTGGAAATTATAACTAAAAATTTTATTCGTTCTTGAAATTATTTGAGAAAATAATGACTGTTAACCTGTTTCCTTTTCACATTGAAAGCAAATTTTGAAACACATCTCTCTCTTAAAAATCTTGCATGTGGAGTTCAAATGGTTTCACTACAATAGCACTGACTCATCTTATTTGGTCTTCTTTTCATTTCCTGAAATGACTTGTCGATGTAGATATATGATACAATTTTTGTTCTCGCATATCCTATAGAGTTGCAAATTTTAACTTTCATATTTGTTTATCTGTAGGCCTATATTACTTCTTACTGGTATTGTCTTGAAAAAGATAATTTGGTATTGTTTTTGCTGTCGTCATTTATCTCCTCTTTATTATTGCTAGGCTGCATATCTTATTAGTACATTAAAATTTCATTTTCTAATTGCAGTGTTCAGCATAAATTGGCTTCTGAAAAAAATGTTGTGAGAATCAACAGAGAAATTGAGAGATGTGGCACAATGTTACAGCAAACTCTAGAAAATTACCATAGTAACGCTGCTCTGAACAATCATCTACGTGGAAAACTGCAACTGGAAAGAGAACAAGCAATGCAAATTGAACATAATCTAAAGGTTGTTTTTGTTTTACATGTTTTTCTCATTAGAATTGCGAGTGTTGCTTTAATTGCATTAGTTCATTTAGAATGTTAACTGAGAATCTATAAAGATTTTTGAAGTTTCTTTTCCTTGATTATTTTTTGTAGACAACTCTTGAGACATTGCGTAGACAAGTGAAAGATGAAATGCATACTAAGACTGTCCTGCAAGCTCGTATTACTTCTGATGGTGGTGAAATTGAGAAAACAAAATTAGAATCTGCTAAAAAAAGAGAAAAGGTAGCATAGAAATTCAATGTCCTTATTAAGCTCAACTTTTATAGAAATTTTATGATTGAATATATTAATTTCGGTGTTGTAATAATCCCTCAAGAATGCGTAATTAAAGGCAGTTTTTCTTCTTAACTTTCTTAAATTAATTTGTGTTTTTTTTTTATAAATTCTGAATTAGGCACAGACTGTGGCAGATGAAGTCCAAAGAGCTGTTAGCGCAGTTTTAGAAAAAGTAGAAAAATTGCGTTCTGCTAAAGAAGAAAGACAGAAGGTACAATAATAATTTTCTTACTCCTAAGAAATTTCTGAACAATAATGCTTAGAAAATACTTAAAGTCAATATCTAATCACTGCAACATCAAATATTAAAATGTAGTAAAATATAAAATGTTAACTACATTCAAATATAAATGCTGGAGTCCGTAAATCATTTCTTTTATTTGTACCAAACAAAACAAATATATATATAATTGAAATATTTAATTCACATTTTTAACTGACATATTTAATTGATATATTTAATTGACATATTTAAATGACATATTTAATTTTTATTTCATTTCAGCAAAAAGATAATCTCCAGAGAAAACTTGAAGAAACCGAAGCTAATTTTAATGAGACTAACGATAAGTTGAACAAAAATTTACAGATTTTGAAGCCTCACCACCAAAGTTTAAAGGCAATAAATTTCATCCTTTTTCATTTACCACACTTTTTCTTAGGACCCACTGTCGGTTTTCATGTCTGGTTGGATTTTTTAAAATTTCTTGTATACTCCACTTCCCGTGACTTGATTTCTTTGAAATTTTTTATACTTAGGCACATCAAATTTTGTCTCATTGTGCTCCAGTTAACCTTTCATTGTTATGCACCCTAACAGATCCTTGCAATAATAAACTGTGACCACGTATTGATTGCTATTTTTATCCTAGGATCTTCCATAAACTAGTATTTTATTTGCTAATGTTTGAGGGGGAGGCACTTTATCTCCCTTGCATCAGCCAATCGTAGTATAATACAGGATGACACAGGCAGAATCGAACCACTAAATAATAGAAAAAAAAAAGATTTTTAAAAAGCATGCTTTTTTTCAAAAATAGTATAAAATGTGCTAAAAAGTACAAAATAAATTTTTCATCACTCGGAGAATAAAGCGTGGGTGCTGCTGAGAATGATTAATAATGAGTCAGGGTGATGTTTAGTTATATTAGTGGAAAAAACATATTTGAATGATCTAATTGTTTTTTTTGTTTTAAGAAATATTTATTATGACTTTGCATGTAAACAACAAATAATTAAAGAGTAAAAGTAGTATCTTTAAGCTCAACAAATAATTTTATTTAAAAGTCACTTTTAATTTTTCCAGAGATGAAGAATTGTAAAAAAATATAAAACTTTGTTAAATTTTAAGATGATTTACTTTGTGACATATTATATACACTAGCAAGGCTTGATATACTCAACATCATTTAAAGAGTAATTTATCAGACACAGAATTATTTCATAGAAAAAATGTTTTAGAAGAAAATAAATTAGTTTAACTAACTATTTGCCCTATTTATTGAATAAATGAATCAATATTTATTTCAGTAGTTCATTTCTAATATTTGTAATATACACAGTAACATATTGTTTAGTTGTCATCTATATATTTGACAGGCCCAGTTACAAGCCTTCAATGGGGAAATACAAAAGATGGAATCAAGCTCCACTGCGATGAATAAGAAAATAGAAGAAATGGATTCAGCTCAGAAAATGATGGAAAAATCAGTGAAGACGTCAGAAGATGCAATAAAATCTCTAACGTAAATTTGAAACATCAAATAATTCAATGCCATAATTTAAAAAATGCTTGTAAATGAGATAAATGATAAAATACATTTTTCAAGCTGTAAAAGATTCATCGTTATATTTTACCGTTTCAGATGGTATTATTTTATGGATAGAAATAAATCCAGTTTGGAAAAAATTCATTGTAACATTATATTTCACCTCTAGGGCAGAATTTGATGAACTGAATTTGCAAGTTCAAGCTGGTAGAAAATTAAAAGATGATCTCCAGAAGCAGTTTGATGAATCATTAGGTAAGTTAAGCAATTCTTTCAACAGCTTTGAATTCTGAAGCTATTCTTTCAACAGCTTTGAGTACTGAAGCTATTCTTTCAACAGCTTTGAATACTGAAGCAATTCTTTCAACAGCTTGAAATACTGAAGCAATTCTTTCAACAACTTTAAATACTGAAGCAATTCTTTCAACAGCTTTAAATACTGAAGCAATTCTTTCAACAGCTTTAAATACTGAAGCCATTCTTTCAACAGCTTCAAATACTGAAGCAATTCTTTCAATAGCTTTAAATACTGAAGCAATTCTTTCAACAGCTTTGAATACTGAAGCAATTCTTTCAACAGCTTTAAATACTGAAGCAGTTCTTTCAACAGCTTTAAATACTGAAGCAATTCTTTCAATAGCTTTAAATACTGAAGCAGTTCTTTCAACAGCTTCAAATACTGAAGCAATTCTTTCAATAGCTTTAAATACTGAAGCTATTCTTTCAACAGCTTTGAATACTGAAGCAATTCTTTCAACAGCTTTAAATACTGAAGCAGTTCTTTCAACAGCTTTAAATACTGAAGCAATTCTTTCAATAGCTTTAAATACTGAAGCAGTTCTTTCAACAGCTTTAAATACTGAAGCTATTCTTTCAACAGCTTTGAATACTGAAGCTATTCTTTCAACAGCTTTAAATACTGAAGCAGCTCTTTCAACAGCTTTAAATACTGACGCAGTTCTTACAACATCTTTAAATACTGATTGTATAACTAACATATTTTAAATAGCTGAAGATGTCCGAGTGGTGTAGATACTCGACTGTCGACCTGAGAGTCCTGGGTTCAATCCTTGGTGATTCCCATGGAATTTTTCCAGGTGAAATTAGGTGCAAAGTCGTCCCATAAGTCCACCCAGCTTTAAATGGGTACCTGACTTAAGTTGGGGAAGTAAAGGCGGCTGGGCGTTGTGCTAACCACACAATCCCTTCATATGCCGAGGTTATAGAAACAGATGAATTCTACACTTCATCTGCTCCGAAGGCCCGTTAGGTCTAAGAAGGGAAGAGAAAATAACTAATAAATCTTGTTTTAACTCAGTGGTTTGCAATCTTTTAAATTATTTGTTGCATATAAAGTTCATTGATATTTTTAAATTAACAACATTGTAAAGCCCAAATTTCGACAGAGAAACCAATTCACTTTTATGCTGCTGATTGCAGACCCCAGCTTGATTGACACTGCATTTTAACATGAATGTAATTATATTATCATGTTATTGCAGACAGATTACAAAGGAGTGAAAACTCTCATAAGATTCTTATGAAAGAAAGACAAGATGTGTTGAGGCAACATGAGGTTTTATTTCATTATTTCTTATATCTTATACGATTATTTATTGTTTTTTTTGGCTATTTCAAATAATGTCCAATTGAATTACATTTATTGAAATGTTATGTTCATTCACAGTCTGAGAAAGAGATGTTAAAACACAAAAACCAGGAACTTGCCTCCAGATACAGAAAACTTCAGAATGAGTTTTTGATTGCTAAAGACGAAATGTTGAAAAGTTATGATGACAGGGTCAAAACTGAATCCTCTATTAGTGATGCTAAGCAGGTACTTTCATTGACATCGTTTTTTGAGTTTCATATATGTCATTTATAAAGTAGACAATTGATTTCTCTAGCTTTGTTGGTTATTACTTTATGGTATTTAGTAGTGCTATTTATTCTTTTCCTTAAATTACTATGAATCCCTAGGATGTGCTGTAGTTCTTAAAAAAAAAATTTTTAATGGTGAAAATATTTTTCAGTTAATGGCAATTCAGTCCAAGCTTCATGGCGCCCTGTGTGAATATTTTAAACTAAGTGGCATGTACAATGAAGCTGAGTTAGCCAAGCTGGAGCACGAATCAAGCAGCAATGCTGTCCGTGTATCAGAGCTTCAGGTGAACATGGAGAAAGCTTTAGAAGAGATCATGCAATTTTTAAGTTCACAAATGAACGGTCAAAGATCAAAGCACATCATCAAGGACCTTGCGCAGGATGTCAAAGAAAGTCATGTAAAGGGCAGTAAAATGAAATTGCCTGGCATAAAAGAAGCGGGTTTTGTAGAAACATCATTTTTAAACTCTGAACAGCTTGATCAAACAGTAGCTTAGCTATTTAAAAAAAAAGTTACCCAAGAAGAGAAACAGCTATCAAACCTTTGAAATTTGTGGGTGTTTTTTTTACTACTGATTCTAATGTTGTAAATATCATCAAACACCATACTAATAGTCTTAATTTTCAATTCTAAATGTACAGGACCATTTAATCAATACTAATTATAAATTATTAAAATGTGTGCTTTCATTCAAATTGTTATTCTTATTGTCATTTTTTTAAAGAAAATTTGTTTGATAGATTGTGCACCAGTTTCCACTGTTTGATACATTGTGCACCAACATTATTCACAAAGAACAAAATAGGTTAAATTTACCTCTCAGAATTTAAATTAAGCTATGTGTACACTGAGAGTTCCACAATTTTCACACTAAAAATATATACTCTTTTACTTCTCAGAATTTAAGTTATACATACACAAAGTAATTTTTACAATTACAAACTCATTTTTTTGTTTCTTTTTTAAGAGAGTGTTTTAATATAATTGCACTGAAATAATGATTATTCAATGCCGAAATCTGATTGAAGATTTCGATCATAATTTTTCTTTACCCTGAGATATTAATCATTATTAAAATTTTAGATTTTACAAAAATGTGTAGAATTTTTAACAACAGATAATGTCAACTTATCAGCAACAGATAATGTCAGCCTTGTTATTCACCAGTCAGGAATCTTGAGTTCTTTCCCTAACATACACATGGACTACTACATGAAATATGGATAAATTAAATCTGTCTTGAGTTCAGCTGGCGAAGGTCTGTTTCTGACCATAAACAAATATAATCTTAACACCAATCTTTACCAGTTAAGCCCATTAAAATAGTGTGTTCCCAGGACAACTAGAGAATAATTATTCTAGAACAACAAAATGTGTGCATCTTTCTGTTTAAACAGAAACCACTTATTACGCCATTTAAATTTATGAGAACTGCGATATTATTGCAAATCATTATATAAATTAAAAAAAAATGAAAATTAAATAAAAGACTATTAAAAAAGTTAATTATGAAAACTTTTATTTTCTGGCAAAGAAAACGATAAATAAAAAATGAATGATCTCAATAATAATTCATCATCAAAAAAACTTTTTGAATTTTAGCTGATAATAATTTCCAGACAATGTCATAGTATGAACAGAAATTTAAAAAAAAAAAAAAACAAGAATGTATTAATTAATGGAACAATTCACAAATCAAAGAAAAAAGGGTTGAAAAAAATTAAATTCATTTTGTAACCGGAAAAAGAACATTGCATACAATAGATTGAATAATTTGATAAATGACAAGTAGTAGATGCAGTTTTTGAATGATAAGTACATTAATTTACAAAATGTGATGACAAGAGTGATTTAAGACATTCCAACCAATAAATGGTAAAAAAAAAAAAACACTTCTGCATTTGGTTATTTTTAATCTAATTTAAAAAAAAAATTAATGGCTCCTTAGCTACTTTTTTATTAGACTAGTTGTGGAGTTATGTCAAAAATTGACATTTTCTCTTGTTTATGATTATCTAAGGACACCTGTAAATTTTTTATATAACTGTGTTAAAGAGATAACTATACAAGGGGTGGCCGGCTGCACTATAAGAGTCATATTTCAGGAAGAAATATTTGAAAGGGTGATTAGTTTTAATTGGATAACAAAGCAAATAATGTCAAAGTGTAAAATCATTTCAATAAAAGCCACACCCCTAAGTGATACATTATTTATGTTTGTTAGGTCAAATTTCTTTCCATACGATTTACTTATGTACATGGAATTGATTGTATATAAAATTATGCCACATGATATCTTTGTCAATGAAAGACTAAATTGAATTCAACAAAGAAAATAGTCATCAAAATCTCTTTCAGTAATAAAATGTCACAATAAGCCTTTCATAAAATCATTTTTTTTTAAATGCATAAAGATATTTTACTGTAAAAATTTCAAAATATTTTCTTCAAACCAAGCATCAGTAAACTGGAGATGATCAGTCGGACTTATGAGCAAAGTTAAGCGGCCACTTTCATTCAGTTCTTTCAAACCTAACAAATCCTAAAATGAGAAACAAATTAAAATATGTAATTGAAAAACATATGCATAAGAAACAAAATATTAATAAGTTAAATAATCAGCATTCAATTAAAATAGAATGGACTCACCTGCTGGTAAAGTTTACTTTGTGTCATATTGTAAACAGCTTTACTCTGGCCTTCAATGTAAAAACCAAACCACTAGAAAAAGAAATTACAGAAAAAAAAACGTGTAGCTTTCAGTCATTTGTTTTATTTACAATCAATACTGCTAAATAATAAAGTCTGATAATGAATGGTTGCATTGTAATAATAAAAATGGAAATTTTAATTATGTGATTAATAATGTATCTATTGTATTATTTTATGACAAAAATTAAACTTGTTTCCACAAGAATTTATTTCCTACAAAAAGAAAAGCTGTAACACTTTAAAAAAAACCACCATACAGCCTAAATACCATTTATTTATGAAATTAATGGCTTGACGTGCCATTTAATTCAGCCACCTTACAGACATACAATTCTGAAGTTCCTCTTTATTCTCAATGAGGGGATGTCTTTATTGTGGTCATGGCTCAATTTTAAAACAACAGATAACCAATCAATATGGATCTCATTTGATAGTCTAACACAGTGATTCTCAATACAGGATCAGTGTTACACAAGAAGAGTTTTGAAAAAAAATTGTGAGGTGGTAGTCATACATTGCCCCTTAACAAATTTTGGGGGGGGGGGAGTTCGGAGACACTGCAGTAGAAAGTTCTCTCCATTCCTTTCTTTGTCATGCCACAGCCAGAATGGTTACTACATTTTGGCCTGATCTTTAATGCTGCCTATCCAGTACTAACTAGGTCGGCCTATACAACGTGCCTCTAAAAGGGTACCCTGTATTATAGAACGATAAGGGTGTCAAGGCGTGAAACATGGCCCAACTATGTCACTTTTTGCTTTTCCACAGTGGCAAGAACTGGAAATGCAAGGCTATCAGCTTTGTCCCCAAGTTCAAGATGTACCAATCACTGGTGATCACCATCCTGTTCTATGGGTTCAAATTGTGGACACTGCATGCTGAGGCAGAAAGAATGTTATAGTCGTTTGAGGCCAGGTTCCTGAGAAAGCTACTCCATATTTCCTTAATGGAGCATAAAATGAACATCCCTATCAAGGTGGGCCATCAGGAACCACTCTCGGTCACAGTGAAGTGATACATTTGGAAATAATTGCAGCTTTTACAAATCCATACTTTTAAAGGACCAACAATGCTACCTTATTGTGATTGATCCTAAATTGATGCAAGAGATCATTATGATTCTGGTAAAAAAACTCAGAAATCTAACAAACAGCTGCACACCCTTGTTCAATGAATCTTATACATGAAGTTAAATTATTATAGCCCTCAAAATAAATTCAGATAAACTAACCTCGCTTTCTTTGGGATCCACCATAGTGTCTTCACCAAACATCACCAAAACCAAATTCTTCAGCTTCAAGAGATTTGCTTTGTATGTAGCATTGAATTGCTGCAAGAATAAAAACAAATCAGCCTATCTCAAGAATTTTCTTCGGCATTTAGTCTAATGACTGTTGTTAATGTAATATACTTGTATTCAGCATAACTGAGGCCACAATATATAGATTTCGCTGGATATTTCATTTTTGGAATATAATCATTTAAATTATTGTTTTCTAATATGTCAAAATAGTTTTATTTTTTGTACAAACTCAACAAAATGAAAATCATTTTTCATTATAAAGTCAGAAATTGTGAAATAGAAATATCTTATTGAATGTCAAACAAATGTTCCATTTACCCTCTCCTGGTTGATGTCTGCAAGGAAGACACTTTTATTCCTATATTCCTCTTCATTCAACGGATCATGCCAATATTCTGCTTGAACAAGGCTGTAAAAAAAAAAAAACTACATTAACATATGAAATTCAAATACACTGATCATTACAATTTTAAATCAGGCACAACTGTTTATTACAAGTCTTATGATTTTTTAGGCCTTGCATCAGAGTTTAAAAAACTTTTTTCTCTTAACAAAAATGTTAATGACACAAAAAGTATGAATTCAGTTTATATTAAAAATATATTACTTACAAACTCTGAATCCATCTGAAATGAACAGAAAAATGGCATTTTAGTTTTAAACCTGATAATTAGTACATTTTAGGAAGACTTTTCGATAAATATTCAAAACTAAGACATATGTTCAGCTAATTTTGCTGTTAATTGATATTACATGTTTATCCTGAATCATTAAAATGGTTTTTCTGCAGATATTTTTTTAATTTCAATAAAACATATCTTAAAATATCTTTTTTTTTAATAACTACTGAGAGAGTAGAATCCAGGGCTTGACCATGGGAGTGTGAAGGCCTGATTCAGAATAATTCAATGGCATTCCAGGTTGCACATGTATATTGTGGAATTTAATAGTGAATACTGAACAAGCCAAAAAAAGAATAAAATGGGACTAAGGCTGGACTTGGTAGAAACCAATCAATTACTCGTTGGATTTTTACGTTCAAAGCACAAATATGTGCTGACAAAGTCTAGATATCTTAAATGGAGACAAGTTGATATCAGAGACCCCCCCCCTTATAAAAAAATCGCACTGCTTTAATTAATGGATATTTTGATTGAACACATTCATGCTCAATATATGTAAAAGATTTTTAAAAACCTACGGGATGTAAGCGCCAATATTGAGAAGTTTTCGAACCAGATCACACAAAGTCTGATTCTCTCCAGGACATCTTGGGAACCCATACACACCTAAAATTAGAACAGCGAGAGCAATTTATATCCAATAATAATATAACAACTGGAGGTCGAAACGTCATTGTTTAATTAATATGGAAAATAAATTTTAAAAAGTATTTGATAGTTTTCTGACTAGTGGACAGTTAAACTAGTGCTTTCTACATTTGTCGATTTGATGTCTTTGATTATCTTTCAGCATGGCTCTGGAGTACATTACCACTCAGCGCTTGACAAGCCACCATTCACGCATATCTTCACTACCACTTTCAGTAAATCTGAAAATATTATGCAGTTCAATGGTTTGATAAGGAAAAATCATGAAACAAAATTACCTTGGTGCTGTCCTCCAAAAGAAACCAGGTTTAGCATCGGTGGGGACGGACACCTCTGGGCTATTGCTCGCCTGTTAAAAAATAATAATACATGTACGCACACACACAAATTAAACTTTTTACCACTTACATTACTGCTAAATTAAATAAACAGTACAAGACAATATTGCGTCTTACAAAAACTGGCCACCTTGGGAAAAGCCAAGTGCATTGTAGCCTTGCTGAAGTTTGGGGTCTTTTTGTAGTTGATCACAGACAATATCAATTTGTTTATTGGCATTCATTAAAAACCCATTTTCAGTATCCTAGAAAAAGGGAAAAAAAATATACATGCATAAATCCTAAAAAAAAAAATCAGCTGGTCAGTCAAAAAAAAGCTTGCAAGCCTGCACTTTATTTTTTTTCAGCCTCACACAGAAATAGACTTCTGAAATATCCATAGATTACACTCCAGACTAATTAAATTTACAAATCACAATTACTTACAGACTATTCCCAGACTTACCTCTACCACATTGCTTCCTATCTCCAATGACTTGACGTACACACCATTTCCAACTTTGCTTTCTATCAGTTTTTTGATCGACCCCATGCTCAGAGGATTACAGCAGCTGTCACCTAAATGAATAAAGCTTCCTATAAAGCATCCATATTTTGCATTTCTATATAAATTAATTTCCATGCAAGGAATTCTTTATGACCCTTTGACCAAAGATATGACCACTAATGGGATAGAGTGTAACACTTTTCACTTATTCTACATCATTGCAATGACAGATAAGGCCTGGCGCTATCAATATAAATGTATATGGTTCCCTCCCTTGACACTGCAAGGTGAGATATTGAACTGATATTATAACTTATGAGTTAGTATGAGAAGCAAGTCAGCAACACTGAATTTATTTTTGTACTAAGAAAAGCAGAGATAGGGTACTTTGTACTTGTACTCGAACTTGCACCTTGGGTATTTTTTTACCCATAGTCACTTGAAATTTTAAAAAAATATGTGTGTACTTGTACTTGCACCTTAAGTACTTGTACTTGCATGGTCAGTACTTGGAACATCTCTGGAGAATAGCAAAAATTAGGATGGTGCTTAATGGTTCTTTAACACATGACTAAAACGTTTCTCTACAATCAGAAAGTTAGAGTCACTCAGTTATTTTGGGGACAGATGGTAGAGTGGTGCAGAGTCTAGGACTGATTACCTGAGGGTCTTGTGTCTAATCCTCAGTGAGAGCCTGTGAAATTATTTCAGGTCCTGGTAAAAGTTGGTTGAATATCTACCAAGTCCACCAAGCTTCAAATGGGTACCTGACATAAGTTAGGGAAATTAAGGCAGCTGGGAGTTGTTCTAGCTGCATAATCCCCTAATATGCAGATAAATTATCCACTTCATCTGCCCCAAGACTACAGTTATTTATGAGATGGTATGAGGTTTTTGAGAATAAAGAATTCCAAGCTTGGGTTACAACAATTTATATTTCAAATAAACCTGGCTAAAATTAAAAGAGATTTGTACTAACTTTTTGTGCATTGACAGTTCAAATTTGTGATTAACATTATAAAAACAATAACATTTAGTACTATCTAGTTAATTCATAGACTTTTGCAAATAAATTTCTGCAGTTGCTAAATTAATTTATATTACTTTAGTAGAGAAAAACAGGACAAAGTATTGATTAAGGCAGGAAAGATAACCATCACTGTTACAAATGACATACATCAAGTCATTTATCAGCTGAATGTTGATAGATAAAAAAAACAATGTTATCTTTATAAATCTACAATAACTACAGTCAAATATTAACTTCTAAAAAATATATACAATTTCCCTTTCAAAGAAACTTGAAAGAAAAGTCTAGAGGTAGTTTGTTTATTCGATGTAAACGAATTAGCGCTGACATAATTGTCTCAATATTTTATTATATTATTGAAGGATAATACATGCTAATGAAATATGAAAATGCTTATCACATGTGATGCCATTAGCTCTTGATTTTGTGTTAGTCTATAAAGAGACCCATTCTAAATGCCACTGTTAATATTCTAAGACTAAACATAGCAATGTAGGTACTTCAGGGAAAAAAGTGAAATTCAAAACTTCATCAAAATGAATGATACCATATTAAAGAGCTCATTAAACCATTTCCAAAACAGCAAAGATTATCTCTCTAGGTCAATTAGAAGCTAAGTTATGACATTTTTTGTGTCTGTGAAAACAGGGCAAAAAAGGTCAGAATTAGTGACCCAAATTTGTAATTTTGTCACTAACAAGCTTATAACTTTACAACCGCTTGAGATATTCAAATGAAATTTGAGTATGTTATAAATGTGTTTGTCTGCTTTCAAACTAAAAAGAAATTTACCACTAATTTCAAATAGGTTGCACAGAATATGCGTATAAAAATACGTAATTTCTATCAGAGCAGGGCACAAAAGAGCAACTGAAGTACCTAAGCAATGCATTCCCAGATTATTTGTATTTAAGTATCTGATAAATTTATAATTTTATAACATCATTTATTGTATCCTTTCTCGTGTCAGGAAAGTCGCATGACAGTACTCTAATTGTGTAATAATTAATCCCAATACTAAAATAATGCAGTGAGTACAATGGCTGGGTGGCTTCTGAGTACAACTTCTTATAAGTACTGTGGAACAGTGTGAACACAATACTCTGGCGAATTCGAGCAAGGTATATTAATTAAAGAGAATGTCTTAACTTACCCATGCCATGCCATAGAACTACAGGAAACGGGTCTGCACGCACAACGCTAGCTGTAAAAAAGATGAAGAAACCAACAGCAGAGTAGTATATTGACATCTTTGTTGTGGTAGCGACCATTTTGTATAGTTAAGTCACATGATCACATCTAGGACATGAAATTATACAATCATCGTTAGTTTTATAAATAGTTTTATTTTAATACTAAATTTAACTACGTATACTAAATAAGTTATATATTTATTGTTTATTAGTAATTAATTGTATTATTTGCAAGTATTTCTTTTTGAAGCTAATTAAGTTGGGAAAGACAAACACCTTTAAGTCCAAACAATAAGTTCTCAATTGACACAGCGCATGTCCGGAAAAATACCGTTGCTGCCGACCAACTGTAAACAATTTGAAAAATACTTGTTTTTAAAAAAAATGTTTGATGTAGCTCTTGCTTCAGCCGGTGCACACATTGCACTGGCAACTTCCAGTGATGAAAAACATCCACCTGAACACATGATAGATGGGTGGGTGAAATACAAACATATTTTCTTTTTAATCAGTGATTTTATGAGTTGATAAATAACGTCTTTTTTTTTGTCAGCAATCATGAGGCAATGTCACCATCACTAAGTTCTTAGTCTAATCGTTATGTTAGTCTCTTAAACAACATCTAATTAAAATCGTAATTATATTATTTATTAAAGGTAATTGCTAACAACACTACACCAATGCCACTGGCAATGGGATAAATGGTTCTTTTTAATATGTTTATGATTTTTATCTTTTCAATAATTTATTCGCAAACTTTATGATAAAGTTAAGATATGAAAGTACGATTTATCATGGGTTGACTGTCCTTAACAATTACCACATTAAATAAGCCTGTGTTGTTGTTTTAGCTTAATATTATCAATTGCATATCCATTAGTATTGGTATCAATGTAAACACCATTGATTATGGCAATAGGAATGGCAATTAATTCGATACCACCAGTTTAGACTACCTAACAAATTTTGGCTTTATACATACTTAACATAAAATGGAATTCTAGGTTTTGTCTTCATAATCTTTGCACTATTCTTGTGTTCTTTGTTTTCGCCAACAGAAATGCAGAAACATTTTGGTCAACAACAGGGATGTTCCCCCAGGAAGTGATAATTAGATTTCAGTCTTTAATGAGAATAACTAATGTCCATATCTGTTCTTATAATGGTAAGTGATGTAGTTATAGACAGCAGCTCAAAATTTTTTATTGCTGTCATTATTGTCTTAATAAAATATTTTTTGTGATTTATGTAAGAAACAGAATTAATATAATGCTCTCATAATATGAGAGAAGTGCATGCTTTTTATAGTATATAATTGTTTTGTTGTTTCAGTTCATTTTAATTATTTATTTTTCTGATTTAGTTAAAAAAATACGACTGGAAATTTCTGAGGGAACAGACACAACAAAATTTGACATGTTGGCTGAAAAAAGTGAGTAATATGAAACAGTTAAACAAATTTTTTCTAATTTCACCCTTTTAGCGTGAAAACCACTCTCTTGGCATTGTCAAATCAGTTAGTTTGGTGTGTAGGGCCAAGATCGTGGCTTCATAAACTATTGGTCAAAGTTTACATTTTTTGCCAGTAATTTGTTTAAAGGATGTTTATTTTGGTTAACTTAAGCTTACCCATTTTTTAAATTAACTCTTTAGCCGTCAGAAACTTATGCGGTTGGGGGGGGGGGGGGAGTCTTTAAGGTGGCACATCTGACATCACATATGGGAATAAAATTAATAGAAATTTTAAAACATGTTTACTTGTAGTAATTTAAATAATTAACATTTAGCAGCTTAATTATACCAAAATGTATACATTATATTACCATATGCGTATATATTAAAAATATAAAGGGGGTGGGGCAGGGAGTAGCCAAGGCTTGTATCGGGCCATTTTATGCAGCATTTTTTTTTATAAAATACTTCACTATTTAAGGGTTATATTGGCTGGATTTCATCAAAAACAATAGCAGACGGATTTGTACATTTTAAGTGTTTTAAAACATGTTTTATTGCATGTAAGGAAACATTTATAACCATAATCATTTCAAGAGTTGTATATTTTCTGTAAGCCACAAAATACATCAGTAATATAGAAAAGAAATATAAAAGCAAAATGTTGATGAAGCTATTGTCTAAGCTTGAAATGATTTTAAAAGTTGAAATAAAGTTTAAAATATCCCATCCCATTTTATGTTTTTCACCTCACCAGTTCTGGAGGAGACAGACTCTCAGCTTCAACAAGAAGAAATACAGATTGGTGAAAAGAGAGCACAGAGTCTCAGGCTAGTCATTGATGCTGCGTACGATCATTTTGTCTCAATACATAAAGTAGTGATCAGCGGACAGGCGGTTCATTGATACTGAGATGTTTCATTGGATTGGATGACCTTTATAAAAAAAACTATGTCACTTTTATTTTTAAACTGGACATGTACATAATTTAATATTACATAATTTAATAGCTTTACATCCTACCGAGTTATGCTTTTTGATTTTTGAAAGCCAACGTCAGATTATAAAAATAGGAAGTCATTTTTTTTTTTCTTATCTTAAAAAATGAAATATCTTTTGATGGTTTCAATAATATTTCAGAACTGTTAATCAATAATGAGTTGTGTAATTTTTACTGACACTCGTGTGTGTCATCAAAATACGTTGTTGTTTTTTTTTAAACAGTTGTCTGTATGTTGTGGATTTTATGTTTTTTGTCATTCTGGTAAATGATTGTTGAGAAATGCACATGTATATATGTCAATACAAGTAAAGATTTAATTATTAAAGTCTATTTTGTCTTTATTGACATTTAATTTCTGTTTACTATGTACGTTATAAAATAGCTTTGACAGGCGTGTCTGGTTTCCCCTCTTGACAACGAAACACACATATGTTTTGCTGTGTAGATCTATTTGCAACACACAACCTTTGGAACATTAGAGAGAACTTAAGATATAACTTGAAAATAATATGTTGAAAATTAAGTGAAAAGAAAATTACAAGTATTTTATATTTATGATGTTAAAAGTACTGTAAAATATTCCCATTGGGGAGTTTAAAATGGCTGTTTTTCAGCATTGGGTGGATAGCACATTGTCAACACCTGGATATTCATACTGTGTCTCAAAAAATGTTTTGGTTTTGTACTGTAAAATTTGTGGTAACTGTCATCATCATGCTTATAGGAGACTAGACTAGAACAGGGCCCTAGGCGAGTACCATATGGGGACCTAGAGGTGAGCAGGACCCTGGGTATAACAGGGGTTTAAAGGTGAACATGGCCCTGGGTATAATATGGGGGCCTCGATAGGAGCAGGGATCCTGGGCGAGTATAGTTTTGGGTGCCTCAAGTTAAGTCACAGCTAGGGAATAAAATATATTTACTACTTCAAGTGAGAGACCTGGGGCTGTGTGAGTCAAGTCACTGTAAGGATGAGATGAAATCTCTTAGATCCCTATAAACTACCAATGGGACTGTTTTTATGGTACCCTTATTTCATCCCCACCATAGCCGATAGTGCAATGGCCATGGAGGCACCACGGGAGATATACCGGGAACTTGAGCCAAGACCTGAAAAATGTCCTTGGTCCTCACCGGAGATCGAACCAGGTACTTTCGGTCGAGCACTTTACCGTACGACCATCCGTCCCCCAAAGGCCGCCATTGCGCGGGGCTCAAGAATGTCGTCCCGGGGGGGGGGGACGACGACAAAACACATCCATGACAGGGGAGGTCGGGGAATAATTTGGAGGCGGCCCTGTTTCAAACATTTTTTGTGAGAGGCCTGTTAATTTTTTTTTATTGACACCAAAGACTCCATTTCACAATGTTAAAGAAATGTCTCCTTATATACTGATAGTGTGTTAAATTTTCTGACTGGTTGACTGTCATGCTAGTGCTATCACTGATATCTACATTTGTTGATGTCTTTGATTATCTTTCAACATGGCTCAAGGTATACAGTCCCACTCAATGCTGGGCCTGCCACCATTTGCTCGGTAATCCGATACCACGTTCAGTAAATTTAAAACTATCATATGCAGCTCAACAGTTCGATAAGGGAAATCAGGAAGTTCGGATATAATCAATTAGTTCAAAAAGGTTCTGCTCTCTTTTTTTTTTTAAAGTGCTTGTTTGCTATCTGCCCTACGGCGCCACCGCTACGCCAGAATCCAATTCATGCGAATAACTTCCCTTTAAATTCTTCAATTGGAGAGTTGAGGGAGGGGTCGCAATGGTTGTGGTTCTTGAATAAAACCTGGGTAAGTCACGAAAGTAATTCACACTGAATTATTATAGAACCTATTCTCCATAGGCATTTGATTGTACGTTTTAGATAGACAAATATATTCACAGTGGCCAGACCCGTTCCTTCACAGGAACGTGTGTTGGAAAGAGGGGGGGGGGGAGAGTTGTTGCTTTGTTAGACTATACGGATGATCGGCTCTGGTGTATGTATGTCTGTCTATCTATCTATCTATCTATCTATCTATCTATCTATCTATCTATCTATCTATCTATCTATCTATCTATCTATCTATCTATCTATCTATCTATCTATCTATCTATCTATCTATCTATCTATCTATCTATCTATCTATCTATCTATCTATCTATCTATCTATCTATCTATCTATCTATCTATCTATCTATCTATCTATCTATCTATCTATCTACCTACATACATACATACCTACCTACCTGTCTGTCTGTCCGTCCGTCCATCCAGCCATCAGTCTGGCTTAGGTCTGCCAGTCATACATCATTCTAATGTCTTTCCATCCACCTGTCTGCCCAACTCTCTGTCTCATTGTCTTTCTCCTGCTCTTGATAATAAATATGGCCTTCAAGTTCAAGCCTTACTTTATATCACGAGACAAGAACCATTTTTTTTTCCCAAGAACAAGCCACTTTAATGTTTAAATCCACCGATAACAATGATTTTTAGTTCCGTAACGAGAGAAACTGTAAATGTCACATGTGCACAGATGTCACATACCAAACATTGACATAAGGGAACTTCCCCCACCCCCTCCACCCCACCCCTATTGAACTGACTTCGACAGTAACTGTACTTGTCGATCTATTGTTTACTTACACACACACACAGACAGACACACACAACACACAAAATCGCACTTGGAAATTTGGCAAGGTAGAAAGTAAATTAAACTTTGTTTTGGTTGTGAAACTTGGCTGTTGACCTGGCCAATACTGAGTGTGACGTATTTATAAAAGAATCTTATATACTTTGTATGCCAATGGTGACGTAGATGTCTCAATTCTATTTTTAAAAAAATCGCTGCTGTTCTACTGGCCACAGTGTACTGACCACATTGTACTCTATTCAATCCACACTACAAGGATCTGGCAAGTCTTCTGTTGCAGGATATAACGCTTCTATTTACAGTTGTGGCAATTCCTCGGCGACTTGTTCAATTGAAATATTTGTTTAATATGTAACGATGTGTGTGTCTGTATTTCCTAGACATCATTAATCAGGAGATTTAAAAAAATTAAAAACTTTGGTAAGAAAGAGAGTTAATTAACATGACGTTTAAAGGCAGCTAATATTCATATACCAAGTTGACCTGTTGCGCTGATCTCTTAAGATAATTCCATGCAGCTCAAATAATATAATATAACGCAAAAAATGCAATCATGATGTATATATTTCAACCGCAAAGGTAAAATACATATTAGCTATAGTCTGCCAATTATATGTATCGCGATTATATTAAACTAAATCTGAAGGACAGCAAGACGAAAACAGCAATAATAGGTATCTTGAAAGTGAACATGATTTTTGGTTTAAGTCAGTACATTGATTAGATAATTTAGACAAAAAATTCCTATTTTAAAATTTGCCTGTGTCATTTATTTCAATGTTGTTTAAACCAATTTTTAGACCTAAAATCGGAACTTTAATTCCAAGAGACTTTTATTCATTTCAGAAACGCTACAAAAGCCACACACTTTCAATATTACGAGGTTTTCATATTCGTTCACAGTCAGCTACCTGCAGAATTAAAAAAAACCCACTTTTCAGCTAACGAAAGCTGAACGATTTCCTGAAACTGGAATAAGACAACATTGCTCTCCCCTTAATGACATAGATTCAAAATGGAAGAACAACAGTTGATTCACACTTACTTGGATGATATCAAGTTTCAAATGGTCAAGGGAGATAACAAACGGACACCGTTTTCTTCCACGGAGGAACAAATTCAGGCCAAATGTAAACAGGCCATAGAAGAAATCGAGCGCAACAAAAAACTGGCCAACTCAGAATATACCAGACAACAGACGGTATTTGAAAAAAAATTGGGTCAACTTCAAAAAATGAAGCAAGACCTGGGAATCACCGATTCAAGGGCGACAAGACGCCATAGCGTTCCACACAATTTCTTTCTGGCCAGTCCAGAGGTACGCTCCCATGGGCTTCCCATATTGTCTATTCGCAGTGAGGCTGCACTGGGTGATGAATCAAATAATGCTATTAAACCGAACCCATTGAAAAAGAAACCTCTTCGAACATCCACTAGCAAGGTAAGGTCAAGGCCATCACTGCAGGATGTCAGGAGGGTCTCTCGCGACTCCACGGAGGAAGTCAACAGAGAAACACTGAGCAGGTTTCAACACATCATGTCTGGAGCCGCCCGTAGAGCAACGGTAGCGGAAGGTGCCACCCCCAGAGATCTGCTGCCAAACCCACAGATGGTTAGATTTAACAGCCCAAGTACCCTGGACTGAAAGTATGCAGAGATACTTATTTAACACGGTGACCTTTTAAAAGTGATACCACGAAATTTGTTTACGATACTGTTGATGCATTTTCGTAATGATTATATCAAATTTTGAATATATATATATATATATATATATATATATATATATATATATATATATATATATCTTTTAATTTACTATTTGTGTATTTCTTTACGTATTAACTTATCGCCTATGTACAATTTGTACATTTCATTGTGTTTAGCGTTTTCTTTTAGTCCTGTTTAAGTGGTGTATGTTATTAAACACAATTACAATACACAATTTATTCTTTGAAAATACATTTTTTTTTAAATTATAATATATTAACAAAACATTTTTATAATGTATTAAACATTTGAGAATCATTTTCGTTTACATCCAACCTTTGTTTACATCCAACCTTCGTTTACATCCAACCTTTTGTTTACATATATTTGTTTATATATAACATTTGTTTACGTGCAGCACTTTATACATACAACATTTGTTTACATACATCATTTCGTTTACATACGACAATTGTTTACCTACACACAACAGCACACACAACAGCTATTTAAGCACAACATTCGTCATAAGACTGTCATCTCAAATTTGTGTCCAGTTTCCCAACTTTAGTTCCAGTTTCTAATCTGTCAACTCTTGTAGCAGGAAGATACGGTGCTGTCACTTTGTATGTTTCTGCGCCATCCTGCAATGCCAAATAGAAAGTTGAAGGCTGATATATCTATTTTTAAGATCTGTTGGGCTACATTACAAGTAAAGATGCCAGATTTTTTTCTGCCATAATAAGTTGAACAATTTCATTTCTTTTACGTCAGTTAAAACGGTGGTTCCCAACCCTCGACCCGCGGACAAGTACCGGTCAGTAGATAAAATGGTACTGGGCAGCCCAAGAAACATTAAATTATTTCCTTTTAACTTACCGCGGTGTATTTCTCTCGGGTTTGTACGACTTCCCGGGACGGGATGTTAACCGGGAGCTGAGCGGCCGTGAGCGGCAGCGGCATTGTAAATCAAAACAACTTAAAATAGAAATAATCAGCGTCCAACTCCCGCCCCCCCCCCCGGTGCGGGCTGCGGTGAAATTATGAAACGTTGACCGGTCCGCGGCAGCAGAGGCGCCGAGAGCCAACAAGGGCCCCAGGGCAGGACATCATTGCGGGCCCCTTAATAAACAATGAGTCGTGAAAAAATTGACATGGTCGGGGAGGCCGGGCCCCCTTACAGGTGCGGCCTCCTGGCAATGACCCACCTCTCGGCGTGTCTGCGCGGCAGGCCCGTAGCGTGCGGGGGGCAGGGCCTGCGTTTTGTCTGGCCGCCTCTGCTTGTTTGCTCTACTTAGTAATATTTATTTCATGCCCCCCCCTCTTGCTATTGGCCTGGCCCCTGCTGTAGAATGCCTGGCCCCTGCTATTGGCCTGACCCCTGCTGTTGAATGCCTGGCCCCTGCTGTAGAATGCCTGGCCCCTGCTGTAGAATTTTCACGCTACGGGGCTGGTCCGCGGCCAGAAAAAGCCTGAGAACCACCGAGTTAAAGAATGCTATTAATAAAATACGGAAATGTAGATACAGCTTAGGATAAAACTTATGAAATCAGAATACAATTTTTTTTGTGTGGAAAGAGGATTGCTTGAAACATTATATTATAAAATGTCTTTTATGAAGGCAATATATCATTACATACAGGCAAGTGAGCCACAAACCCGTGCAGACGTCGGAAAGAGATATTTTTGGCTCTCTGTAAAGGTGACATAGAATTGTAAGGACGGAAAGCTTGACCTCTTGGAATCTTAAAAAAAAGTAAAAATAAATACAAAGAAATAAAATTAAAATAAAATAAAAAAAAAATAGAAAGAAGACCATATTTTGAAATCGTCTGCAATATTCATTCAAAATAAAATAAAACAGATGACTACTTCATTAATTGTTCCAGAAAGCGCTCAAAACTTCAATTTTCATCCATGTCATGTGTTGATGAAATAAATATTTGTTTAAAGAATTGTTTAAAGATAAGTTTGTTTTATATTTGGGCAACAAGTAGCTTAATGTTAGATAGTTTACAAAATTAAACTGAAAGATGCCACATTTGTAAATGTCTTCACAACAACACAGTTTACGGCCAATAGAATAGCTAAGGCGTATGGACCATGAACTCCCATTTCACAAGAATCGCACCTCATCCGGGACTAGGTGAGCGAATGTCAGTGAACAAGAACCAAGAATGAGCACTTTAAAAATTCTAACAATGTAACAAACTTTAGATTTTAAATTTCAAAAAATATATTTATAATGGAAAAAAAAACAGCAAATGTAGTAAAAGACGATTTTGGGATAAAAACGTTATGTGCACATCTATGTGCACATGCACTTTTTTTGTGCTTTTCGTGCGTGTACATTTAAAGCAATTCAATTCAGAGGCGGACATATATCTTAGTTGTGGACCCGGGCGCTGAAGGAAATATTGGACCCCTTAAAAAAGAAATTCTTATAAAAAGTTTACTGTTGGGCTCTGGGGTGGGGGGGGGGGAGAGGACACTCTAAAGACAGAGCGGATGAAAATATGCCACCATTTTTCCCACTAACCTCAAGCCTGTACGCTTGTTAGGTTTAATTTTTTTTTTTAATTATCGGGAGATAACATCAAATTACTGAATAACAATGGTTATCTCCCATATGTAGACGATATAAACCCATTCAGCAGCGTGTCTAGGCACTGCCATCTGAATCACACTAGGCCGTGGAGATGAGAAAGATCGAGATTGATGACGTCACGACACTTACCCAGCCATTTTGAATTTCACTCTGAGTGTTGCTGATCAGTGGTTCATTTCATTTTGTCGTGGATAATTAATTTTGTTATTTATTTAAAAAGTTTTGACACTACTACACCAAACCTCTACGTCAACAATTTACTGTATTTTTCTTTACTCTTACTTTATCGTTTTAAAACAAACATTGCATTTTGTTGTCAGTCTTTCCATGACATGTTAAAAGTTAACTGTATTCTATTGTAAACGAAGTTGATTTGAAATGAAAAAGAAAATTTTACTTACAATTTATTAGCTACAACCATATAGCATCCAATTTTTTATTACACACCATAAAAACATTTTGAAAACGTAATGTGTCTATTTAATTAATATTTATTCATTTTTTATTCAGAACCTAGTACATCTCAATAGTAAATGTATGCTATCTCTAGTGAAAGAATATCTCGTAGTTTGGATTTCTTAAATCATCAAACATTACATTTTCATATTGCTCTTATAAATGTCTTTCTTTTTTATTTCAGTGTACAATGCCTAAGTGTTGTGTACCTGGTTGTCGTGGAAATTATGCAGCTACATTAACTACACCATATGAGAAGGTCAACATCTTTCAATTTCCATCTGACGAAACAATGAAAAAGAAATGGCTGAAATATATTCCCCGTGATTTAGAAGTTTCTAAAGCTACAGTGGTTTGTGAAAAGCATTTTGCACCACAATTTATAATTCGGATAGACTCGGCCACACGTCCTGATGGTACCATTATTAGTGTTCCACGAGATCGACCTAAATTGGCTTCTGGTGCCTATCCAACCATTTTTCCCAATACTCCATCATATTTATCCCAGGACCCACCACAGCCACGTAAAAATCCAGACACTAGGAGGGCAGAGGCTGCACGTCGAGACGATGAGATTTTGAATACGTTTTTGGAAAATGATAAAATTAATGAGTACTCTGACCTGATGGATAAACTAAGCATTTTTATGAAAGACTATCCACAGTGGAATTTTAAACAGACAGATGAAAAGGTTTGTTTGTACAAACTTGATATTCAAGATGTGCCGACTGTTGTGGTATCTGTATGTATTAGTTTGAATTTAAAAACCACTGTTTTCAAAGGTAAATTTAAGGTATCTAAGGCAAATTTAGCTTGGATTTTAGGTAAAAATAGCCATTTAACCTGTTGGTCAGTGTTGTCCAGTATCTTGAGTCATTTTTATAGCTTAGAGTTAGACAGAAAAGTAGGGAAGAGCAAATTGATATTGTTGGTAGTTCCTTGCGGGGTTTGTGTGACAGGCTGTCTAGGCTAGGTGGTACGTATGATGATGATGTCAAATTTAGATTGTCCTTTATTACTGAACAGTTCTTTCTTTTGTTTGCTTCCAAAAATAAATACAGTCCTCAAACATTAGTATTTGCCTATCAGTTGATGACTATATATCTAGAGCAGCTTATCAGTGTACCAGGGATAAAGTATTGACTCTTCCTCATATTTCTTTTTTAAATAAATTGTCAGCTCCATTAAAAGTTAAATTAACTGAGAATTCTAATGCTGCTTACCTTAAACAAAAGGCAACAGTCTTACAAACAATTGAAAAGGTTGTTATTCTTTTAGTAGATGAAATTTATGTCAATAGCAAGGTAACTTATAAAAGGTGGTTCTATTGTAGGAAAAGCTGCTAATGATTCCTCAGTTGCAGCAGGCACTGTATGATAACTTTTATGATTTTGCTCACTGTTATCTAAAAGTAAGGATGTTGTTTCTATGGTACCTGTCAGTAAATTATTACAACTGATTTTTTGAAAGAATGTTCTGTGAAAGTGTTGAACATGGTAGAACAGTCTGGTTTTCAAGTACTGGCTATCTTATCTGACAATAATCTTGTCAATAGAAAAATGTTTATGTCCTTTGGAAGTGGTAAAATTGGTGTCTTCTATTTGTCATCCTTGTAATGAACAGAGGAAATTATTTTTCTTATTTGACAGTGTCCATTTAATTAAATCTATACGGAACAATTGGATAGGACAGAGTGATGACTGTCAAACATTTAGGTTTTCCTCCTTTTAATGAAGAAGACAGTTCTGTAGAAACATGTGCCAAGTTTTTCCCTTATTCGACTGTTGTATAGCACAGAAAAAGACAATTCACTTAAATTGGCCCCAGGTTTGACTTATAAATCAATTTACCCATCAAGCATAGAAAGGCAAAATGTTAGTTTGGCATTAAAAGTATTTGATGAAAAAGTTATTGTCTCTTTAAAACATCTGGGTGATAAAGGAAAAATTGATGTTAGTGGTACTGTTGATTTTCTTAGCCGGCTTTTTTGAAATTATGGAGAATGTTTAACATTAAATCTTATGACAAGGTTACTTTAAAAGAGACCCAGATAGTAAGCCTTTTAAGTCCTCAACAGATGATAGATTAGATTTCCTGAGGAAAACATTAAACTGGTTAACTAAGTGGGAGAGCTATAACTTAAGACCTAGATCTGGTGGTCTTAGTAATGAGACATTCATAGCTTTAAAGCATACAGTTTCAGACATTTATAGAGCTTATTCCTTATTTATTAGATGTCTTAAAATTTCGGTATGTGCTAACTGGTAAATTTCAGACAGACTGTCTAGAGAGAGTAGGTTCGGTAAATATCGCAGATTGTGTGGCACTAATTATCATGTTTCTGTTCAGGAGCTCTTAGAGTCTGAAAAAAAACTTAGATTGGTTATGTTGTTTGCTTCACATGGTAAAATTTCTATTACTGATGTTTTGATTAATTTTCAAGATAATAATTTAGAAAGCAGTATTTCAGATGATAGTATCAATCATTTTGTTGATCTCATTGATAAATGTACAGAAACAGATTTAACTGAGTCAGAGAAGAAAGTATTAATTTTTATTGCTGGTTATATAGCTTTTAAGTTATGCTTGCAGTTCAAATAGGATTAAGTGTGGTTTTTGTACAAAAGAACTAGCCATAGATAAAACTCTAGATATTTCATTTTCAACTCAATTTCACTCATATTTACATGATTTAGATAGGGATGGATTAAAATGGCCTAGTCAGGTTTTAGTTGATGTACTGACTGTTCAGTTTTCATTGTTTAAAAAACTTATCAGCAAAGGGTATGAAGATTTTTTCCTGGCACAAAGTAACCAGAAACAGGTTTTATTAAAATTATTCCATACATGTCTTCAAACACATTTTTCACACATCTAGGTGATTGTATCTGTGGGCAAACTTTAGTAAATGTTTTTTTATTAACATCCAGCTATCTGGCTAACATATTTCTAAATAATTACAGTAAATCTGAAACAGATAAATGTTCACAAATAAAAAAGCTAAGAAAAGAAAAATTACAAACTTACACTAAATAGTTTTGTTAATGGGGTTTTAATGTAAAGGAATTTTTAAGTCTATTGTTATTGGTTTTTGCAGGTGCAGGGGGAGCACAAGTATTCTTTTTTTAATGTCAGTCTAAACATTGTCAGTCTAAACATGTTTTTTTTTTTAATTTTTAACTAATATTTTTGGCAAAATAATTAACATTGTTTCAAGTATTCATTTCAGGTAACTGTTACCACAAGGCGAAGGCCTAGGTAATAATCTGTTCTTAAATTAGACCTACTTAAGATATTTAAATTGTTGGATATTATTATAATATCATTACTTGAAAATATCTGTTAAACAAATTAGACAGGCATACGTTATTTCAAACAGATGATGAAAAGGTCTGTTTGTACAAACTTGATATTCAAGATGTTTTTTTTTTCTACATTTTAATTTCTTTGTGTGATACAAAAAATGTTGTTTTATTTATTTATTTAAATGTATGACTAAAATAAAAGCTGTATCAATATTTTCTCTTTCATATAAAATACGGAGGATGTTGTTGGACTTAACTGAGCATATTTTAAAGGAATAAACTTATTAAAATTTTACAATGTGTTGTCGTACCATCTTACTGATAACTATTAGTTGTAATGTAAAATGTTGTTGTTTACTAGTATAATTGTTTGTCTAAATACAGTTTTGACTGTTATATGTCCAATATTTACTTAGAGTTTGCATATATAGAAAAAAAAAATTAAGCACCAGTGTGCTGTCTCAAATCAAAACAGTAACACGCAAGGCTAGCCTTAGTAGCATAGTAACACACTCGCCAGCCTGTACTATTCAGCTGGCGGCTATGGGTAGCTATTTTCACGTCACAGCACAGTGGAGTTGGCCCGTCTAT
>JAGDYQ010000015.1:2219092-2261579 GCA_021962125.1 Bulinus truncatus | reverse complement strand
AAATGCATAGCTATGTGGGGGGGGGGGGGGCTCTTGTGCAAGGGGTCTTATTATTGTGAGAGGCAGATTTGGCCAGTAAGTGACTTAGTGTGGCAATCCATAAGAACTGATTACTGTGTGTGATGTCACCGGTAAGGATGAGATGAAATCTCTTAGATCCCATAGACCAACAATGGGACTGTCTATGTGAAGCCCTTCTTTCATCCCCACCACAATGCCAGCCGATAGCGCAATGGCCTTGGAGGCACCAAGAGAGATACAGCTGGGAATTTAAACATGACCTGAAACATCCATTTGCATTCTCACTGGAGATCAAACAGGGACCATCGGTCGACAGTCAAGCGCTTTACCGCACGACCATCCGTCTCTGGTTTCAACCTAGCATATGTTGACATTCATTTAACACGTATTAAACTGAATATTAAAAAAAAGATTCCAAGAATATTTGATGTTGTGAGAGTTATATAGCTCGAGGTAAAAACTAATGGATAGAAAAGGTTAAAACTAATCAAGATATTCAGTAATGAGTCTAGTTAATTGAATAAAGAGGCTGGAGATTGATTAACGGAAACGTCTAATAAAAAACGGTTTTATTTAAGAAATAATTAATAACATAATAACGCTATAAGCCAATGAACATCTCCTATTGCGTCAATATAAAGTTAATCAAAACCACCCATTGCGTCACGATAAAGTTAATCAAAACCACCTACTAAGCATAGATTAATTGGCCACACACACACACTCACTCACACACACACACACAGATGACACAAAATTAACCAGGGAAAGAATTAATCTGGTATAAATGTTGACATCCTCAGTCAAATGTCACTTCCTGTGAGATCCCTGTGAGAATACCCGGGTCAAGTGACGTCCGTTGCTCTTCCTTCAGACTCCCACTGAACTAATTCCTCTCTGCGAGACTCTGTCACGGAAAAAATTCAGTTGTTCGTTTTTGTTTTGTTTTTTCTCTCTCTTGCCGCATCGGGGAAATATTTCTCTCTGTCAATGTTTGTTTTATTTAAGCTGTCACTATATTCGCTGCACCTTTTGCCTTCCCCCCCCCTCCCCTTATTCCTTGCCTGACCCCCTCCCCAGCCACACCCACCACCCCACCTACCCTACCCCCCCCGCGTCCATTCTCTCTCCTTTGAATTTTATCTGTGATAAAAAATCAAAATCAACAACTCTCCATCGATGGCTGATGATCACCCCCCCCGAGCTTCAATTCTGCCTCACATTGACAACTATTTTGGTAATTTATACACTACACTGATGCGTGACACTGCATTGAACACTCAAAAAATGGGGGATTTATTGTTAAAGCCCTTTTGGATGCCTCAAAAAACCAAGTCGTCTATCTGTGTGGTGAAATCTCCACACTGGATCCCCTCCTGGTCGTCTATCTAGTGCTCCGAAATTTGTGTTGGAACGAAGCCATCAGGCTGTGTGTTGTTATACTTTGAAAAGGAAAGGGTGGGGGGAGGGGGTGAAGCAAGCTTATCTGTCAGTAGGTTGATTTATATGTTGGCGGCTTTCATAGGTCAGTGCTTGTTTTGACATTACTTTGAAATGACGTCATTCATAACAGCTGAGTGTGAAAGGACAAGATGGAGAAAGGAGAAGTACACGTTAACCGTATTTTGAAATATATATTTGTATCTTTGATGATAATAAAATGTAGTGTATGAAATAATTCGTGTTATCATTAGAAAGCAACCTAGCAGCTTAGGGGCTTTATATGGACCCTTTAAACGCCACCGTTAAATCCGCCTCTGTAGGCCACAATTTCGAGGCATCATCATTTTCCATTAATTTTTCCACTTCAGTTAGAGAAATAAAATAGCCAGGTCAATAGCAAAGGGAGAAAAGAGGATTAAGAAAATGTGCAGACAACTTTTACCTGTTGCTATGTACAGGAGCATTGTTTAAATTCGTGCTGTGAATGAAAAAAAAAACCAGGTAAAATGAGTCGGTTTGAATTACGTTTCGCATATTTATTGCCGAAAATCCTTTCTAAGTAAACTATGAAACATTCTGGGGTTTTCCCCTCGGAGAATAAAGCGCGGATGCCATCCTTTATCACCTATAAGACTCTTTTAAAATCATGATAGATAGATAGATAGATAGATAGATAGATAGATAGATAGATAGATAGATAGATAGATAGATAGATAGAGATATTATAATTTCTCTATCACATATAAAGCTACTTTACACTCAATATCAATCAATCACTGCAGCAACCACGCTTTATTCTCGAGCGATGAGAACTTTAATGCATTTTATACCATTTTTTGAAAAAAAGACTTGTTTCTTTTTTTTTAAGTCCTTTTTTTTTTTGAAATTTTTGTTCAGACTGTCATTCATTATTTCCGTGGCGTTGGTCGATGATTTTTTTTTCTTCGAAAAACTAATTCCTTCACACTATCCATAATAAGTAGTCTGTGGGTGTTATTTTAAGCATTACAAATAAAAATGGTGTGACGAATTTTTCTACTTTTCCACATCGCCTGTCCCACATCTTAATGTTTATACCCATAAAGCCATTAATTACTTTCGTAGAATGCGCACAAAAGAAATGGCTAAATGTATGGGTTCCCTCCCTTAGCACATTTTGTTAGTCCCCAAAGATATTTTGTTGGATGGTGTGTGTGAGGGGGGGGTCTATGGTGATTATATAACTAGATAACGCCCACTTCATTCTGGTCAGAAGTAATTATAGTCTTTTACTTGTTTCTAAACTATTCAGACTCGGTGGGGGGTGGGGGGGTGAGGGGGCGAGCAAACAAAAAAAAATCAATGGAGTTGTCCATCATAAATGTATACAGGCTATTATTATCTGGGAGGACTTAAAATAAACATTGTCATTATTTAGGAAGTGGAAAATAATAAGTAAGTAACAAAGTTTCTAATAAAATAATAGCGTGTGTGTGTGTGGGGGGGGGTTGGAGATAGAGTTATAAGGAGATAACCTTAACTGGTCAGGATGTAGCTAATAATAGATCCATGCTGTAGTGTGAATGAACTTACTATGTTGCGGCTAATAGTGATTGATATAAGAGGGATGTCAAAGGTCATGTCTGAGCCGTTTTTGAGCACTTGGGCATGCGCAACGAAGGCTCACACTGAGACACCCGGGCCGCACAATAGCTTTTAATGGTTGTAGCTAAATGACAAAGTACGATTAGTGCAATCTTTTAATGGTTGTAGCTAAATGATATAAAGTACGCTTAGTGCAATCTTTTAATAGTTGTAGCTAAATGACATAAAGTACGATTTGTGCAATCTTTTAATGGTTGTATCTAAATGACATAAAGTACGCTTTGTGCAATCTTTTAATGGTTGTAGCTAAATGACATAAAGTACGCTTTGTACAATCTTTTAATGGTTGTAGCTAAATGACAAAGTACGCTTAGTGCAATCTTTTAATGGTTGTAGCTATTATTCAGTTTTTAACTGCATTGATAATTATTTAAGTCTAAATGCTATGTTGTACGTATATGTGTGTGAATTGTACAGCTTTTGAGATAATCTTCTTAGCATATATATATATATATATATATATATATATATATATATATATATATATATATATATATATATATATATATATATATATATATTTTTATTTTTTTTTTTCTTAAGTATGTTTTTACGAATGTTAAAACTTGGAAATTATTTTTTGTATAAAACAAAATGTAGCGTTCTGACAAAACTGAATCAACTTAAATCAATCACCAACAACTATGATCAGGAGTAACGCCGTGTGTAATTTCATCTGAAGTAATAAATATATCTCTTGTAACCAGATTTATTCAATATTCTAGTAAATATAAAGACAATTAATTCTCAATGTTCACAATGACGATAAAAAATCTGGAGTTGTGGAGACCGAGGTCATTCAGTAAGTCAGTTGATACAAACCCGTTTTAAAAGTTACTAACAAACATAGATAGTAGTTGGTAATCAGTAGTTGGTAATCAGTAGTTGGTAATCTGTAGTTGGTAATCAGTAGTTGGTAATCAGTAGTTGGTAATCTGTAGTTGGTAATCAGTAGTTGGTAATCTGTAGTTGGTAATTGGTAGTTGGTAATCAGTAGTTGGTAATCAGTAGTTGGTAATCAGTAGTTGGTAATCAGTAGTTGGTAATCTGTAGTTGGTAATCAGTAGTTGGTAATCTGTAGTTGGTAATCAGTAGTTGGTAATCGTTAGTTGGTAATCTGTAGTTGGTAATCAGTAGTTGGTAATCAGTAGTTGATAATCGGTAGTTGGTAATCAGCAGTTGGTAATCTGTAGATGGTAATCGGTAGTTGGTAATCAGTAATTATTGTTAATCAGTAGTTGGTAAACAATAGTTGGAAATAAAATTTTATTGATATGGACGTGCAGTGAAGTGGCATAACTGAATTACACAGTGACTTCGCCAGTTAAATAATTAGTTTGAGAATTTATATTTATTATTATTGATATTTTCTTTTATTGTCAAATTAGAAAAATTTTATTGTTGTATCTTCGCTAGTTTTTGTGCAGTGATGTTTAGAATTTTCATTTTGTTATGAATTGTATGGGTAGATAGAGGGATATATTTCACTGGCCTCCTCTCTATCTTTACTGTTTTTTTAAAATGTATCGAACAATTTTTTAAATGTTTTTTTTCGGATTATATTATTAGCAGGAAGACAGAGTCAAAACATTTAAATTTACAGTCTGTGCATTTTTTAGAGCATTTTCGAAAAAAAATGCTCTATTGTCCCCGTTTTGTTGTCTGTCTGTCTATCTGTCCGTCATCACCCTAGATCTCAACAACCATAAGTCCCAGACCCATGATGTATATATCATTTTGTAGGTCTTGGCCTGCCAAGAAATGACTTTTTTCCATTTCGCGATCTGACCTCTCAGGGCCGTAAAAGGGGCCTTAGTACCGTTTTTTACTATATAAGCTATATTAATAAAGGAGCGCTATATCTCAGCAACTATAAGTCTTAGACCCATGATGTATATATCATTTTGTAGGTCTTGGCCTGCCATGTGTACATCAAAAGTTCATTTCGCAATAGGACCTCTGAGGGCCGGGCTTCAGGGCTCATAAGGGGCTTATATATTATATATACACCTTGTACGTTCAATAGCCCGTTCATTTGGTGCGAAATACTGCAGCACGTAGTTTCACCAAGATTTATTAAGAAACTCATCAAATGAAATAGTTAGCTTGTGTTCTGAGTTTAATTGAAAGTATCAGAGCTATGCAACAATTGACGGAGTTTTCGGACGATTAAATGACTACAATTTCGAATGTTTTCAATTATGAGTCCTATTTCAGTAACCACAAACCACTTGTAGTTAGATTTAAGAGAAAATAATTTTTTTTCAAATATAAAGAAACGTCTTTATAAATTTTTTTTTACAGGTATATGCATTACACAATTGAATTTATAAACATTTCCAAAATTTACAAATATTTACTGAAAGCTAACAAACGTACTGATACATAACATGAAAATGCGCTAACACGTCCTGTGTCCAGAATGGAACAGGCTTAATTGCTTGTTTTATTAATACAATGCACGTTTTCATCGTTTCTCAGGAGCTCCAGAATGATAGTGGCCATAGATGATTTACATAATGTGAGCATGAAAACATGGCACTATAAATCTGCCCTAATAGAAACCAGGAATTTAAGACATTATCGAAAATGGCATCATTTTCTTTCAGAGTACATATATATATATATATTAGGGCTGCTGATTAAACTGCGTTAATTAGCGATTAACGCGTCAAAAAAATTTGCGATTAAAATTTTTAACGCAACACTTCAATGCGGTAATTTGACTAAATGCGGAAAGTTCACCAAAATGATAAATAAAAGAATTTCACCATTTGAAGTTTAAGTTCCGTCCACTTATTAAGTAGATCTACCACACCCACCCTGCCGCAATTCGCACATACCCTCACCCCCAGGTATGTCGACTGAAACCCCACTTGTAATATATGATGAAGATGTTTTGGTAATTTGCCCTTCGACAAGTAAACCTCCTGCTCCCTTACCGGTCGATGTAAAAAGAGAAAACTGTCATTCACTAGTTTACAGTATATACTGTAGTGTATTGGTGGAGGTACTATAGTGTATTGTTGAAGGTAACGAGATGCTAGAAATTTTGTATCATCATTTTTTTGCGCATAATTTGTATCGTATTTTGATAGTATAACATCTTGCTAAAACATCTTTACCCGAGACAGTGGTTGTATTTTTCATAATTATTGTGATACTGAGTTAAATTTTATATATGGCTTTGATTTACTGCAATTAAATCGTTATTAATGCGTTAAAAATATGCGATTACATTTTTTAACACAAACACCTAAATGCGTTAAATTTTACCCAAATGGTTTTATTTCAGAGTTGCAGATAAAATAAAAAAAATCAGTAAATAACCCAATTCTATAACCAGATCAGACGAGATTTAAAAAAAAAAGTAAGGAAAAAAAAAACCCGAACACAGAGTGTCACGTTTAAATAAAATCATAGCAGCTTATATGACCTTGAAACAATAGGATTGCCATTTCTTAAATTCAACTTACGACCACAGACATGATACAATTAATGAACACCTGCACGTGTTGTAGTTTGATTGACAAGTGTCATGGCTTTGAAACAATGTAACTTGTGGTTGGTAAATGACGTCATCTACCACAGTCGGCGAGTTGAAGGACAAATTTACTTTTAATCTTCTTTTGAAGTTATTCTTATACTCTTTCATTCATTTACGTTCTTACTATCAACTATTTAGTTCAATGTTTCAGTGAATGTGAACAACCGAATTTTTTATCGGTCTGTCAGTTATATTAATAAAAAATATTGTAAAATGACACTCTTTGAAGTTATCGGTCGGCTTTCATTTTTCATCTTCTGTTCTTTCTTTCCTGTTGACGACACACTTTATAACAAGTCGCGACCCACATGTGAGGCTGAGAACAAATGAACAAGGATGCTTTTGCTCGCGTCAAAAATGAGTCGAACATTTCAAGGTCTGGCTTGTCAAAGACGTCACACACACACACACACACAAAGGTTTAATACTTTATTGCTTAGGCCAAGTAAGTGCGAAAAAATAACAACACGTTATTATTTTTAAATGACATGTTGATAGAATTTAAAAATGTTACAATTAATAAATAAACTATTTTTTCGATTAAATATGCGTTAATTTGCGATATTTTTTTTAATTATGCGTTAATTTCGATTAAAATTTTTAATCGAACAGCAGCTCTAATATATATATATATATATATATATATATATATATATATATATATATATATATATATGTATGTATAGATAGATAGATAGATAGATAGATAGATAGATAGATAGATAGATAGATAGATAGATAGATAGATAGATAGATAGATAGATAGATAGATAGATAGATAGATAGATAGATAGATAGATAGATAGATAGATAGATAGATAGATAGATAGATAGATAGATAGATAGATAGATAGATAGATAGATAAGCTTCTAACCCTAACCCTATCCGCAAAAGCATGAAATAAAATCATATGTTCAGCAATATTAAGTAAATCATATGTTCAGCAATATTAAGTAAATTATATGTTCAGCAATATTAAGTAAATCATATGTTCAGCAATATTAAGTAAATCATATGTTCAGCCATATTAAGTTTAATTTAATGAAAACGTGCAGCACTGTTTGCACATCTTTTATTATTTTACCTTACAAGAAATAAAACGTAACTTTTAAATAAACAAACGTAAAGCTTGGAGATCTGCTTTGCACTCAAACTTCCTCAATTCTCATAACAACACTGGTGTCTGTAAAGTACCACATGACGTTTGAAGGATTATGTCAGAATACTTAGAGGTGAGATGTAAGACGGCGCAGTCATTGGAAACAACAAAACAAACATTACTTCTAATTCTTACCACCACACCTCACCACCTTACTTGTACTTACGTCATAAGTTTAAGACCATTCCACTTCTTTTTTTGGTTTATTTTTAAACCAGCTTGAAAAAAATGTTCAGCAAAATTAAAAGACGGGCCTGGGAATATTTAATAATCAGTTGATGCTGCTTGAGCCCTTGATTTTAATTTGTCCCAACAGATTCGATCGAAAGTGCATCAGTAGTCTTCAAAGAAAATATAGATCGATACAAGAGGTTCATTTGGTAACACTTTTAGATAATTTCTGTTCTGTCTACCTTTAAATCTGTTTATACTAAGCTTAACTGAAACTTTCAACACAAATAATCAAGTGTAACTATTTATAACAATCTTTGAAAGCTGAAGTAATTATCAACAAAGTAAATCGAAATGATTCGCTCGAGACATTCCAGAATACATATTACAGAATTAGAATATATTGCTAAATACTAAAAGAAAACAGACATGTTAAATATAAAAGACTGTTGAATGAGGAAATTAACCTATACATATGGGGCTTAACAAGGAAAGATAACTCTTAGAATTTGTGTGACTTAAGGGTTTTTTTTTTACACTCAAGGCTCCTGGCTTGTTAAAAACGCAATGTACCGACTAGTGTTGTTTTAGTCCCAGGTCATATTTTAGTTTCAGTTTTTATTTCGTTTTTTATGTAATAATTTTAGTTTTCGTCTAGTTTTAGTCTTACTTCTAATTTTAGTTTTAGTTTTAGTTCTCGTTGACGAAAAGTCAACATTTTCGTTAACGAAGGTTTTAGTTTTAGTTTTTGTGAACGAAAGCAACACTATATTTTAGTTTCAGTTTTTATTTCGTTTTTTCTGTAATAATTTCAGTTTTCGTCTAGTTTTAGTCTTGCTGCTAATTTTAGTTTTAGTTCTCGTTGACGAAAAGTCAACATTTTCGTCAACGAAGGTTTTAGTTTTAGTTTTCGTCAACGAAAACAACACTAGTACCGACACAATGTACCGACACAGTGTACAGACACAATGTATTAACACAATGTACGGAGACAATGTACCGACACAATTTACAAACACAGTCTACCGACATAATGTACCGACAAAATGTACCGACACAACGTACCGAAACAATGTAGAGACACAATGTACCGACAAAATGTACCGACACATTGTAGCGACACAATCTACCAACACAATATAAAAACACAATGTGTACCGACACAACCGATGCACCCAAATACTCATTTAAAACAAATTATATATGTCATCCATTTTTTTAAAGTGGGTTTGCGAAAATATCAAAAATAATGTAAATGGTTTTGATGGCATAATAAATACGGAAGTACAAAGAGAAAAGGATTTGATCGATAATTGTGTTTTAGTAAAGTTACTTTAATTATATGCACAAACTATACCCTGTATCACAAATAGTGTCGTCTTTTTTTTTATTGAATTTAGCAATATATATATACAGTCGATTCCGCTTAATTGGGACACATCGGGACCGAGGCTTTTTGTCCCAATTAACTGCTGTCCCAATTAAACATACAAATTTACTATTGGCTTCTTGGTTTGGTTCCTTTGAGATTTGTCCCAAATAAGCGGCTGTCCCAATTAAACGGTGTCCCAATTAAGCGGAATCCACTGTATATATATATATATATATATATATATATATATATATATATTAATGGTCAAACATCATTGGTTGGTTCGGTTGGTTTGTTTGGATAGTTCGTTTAGCTGGTATTGTTAGTTAGTTTGGTTAGTTGTTTGGTTTGGCTGGTTAGGTTGGTTAGTGTTGACGGGTAAAACGTAATTTGTGACGGGTTTGGTTCGGTTGGTTGGTTGGTTTTGTTGTTTTGATTGGTAAGTTCGTTCGGATTGTTTGTCTGGTTTGGTTAGCTGGTTTAGTTGGTTGTTTAGTTTCGTTGGTTTTGGTTGGTTTGATTGGGTGACTCGGATGGTTTGGTTGGTTGATTGGTTTGGTTTGGTTGTTTGGTTGGTTAGCGTTGACGGGTAAAAATTAAATTGTGACGTATGAAATGTAGGTGTTTTCTGCACATTAGGTAGATGGCATATATTAGCACCCATATCTTTACCTAATGGTGTGTTAGAAATGTTTCAAGTGTCACGTTTGAACTCCAGACAACGCCGGATACACTGCTAGTATATATATATATATATATATATATATATATATATATATATATATATATATATATATATAGGGTTGCCATATTTTTTCACGGACCAACCGGGACAGTTCTGTCTTTTTTACTTCAGGTTTAGGGATGTCGGTTTCGGGAGGGGGGGGGTATGAAAACAGTAATGTAAAAAACACTTAAAATATAGAATTTTATTCATAATGGTACACAAACATGATATTTTTACAAAACAAAACAATTTTCTACTTGTTGTACCACTCGTATTTTTCACCTCCAACGAACTTCTCTGCTGACGACTTCTGTAAATTTGTATTACTGTGTTACTTACCAAAATATTACTGATCACACAAGAGCAGATTAATCATTCTCTGATCTAATAATTTTGCTCAATTATTTCCAAGAAACTGTGCCCTGAATCTAAACCGGGACAATTTCAACAACCGGGCGGGACACCGGGACAACCCAGTATATCCGGGACTGCCCCGGCGAAACCGGGATGTATGGCAAGTATATATATATATATATATATATATATATATATATATGAATGTATCTATGGAGCATGCTATTACCGGTAGTTTAAAAAAAACTGAATAAATTATATGATACAATGAAGATAGTGAACAAAATATCTGAGTACGTCATTTGATAAATAATTGTTTCCAAGTTTGAAAATGCGCACGTAATGTCGTTCACAGAGTTGATCTATTTTTAATACATTCATGATATAAAAATAATGTTTTAGTGATTAGTGTGTAACGTACACACACATACATACACCATGCATAAGCCTACATGCATACAGACATTGGCGTCAGGGGCGCCGAGAGCCAACAAGGGCCCCAGGGCAAGACATCAATGCGGGCCCCTTAATAAACAACGAGTCGTGAAAAAATTGACATGATCGAGCCGGCCGGGCCCCCTTACAGACGCGGGCCCCCTGGCAATGACCCCCCCTGCCCCCCCTCTCGGCGTGCCTGATTGGCGTGTATACAGAGAGAGCATTGCCGGCTCTAGGCATAGGCGACTTAGGCAGCTGCCTAGGGCGCCAAATCGTTAGGGGCGCCAAATTTTAGAAAAAAAACTTTCTTTACTGTTTATGCAGAAGGGTTGGGCGTCCTAAGAGATTACTGCCTAGGGCGCCTAATTGCCTGGGGACGGCTCTGAGAGAGAGATATAGAACAAAGATCTAGGGCTAATGGACGCTTCGTTTAATATGTACTACCATACTCCATTTCCCTTCCGAACTAACTGACTCATCGAGATAAATAGTTAACTAGGCAAGAGTCATGTCAAACATTACTTGTACACGAATGAACCTGTTCGTTTGAGTTTAAATAAATTGTTTTTCATTCGTTGCAGTGGGTAGAATTAATTAAGCAGGCTAAATTTTTTTATTTTTTTTTTACAAAACTGAAATAATATTTTGATTTACTAGTGGCAATTTTCTCACTTGTTTATCTACCAAAACTATTTAAGCTGAAATCGTTATTTCATGATATGTGCACCTGTTTCGACAACTACTCCAGTCTATAAATAGATTTTACTACATGTTAGGCCCACAAATTAAAAAAAATAAGTTTTTACATTTTTTTTTATTTAAGGTATTCTGGAAATACAGACAATCATGTAATCGGGCAGCGACCAGGGGCGCCTAGAGCCAACAAGGGCCACAGGGCAGGACAATGAGTCGTGAAAAAATTGACATGGTCGGGGCGGCCGGGCCCCCTTACAGATGCGGGCCCCCTGGCAATGACCCCCCCGCCCCCCCCTCGGCGTGCCTGTCAGCGACTAGCCCAATCAATTGACTTTATTTATGTTTATTTATTACATTATATAAAACAAACTAATAATTATTTTTTTAGAGCATTTTCGAAAAAAAATGCTCTATTGTCCCCGTTTTGTCTGTCTGTCTGTCTGTCCGTCATCAACCTAGATCTCAACAACCATAAGTCCTAGACCCATGATGTATATATCATTTTGTAGGTCTTGGCCTGCCATGTGTGCAGCAAAAGTTCATTTCGCGATCTGACCTCTGACGGCCGTAAAAGGGGGCTTATAAAGTACCTTTTTTTACTATATAAGCTATATTAACAAAGGAGCGCTCTAGATCTCAGCAACCATAAGTCCTAGACCCATGATGTATATATCATTTTGTAGGTCTTGGCCTGCCAAGTGTACATCAAAAGTCCATTTCGCGATCTGACCTCTCAGGGCCAAAATATAAGAGTTTCTTATGTACCGTTTTTGCTTATATTTTAAATATACATAATAAAAGCTAATCAAAGGGGCGTAATCATTATTTATTTTTGTAATAGTTATTCAACATGATTACTTCCCTCTCTAAATTTATCAAAATCCATGCGTGTGGAGCAATATTTATGGCTGTAACCCGGGAAAAAAAGTACGGATTTCGTCCGGCGTAACCGAAAATGCTCTAAAATGTCCTTTGTCCGAAACGGAAAAGACTTAAATTGCTTGTTTTATTTTAAATGACCTACCCCTGAAAAATATTAAATCCCCAGTCGCAAGTACGCGTGACCAAATAGCTAACAGCTCAAAGAGAAAGCTGAGCATGAATGTCGTTCTTTAAGGCTTATGAAAAGTAAAAACTTTTTTTAAGCCGATAATTCAAATAAATCTTTATTAACGAACTCAAATTCGCCTCATTTTTACTTAAAGTAAGTACTATTCAAATTCTCGCTGACTCCAACCTCCCACAAGTCTTACCCGAAATGACGCCCCTGAATATCTGATAGTGAATGTCAATAAAACTAGAATGTGACATCAGTGAAACTAGAATGTGACATCAGTGAAACTAGAATGTGACATCACTGAAACATTTTTTACAAAGCCTCCATTCTTCAGCGGATATGGGTCAAAGTTCAACATAAATGACCAAATTTGCTATCATCTGCATTTCATCATCTCTCAAATTAGTTAATTTCAAGATGATCATTTTTTTTATGGGCATCTTGAGGTTCTTTCTATTGCTCTGTTTCTTGCTACATTTTAATTACGCAGTGAACAATTGCCAACTTGAAGAGACTTTGGATAAATTATTAATACACAGAAATCGAACAGCTATGAAAACGAATGAAAAATATATACTTCATTTTTTACCCGGAATCCGAAATAACAATTGGTTATTATATTTGTCTATTTATTTATGTGCCCATATTTCTTTTTTTTTTAATTACAGCTTTGTAAATTTCAAATAATTGTACCACAAAACACAAATCTTTAATTCTATACTAAATGAATGTGTGCTTAAAAAAATGTGCTACAAAACACAAATCTTTAATTCTATACTAAATGAATGTGTGCTAAAAATAAATGTGCTACAAAACACATTTTAATTCTATACTAAATGAATGTGTGCTAAAAAATGTGCTACAAAACACAAATATTTAATTCTATACTAAATGAATGTGTGCTAAAAAATGTGCTACAAAACACAAATATTTAATTCTATACTAAATGAATGTGTGCTAAAAAATGCGCTACAAAACACAAATATTTAATTCTATACTAAATGAATGTGTGCTAAAAAAATGCGCTACAAAACACAAATATTTAGTTCTATACTAAATGAATGTGTGCTAAAAAATGTGCTACAAAACACAAATATTTAATTCTATACTAAATAAATGTGTGCTAAAAAAAACCATACAAAACACAAATATTTAATTCTATACTAAATGAATGTGTGCTAAAAAAAATGCGCTACAAAACACATATCTTTAATTCTATACTAAATGAATGTGTGCAAAAAAAAATGCGCTACAAAGAACGAATCTTTAATTCTATACTAAATGAATGTGTGCTAAAAAAATGCGCTACAAAGAACGAATCTTAGATTCTAGACTCGAAATAAAAACTCATGGCCAACGTCAGCTGTCAAGCATGACTTCATCTCAGACAAACTTTCTTTTTATAAAGCTCTCCACAAACGTCATGTGTGTGTGTGTTTTATTTTTTTTTTTTTTTGCTGTGTGTGTATTGTTGTGCTAGTGTGTAAATGTGCCAGAGTGTGTGTGTGTGTGTGTTCGCATTACACTGCTGTCGTCTATAGCTTTGCATTTTCTGTCAATGGGCGAGCTAAACCGGCACAGAGAATATAGAATATGCATATGTATAGTGTAGCGGAACGCTCCGTTCTCGGTGCTACTGGTCATTTTTCTTTTTTTTTTTTAAGATGTAGGCTCATTAGTCATAGATGTCATTGTTTTAATGTCATGTTAACTAAATCATATTAAATGCTGGGTGAGATAGTAGCAAAAACAATGATATATATATATATATATATATATATATATATATATATATATATATATATATATATATATATCACTTTTAAGGGGGTGCGGCGCCCCCCCCCCTTGAATTTCCAGTCTGCCCCCCCTAAAATTTTAACTTTTTTAACTTTGTAATTCATTTTAGTTTATATGTATCATTTTTATTTTTATAATTCATTTGATTTATTTCTTAAATTTAATATTTGAAAGAAATTATAATTAATTTACATTTTACAGTAATCACATAATTGAGAGTTGCTGTGGTATATTTTAAAACTAGTTGCAAGTACCCGGCTCTTCCCGGGTTTAAAATAAGGTTTTCTGTTTATTTAAGAAGCGTAATTTGACGTTTAATTAAGATTTAAAATAAGACGTGTAAAAAAGGGTTTATTTGCATGAAATAAAAGGGTACATTTATCTTAAAGCAATGTGATACACAACATTTTTGGCAGTTCCTCTCTCTCTCTCTCTCTCTCTCTCTCTCTCTTTCCCCCTCCCTCTCTCTCTCTCTTTCCCCCTCCCTCCCTCCCTCTTTCCCTCCCTCCCTCTCTCTCCCTCCCTCCCCCTCTCTCTCCCTCTCTCCCTCTCTCCCTCTCTCCCTCCCTCCCTCTCTCCCTCCATACCTCCCTCCCCCCTCTCTCACTCCCTCCCTTTCTATCTCTCTCTCTCTCTTAGGCATGACTGTAGCAAAATATGACAATTCCTATGGATGACGAAATGGAATGTAACAATATAGTAAGTAATGTGATATTTGGTTCCCCGTACCGATCATATTTATAGTAAGTTAGCTATGTGGGAGAGAAGCTCGTAAAACCTGAAATCAGTGTAAAAGTTTGCCAATTTTCATGTCTTCGATATCCAAAATAATTTATTACAATTAAAGTACCCATTAAGATGGAACGAAACCTGTTTAAGAACATTCCCCATGTAATTTTGTGTATGTGTACCAAATTTCACGTTATTTGGTTGTCTGGATCTTGAGTTTTAAGGGAACAGACAGACAGACAGCAAATGCGTCTTATAAGTATAGAGAAGTATTGTCATCTACCGAATGACGGCAAATGTAATTATTAAAGAAAATACAATTATTTATTATCTTTTCATAAATTACTTTTTGTTTATTGAGTTTCCCGTTTCCGGTTTCAGTTTCATGTTCATCATCATTCATGATAATTATCAGTAATTTTCTGATCTAATTTCACTATCAAATTTGTAAACAAACTGACATTACGAATCAGTTGACGACAGAAGTGCTCAATGTTCATTTTTATTTTAATATATTATTTTTTAATAATATCGATTAAATACTTGCTACAGAATTACTATATTCTATTATTGAATTAAGGGGGTAAAATTTGTCTTTCGGTCATATTTTGTCTTGCACCTCCTTAAATTTTCAAGGGGGGGGCGGCGCCCCCCCTTGAATTTTGACTTGCCCCCCCCTTAAAATATTTCATTCCGCCGCCGGTGATATATATATATATATATATATATATATATATATATATATATAGAGAGAGAGAGAGAGAGAGAGAGAGAGCTGCCATAGCATTCCATACCTTAGTTCACAGCTTGACAAACTGTTGGAGTCGAAAGTATATTTCGAGTATAATATTTTTATTAGAACGAAAATGATTGTGTCTATTCATACTTCAGACAGTTATGGCTATTGTGATGTTAAATGCGCAAAAATATAAGGCTTGCGATTATCTTTATCATGCTGTTTTTTTTTTTTACCTCACACATTTGTTTTAATCAACCTACATTCTTCACTATAGACTTAGAAGACGTGCACTAAGTGGCGTCACTAGAGGTTGTGTGTGTGGGGGGGAGGGGGTTACGAGCCGCACCGGGTGACACTAACATTGGGGTGACACCAAAATGAACAGTTCTAAATTTCATAGCAGAATGAACTCGACATAGTCGGTTTTGTAGCCGATCATAATGAAAAAGCATGAGCAGTAGCAAAGGCTGCCATCATGCAGAGCAGTACCACAGGCTACCACCATGCAGAACGTCTGGAACTTAGGTACATGAATACAGTTCAAAGCTGCTCGGATCAATTAACGTTTGTTTTTTGGTTGTTGTTTTTTTTGCAAAAAAAGGACGCATGTAGTCACGTGGTTTCATGAAATTGGAGACGTAATTACAGTCAGTAATACTATCGTTTTTATCGCTAAAAGTTTGTTAAAGTAAATTCTCTAAGGTATAGGGCAGGGAAATTCGAAATATATTTCATTGCTCATGGTGGGAGTCTTGAGGGGGTGCAGGGGCGCCGAGAGCCAACAAGGCCCCAGGGCAGGACATCATTGCGAAAAAATTGACATGGTCGGGGCGGCCGGGCCCCCTTACAGATGCGGGCCCCCTGGCAACGACCCCCCCTGTCCCCCCTCTCGGCGTGCCTGAGGGGGTGACACCCTGAATTTCCTGCACCGGGTGACACCAACCACAGTGACTGCTGGTGATATCCATTCTCTGAGTTTCTTCTCTATCCCGCGCCAATTATCCCTGTGAATAATTTAAAGGATTTGAAAGCAACATCTTTTAAAACTCTTTCAATAACACAATCAATTGTTTATCGTCCTTTATATGGAGTTAAAATAATAATAATAAGCTCGTATAAAATTTTAAAAATTATAAAGATTTGAGGCTTATAAATTACAGGGCTGTTAACAAGACTCTTAAATTGTACCGTCAATACCGATACCAATATTTCATGAGAATAATATCGCCAATACCAATACAAATACTCAAGTAAAAATGTATTGCCAAAATTCGATACCAATACAATACCAATACTTTTGAGAACAACAAAATATTTTTATTTAAAATATAACTATTGCAAGTTTTTCAAGTTTAAAAAAAAAAGTAAGAACAATAAAATAAAATGTCAAAGCACAATTTTAATGCTAATCGCTTCACTACTTGGTAGCACGTAACAAGACCATCATTTCAAAACGATCTTTGCTTAGCCTAGAACGTAATAGCATAAAAACACGCCCACCTAAATGAAAACATGCGTTCAACTGCAGCACTAGTGGTAAGTCCAGTGTTCAGTTGCAGGTATAGTTTCTTAATGCTTGGATAGGCTGCTAATGACAGCATTTCTGATGAGTTATCTTCAAGGTATCTATCTACTTCAGCAGAACTGTTACTATTAAGTAGGGGTGTGCTGGATCCGTTTTTTCCAACCGGATCCGGATTTTCTTATACGAAATCCGCAGATACCGTTAAATCTGATGGGTTGGATGCCTTCTGAACAGAAATAGCTAAATGGCATTGGCTGATTGGAAGTTGGAAGTGAAGAACTTTGAAATAAATTAGAAAATAGAAATTATTCAGAAATCACTGAAATCAGAATATAACGCAGATTGATAATAAGTTATTATCCATATGTAACTAAACTCGCTGTTAAGTTCTAACTCGCTGCAAAGTCAAAGGAAAACAACTTTACTATTAGTCTATTACTTTCATTACTTTGACACTTGCCATTTGGCAGTGTAATTTTTAGCTATTGTAGTGCACTATTTGTTTTAAATCTGAGGAGAAAGTCAGACTCATCATCTGAGTTCATCTCGTCTTGTCATTGGCTCATTGGATGATGGATGCTTTTTGCTTATTGTTATTGTTCAAATGTTCATAGTTTATGATGTGTATTGAAATGGATAATGAATTGGAAAAAAAACAAATAACAAGATTGAATTGAATTGAAATTTGAGAACAATAATTTTGTATTTCTGTACTTTACAAGTTTGAAAATTGAAGTACAAATTTTAATGAATTCAATTGGCATTTGACAAAGCTATTATTCAAGCCTAAAGAAGTAAGAATAAGATGTTGATAACTAATTATTGACTATTAGTTTGTTAACAGTGTTAAGTTACTCCAAGTCCACAGCCAAATAATGTACACATTCCAGTGATGCCACACAATCACAGCTGAGCGCCAGGCTTGCGGAGCCGCCATATTTTTTCGGCTCCGGCTCCCACAAATTTGACGGCTCCGGCTCCCTATTAAGATAGTATCACACGAGACAAAAATTGTTGTAATTGCTCAACGCTAACATGCCGCCGATAAAAAGTTATGCAAATTTTGCCGCGTTCACCCCCATAATCAGGAACTTGAAAAATATACGCATTGTCGGTTTTACTAAAAACAAACCATTTCAGTGCATCCAGAAACATATAATTATTTTTTATCGAGGTTTCACTAGTCGCCATTTTCATAAGTACTAAAAAGTTATTTCAATGATCAAATTAGCCAATAGTAAAATGATACATTATTTCAAATATTTTAAAGACTTCAGTATTTATATTTATTACTTATAAATTCGAAGTGACTATTCAACCCCGGCAGGCCCGTAGCCAGGAATATTGCATTGGGGAGGGGCGAAGAAATTTTCGGGGGGGGGGGGGCGAAGAAATTTTTTTCGGCCGGGGGGTACAGGGGCGGATCTAGACAACTTTGACGGGGCGGGGGGGGGGCAAAACCTTAACCGGAGGGAGGGGTGAAACTGTTTACATTGTTGAAAATTGGTCTTTGAACAAAAATATTTCGGGGGGTGGGGGATGTAAATGCCACCCCCGGCTCCTTCCCCTAATTCCGCTTCTGGTGGGGTAGAAGAAATGTTCGGGGGGGGGGCGAAGATGGAGGCGCCGAAAGCTTGCGAACGGAGAGAAGGGGTTTGAGTCCCCACCCCAAGACATTTTTTGCATTTCCATATCATGAATGGTGAATTTTAGTACCGAATGTTTAGCTATTAATTAGAAATATATAATTTTAACTACGTTTCAATAATGCATAAAAATAATTTAAATAGTAAAGAGTTTTAATGATCAAAATTTATTGAGGCTGAGCAATTTCTGATTCCTGTTATAAATATATTGACCATTTTTTTCGCTACACAATTGTTACATAATAGATACCTGATTTATATTATTATACTGTTGGTTTAACGTACAACACGGGAAGAACGACAAAAATGCACGAATATAGCTTAGCTATTTGTGTGATATTTCTTATAAAATATTGAAAACAAAGAACAGATCTATCAACAACAAATTGACCAGTCGCAACTATTCACTTTAAAATAAAATTAATTCTACTAAAAAGTAAATTTGCAAATTAAATAACATCACTCAGAAATCACGGAGTTTGCACTTTATTATTTTATTATACATATGTATAAAAGTGAAGTCAGAAGTCAATATTATTGTATTAACTTATTTAAGTTGCTAGTTGTCCTCAGAAGATATCAATATATAAAACTATTAAAAGGTTGCGAACAGGCCCACCGACAGAAATTTTGGGTCCCTGGGCTGGGGTGACACGGGCCCCCGTGCTGATATTAATATTTTTAAAAGTTGATTGGCCAGCTCAGTCCAGGCCCCTAAAACTAAATTGAACAAAATGATTGATGTTTTATAGCCGTTATTATTAAAATTTTGTCAAAAAGCTCAAATCATGCACGGGGAGGGGGCGGGGCTCAGGTCATGAACGGATAGGCTCAGCCCCCCTAGCCCTCCTCTGGCTACGGGCCTGGACCCGGGTACCGATAAAGTCTGATTGTTATTCGGACCCGTGGCAAATATGCACTTAGCTTAGCTATACATAAACTTTATTATTGTTACTCAGTGTCTAGGGTTCCACTAAGCGGACTCTGTATTATTATTTTTTCGGGTTCCGTCTAATAAAGTTTAAATATAGCTAAGCTTAGTGCATATTAGCCACGGGTCCGAATAACAATCGGATTTTATTGGGACCCGGGTCCGAATAGCACAGCCTTATAAATTTATCTACTATATTTCAGATATTCTGTTTATAATAAAATTGTTAAATACATAAAGCGACCATTTTGTTTTTAGTCTATTACAAATTTGCGGTCAAATAATACACGAAATGACGCGTTCTATTTGTCGTCGTAGTAAAAAGTTATTTTTAAATGATTGATACAATTATTGTATGAAATAAAACTGTTTTACCTTTATATATAACCAAAAAAAAAACATGCCATTAAAAAATTTCGGAGGGTAAACAAGATTTAAAACGAACACAAAACGATTCCCCGTTAAAGATTTCTTGTGGTGATGTGCGTGTTACTGTTGTGGCGTTCGTAAAACATGACAACATTTCAAATTGTAGGAGGCAAACAATCAAACAAATTTGCAATTTTAAAGCTAAAAAAAATTCTGCTGTAAAAAAAAACCTTGGGAGCCCTTCGGCTCCGGCTCCGCAAGCCTGCTGAGCGCCGCGGGCCACGGCTACGTCATACCGTCGTTTAAACCAAAGAACACAGATCATAGCGCAGGCGAGAATCGCCGAAGATGGCTTGGTGACATAGAGATCACCAAAGACCTTTAAATTTATACTAGACAGCTAACGTAATGTTATTTTTTACTCAAAAATGATACGCATTTTTAACAATTGAGTGAACGATAATATAAATCAAAATTTTTTAAAAGCATATTTGACTTTTTAATTCCTTGTTTAAATAGAATTATAATGACCTTTATTATAAAATAGAATTAAAAATAAAAAAAATTGGGAAGGAATTGCTTTTAATGGAAGACGTTACGTTAGGGTTAGGGTTAGATTACCAAATCAGTGACTTTTTATATTAATTAGTGTTAGAGAATTAGTGCTTCTTCACGGAAATTTCAGAATGGAAAAATATTCTATTTTTCATTTTATAATATTTAATATTCATATGTGAACTATTTTTTCAACAGGAAATCTCGTGGGTGATGCATTTTAATTTAATAACAAAGAAGACATCTTTTCCATCTCTCAGAGAAATCGAAATAACTTAAATGTTGAATTTATCAAAAACCATTCATTTCTGTTATTTATTTTGTTATGAAGGTGGCGGGCTGGTGGCCAGGCGCTTGGGCAGTATAGTTGCTTATTATTTCTGTTACAACGTCATTGGTGATTGCGGTTAAGATGACGTCACGAATAATAATTACTCATCCCCGCACTATCATGTATGGGATTGGGCCTATTGGCCATATTAGCGGTGCTGACTCTAGCCTCTGGTATGTTCAAAACATTAAACAAGCTCAACGCTCGAAACAATCGATTAATGTATCGTGATCGTGTGGAATTCGGGAAAGAGAATTACTTTTATTTTATCCGGTGAGTCACAAAATCTGGCAAATTCCAAAACCGGTATATTCCGGAATCCGGTTATTCCGGATACATGTAAATCCGGCAGAACTGGATTTCACCGGATAGTGCAAAATCCGGCGGAACCGGATTCCGGCACACCCCTACTATTAAGCAATTCGTCCTGGTTCTGTCGCCGTGCAGTAAAACAAGCCAAAAAAAATCTGCCACCCTGCCGAGTAAGTGGGAAATGCACTCAGTGCACTGCAGGTTTGTACATCTTCAGCTTTGTTATCCCAGTTGTCTTGGTGGGGGGGGGGGGGGTAATATCGGTAGGGTTGGTGGCTATGATTACTAGTAGTGATTGAATTTATGAAGATTACTTTTAAAACAAGGTATTAAAATCGTCATTGTTTTTTCTGCAAATAGCTAATAGTGGCAATAGAAAAGTATTGGTATCGAGTATCGAAAATTTTTCATTTAAAGTGTATTGGCGATACACAAATCAATACTTGATACAAAAAGGATAGGCTATACAGCAACTAAAAAAAAAAGTATCACCGATACTATATTGGCCGATACCGATACTTCGATACGAAAAACCCTGTAAATAACACACATAAACCAAAAGAATATGCCTAAGCATGAATCATTAATACCTCGAAAAGAAATAGTCATACTTACAGATCCAACCTTTATCCATTCATATAAATCGGTCGAATGCAAAATCATCCGAGCTTGAAATGAATATATCCTCTGTAAAACATATATTAGACGGATTGATCCATACCTGGATTCCGACAAACTAATGTTTTCATATAATAGTACTATACAAAACGGTCATTGTGTAGAATGGTTTATGGGAAAAGTTGTTATTATACTTTTAATAAAGCATCAAATTATCATAGCAAGTTTCGAAAATCAAAACAGATGTTTTTAATACATAATAATTCGATAGAGTTAGTGAATAATTTTACTACTTAAACAACAGGAAAAAAAAACATAAATAACTAACTCGCTGTACATTAGAATTCCGACACATTCAGATTCTGGAATTTTTGTCAGATTGCAAATCCTTCATGTTTTTGTTCTTTTGAATTCTTGAGTATGACTGTGTGTGTTTTTTTTATGTTTAATTTAGCAAGTCCCCCTCAAACATTTTTCTGACGGACACCTAAATTCTTACCGCCTCAGCTGCATATGCTATGTGAATAGAGAGCTTATATTACTATAAATAAGTGTGAAGAGACATTATCATTAATGGCTTGTATCTTTATAATTTAAGTGTCAGGCGTGAAACTATTAATTATTATTTTAATAAAAATGGATTTCCTTTGGAGCTAAATAAAGCTGTAGATTTTAATCAAAGGGAGGTAGCTGCATATATATTTGCAATTTTCGGCTTAAAATTTGATCTCTGTAATGTTAAGGTCGATTATGTTTACTGTTACTTATCTGTAAATAAATAATATTTTATTATTCAAATCTACTGTAATCTTATTTTTTTTATGTAAATTTACGTTGAAAGGGGATGTATTTTGTGGCTAAGTGATTATATATAAACAGTTTAATGATACAGATAAGTGTTCTCAATAGATAGACACGTTTTTGCTTCCGGTTTCAAGTCGTCCAATAAAATTTGCCCAAGTAGAGCACACCGGCTTTATTCATTATTCCTAATTCCTTGGCAGAAGTAAAACTTCACACTGAACTTCAAAAGACGCTTTAGTTCGCTGACTTTCAAAGTCGTCATGGGCTTTATTTTAGCTGGTGCACTTTTGCTTGTTATATCAAGCGTAGTATCCAGTACAGAGAAAGGTCCAAAAGTTACCGAAAAGGTGAGATTTATCATTCAATGATTCATTGTTTAGTAGTCATAGCACAAGACTAGGATTTCACATAATACTTAATAATAGTCTTACTCTTAGCAACCAGAAAACGTTATAGCAAGCTAACTACTAGAAAAACTTTATAATAATTCTTTAAATCATTACGTAGTATATCAGTTTTTTCAGTATTATAATCTCTATTGATATAATATGGAATTATTTAACAATGATAGTACAAAACTTAACACTACACTACACTGTACTACACTTCAGTAATTTACTCAATAATAACATTCTCATGTTAATGTTACTGTTATAACTTACATAATTTCTTTTGATACGCTATATGAGATATGTAAATATTTTAAGGTAACTTGTCATTGTCATTATAATATTGATAAAGAAGTGTTTAACTTTTTCCTTAGCTTAGAACACAATCAAAGAAAAATAAAAGCATAATGATAAGACGATAATATTTAATAATACGCACTTGCTACGGTTCTGACCAGACAGAATCCTAATTTTTTTTTCCCGGGTACCAGCCATAGATATTGCTCCACACCCTAATCCTAACCCTATATTTAAATATTTTAAAAAATAATTTTTTAAAATTGCAACTTTTGATGATTATAGGTCAGTGACTTTCATACACTAATATAATGGTTTTGGCTGGTGCCGTAGCCACTGCGTTAATAATATACTTTTAAAGTTTATTTTTAGATTTACAATTTTAAATCTTTTGTATCGCACTTTTAGTTCTAAGTCTTAGAATAATGAATATGTTTAGCCATTAGTTTTAGTGCAATTTTTTAAATAATGTGTTGTTTGCATCAGAAACTTAATAACTTTAATAATTAAAAAAGGTCAACTTCTTTAATTCAAATGAATGAAGTTTAATTTGTTACTACACCAGAATGGATTTCTTTTTTATCTTTATAAACAAACAAAAAAATCTAAATTGCTATTTGTCCAGTTTTACAAAAATAAATTGTAATTGTTAGCATATTTGTTATCTTAAAAATGTAAAAGTTCTTAATGTCTTTTTGATAATATCTGATTTTATACCAACGTTTGGTCCAAAATCAAGCAGCAGATTATTTGCACCAGATACTAGTTTTTAACTTACATACAAATATAAAGTACATTCATAGTCACTTACAGTATTTAAATCAATGGGGTTTTTTCGTAGAGTAAAAATTTGTACATGACCTCATTTCTGTAGAGCTTATATTATGTTAAAAACAAAATGTTTCATCAGATTAACCAGTTGTTAGTATTTTTAGAAATTGGTGAAAATGGAAATATGTATTGACTTACGAAAAAATATAAATCCCTTTAATTCTTTCTAGACACTATTGTATATGTACCAAAAACACATTTTATATGGTGTCTACATCTTAAAAGCAATAAAAAAAACTAATATAAAATTATTTTAAAAGACAAATGTGTTAAATAAAAAAGCGTATTTATGTTATAATACACTAGGTTAGTGCTTTGTGGTGAATATACAAACCGCAGTAAACTCATTTGGGTGATTCCTGGTGTTATTGGGGATACTTATGATTAAAATAGAGCACTTAAAATGTATTTTTTTATACTTTGCTTTCTAAATGTTTTACAAATTGTCACTTATATCTATCTTAATTTACTTTTCTGAATCTTTATACTTCAACAAAATGGAGTATTTCTTTTTGGGTTAAATTTTTGCAGATTTCTATACTTATTCTTTTTACTTTTTTTTTTTTTTTTTTTTTTGCATATTTTTCAGGTTTATTTTGACATTGCTATTGGTGGAGAAAATGTTGGAAGAATTGAGATAGGTTTATTTGGTAAAACCGTTCCTAAAACTGTGAAAAATTTCAAAACGTTGGCATTGGGCGATCAAGTGGTAAATAATTGATTTTTGTTTTTTTTTTATATATATTTATTTAGGAGTTTTTTTGCACTTTTGTCAAGTAATCATATTTTATTACATAAACTTGTGTGTGTTATTTTTTAAAGGCTAAAGATGGTACAAAATTGACTTATAAAGGAAGCAAGTTCCATCGTGTAATTAAAGACTTTATGATTCAAGGTGGTGATTTCACAAGAGGAGATGGTACAGGAGGTAAACTTTATCATAATAATGAATAAATATGCAATAAAAAATATCTATATTAGAACAGAAACTAGATTATCGGTCATATTTTGCATGTTTCATTTTCAAAATTTGGAACAATACCGGTATCTGATCATTAAAGAGTATATAAATTGCAATTTTATTTAGTTGGAAGTAGAATTGTGAGGATATAAATTGCAATACATGTATAGTTAAACATGCCGTGGGTGCTATAATGATAGCATTCACAACCCATAGCATGTGGTTAGCGTATCGTATCACTTCACTATGGTTCAAACGTTATAATACCAGTGTCACAATAAAAAACTGTTTTAAAGTAACAGATGTGAGTAAATATAGCCATCCCATACAAATTCATTTCAAATGAATATCCTTAATAAGTTAGCATGGGGATGAATAGGCCACTTATTTAGCAGTCAGCTTAAGACATTATAAGGCAGGTTTTTCAGTGGAACCTACAAGTAGTAATTGTTTGAAAATATATGTAAAAAATAACAATAGTTTACTCATTATCATATGTGTTTCTTTCTATTAAAAATTAAAGATATTTATGAATATTTCAATTAACATTGTATGTAATTCACTGTAGGTCTTAGCATTTATGGTGACCGATTTGAAGATGAAAACTTCAAACTCAAGCACTATGGCGCTGGGTGGTTGTCCATGGCAAACGCAGGCAAAGATACCAATGGTTCCCAGTTTTTTATCACTGTTAAAAAAACTGAGTGGTTGGATGGACGTCATGTTGTGTTTGGAAAAGTTGTCAAAGGCATGGTAAGTAGCTTTTTATTGTGCGTAATTTTTCTCAATAGGTATAATAAAGTTGTTGCTAAAATATTTTTAACTATTAGTTGTTGCTAAAATATTTTTAACTATTAGGGATTTTTTTTTTTACGTTTTATTTAACATCCAAGTGGGTCATTGGTAGAAAATCCATAAAGCCATTTTGAAAACTCAAAACTGTTGTTATTAGTAATAAAGTATAACTTATAGTCTATTCAATTAGACTAAAAGATATATCTTGATTTATAATGAATACCTCAGATGTAAAGAAGACACTTCACTATTTAGTTTATGCACTGTTTAAAAGAGTAACTTCAGAACTAATGTTGTCATTAGTTTTATATTTCTTTTATATTTACCCATTATTTTCCTTTTACAGAATGTGATAAGAAAGATTGAAAATACTTCAACAGATTCCAGAGACAAACCATCTAAAGATGTTGTCATAGTAGACTGTGGTGTATTAGAAGTAGAAACACCTTTTACAGTGAATAGAGGAGATGCAACAGAATAAATGTATCTAGCAATAATACAATAAATGTTTACATATATATATAGTGTAGATCTTTCTAAAGCCTTATTTGCATCTCATCAATACTTCTTCCTCTCATGAATATCTTCATCTTTATATGTCTTGTTAGATGCATTAATTTACTTAAGCATAAACAGTGTGTTGTTAATGATGAATAATAGTTACATTGATTTATTTCATTGATTCTGAATGGCCGTTGTAACCTGTTATTTTATATTTGAATGTATTGATGTTTTGGTATTTATGCATGAATGATTGTTGTTGACTATTGTTACTATGGCAGTAAAAGAATATAAATGTTAACCTGGTTTGTATTTTATTTTTCGTTAACTTTAGTCTGATAAAGAAAAGATGTGTTTATTATCAACTACATAACACTGTAAATGAAAACCTGACATACGTAAGAATGTACACACACGTTTTTCACACACAAAAAAAATTAGTTGGCATTTGAAAATAAAAAAAAATATTGCATTACACAGAATATAAAATATTTTTGTAATGGAATCTCTGTCAAGACCACTGAAATTTTCCAGGTGTATTGCTGTCTTTTTTTCTTTTTTTTCTTTTTTTTTTGCACTCTGTATTGAGGTCAATTAGATATGAATAGGTATAGTCTGAATTGGAGAAGTTGATTGCACAACATTGTCTTTGTTTATATTATATGAATTGCTAGAATTATTTCTGCCATGTGCAGGTAATTTATGATTTCTCAAACGAAGGTAACATCTTTCAATTCTGCATCGATACTGACGTGTATTTCAACAAAATTCAGTTATTTTTGTTGAATCTACCTGTACTGGAATAATATTTTTCTATTTTAGCAAAAATAAAAGTGAACTACAAGTATTAATATTCAGGCTTTGTAGGAAAGGGTCATCACTGCATGTTGAGAGTTTATCTTTTGATATGTGTTGTGCAGCAAACTAGCTTGATAGCCTTATCTTAGAATGAAATGAAAAGTTGACCTTTTTAAACAAGTGTTTGCTTATCTTCCTAATCTCTCCGAGAGTTACAGAGTATCATCATAAATAAAGTATAGGTTCACAATAAATCAAGTTCTCTCAGTTATATCCCTTTCTGATTAATTTTTTTTCCTTGTATCCTAAGAAATATTGAAGTTCTTAATTTGGTTTTAATAGTGTTCCATTTTCGTTCTCTAGTAGTGCTTCTGTTCTCTGTAGTGATACTGTCATGTTAACTACAGTGTGCCGAGGGTGTTACAATGGTAGCGTTCACAACCCATAGCATGTGGTTAGCGTATGGCGCTTATCACTCAATATCTTCACTAAAACTTCTACAGTTCATATATTTTAATACCGGTGTCACAATAAAATATCCATAATCACCAGTACTTTAATCACCAGCAAAATCGGCTTATTACTGTTTCTTGCACACACACAGATCTCTGTCCAGTACCCTACACACGAGTATTACATGGCATACGTTCTTCAAATTACCTACTGACCATTGCTGAATGGTCTACATTTAGCCCATACCTACTGACCATTGCTCAATGGTCTACATGTAGCCCAGAATGAAAAAAAATATTAGTATGCTATTTGGTCTATTAGAACTACAGAGTGCATTGTCGTAATCATATTTATTCGATTGTATCAGAGCTAATTTGTCTTAAAAACTGGGCGACAAAGAAGTTCATTTTATTTAAAATTAGTCAATTATACATTAAATAAACACCCCCCCCCCCTTTATTTTTTACTCATCATCATGTCAGAGTCAGTTCAAATACATGTGGGTTTTTTTATTCTAGAGGGCAAGTCTTGATAAAATTTCCGACTGCTTTTATTTATTGTCATGGAAACTATAAACATTGCACACTCTTGTCAGCTTTCTGAGTGATTGATTTGATTAAGATTCTTTAAAAAGTGTATAGTTGTCTTTAAAGCAATGTACTTACAATGTTAAGACAATGTGATAGCTGTTTAATAGGTTTAGTGTTTTGAATTTTTTTCTAGAAATGGCGTTTGTTTTTAAACAGTGAAGTAAATGCTATGTGCATTTAGTTGAAAAATATTTTTTTTTTAATTGACTTGGAAACGTAAAATGTACGCTGCTGTAATTAAATCAAGTTAAATACGTGCATGAATACTAATTGGCCTAAATAAAGAAACAATAGCATATCAGCAGGATAATGGCTGCTGCTCATTTTTCTGAAGGATGGGATACAAATAGCCTTGTGTATGGGGGAGGGGCACACACGTTAATGAATGGTAAAAAAAATCGTTACATAATATTTCAATAGGAATTTATATTTTTCAATTAGACCCGCATACTTTAAAATACATTCTTCAATTCTTCTGTCTCTTTTTCATTACTTCACCGGAACCAATGGCGTAAATAGGAAAGTGGTTGGTGAAGTCGGCACTTTATCTCTTGCATGATGGGGTGGCATTTAGTGTGCTCAGTCCCTTAATACCACAGAATACGAATTTAATATCTGTATGATAATTTTCAAATTCCAGGTTTCGAATAATTTATAAATTATATAAAAATGGACAGATCCGTTTCTGTAAGCTGCGGGTGGGCATACGTTGTAGGCCTACTTGTGTACATTATTATACGTTTGTAACTTGTACTTGTGTACATTATTTACTCTACCACCGTTGGGACGGAGGCATTGGCGTAGCGTGGGCTTTCGTCGCCTGGGGCCGACCGGAAATTTGCCGCCCCTCGATTTAGTTATTCTTTTAAAAAAATAGACAAAATGGTGATTCCCGCAGCCCCTTTGGATACGCCGCCCGGGGCCATGGCCCCCCTCGGCACCACCCCCTCGCTACGCCACTGGACGGAGGCATCTGTCGTGCTTAAATACAAGGAAATTTCAGAATCCTTTTATTAAACTTCAATCATGGGTTTGTTTATTGCAGGATCTTCACAATTAGCTATTACTTTTGGACCTCTGTTGTTTTTCATTCTTTATATGTGCCCTACCCACCTCAATCTATTCATTTTAATTTTCAGCTGTTATATTTGGTTATTCGTATAGTTCGTATATTTCTGAATTTGTTCTATTTCTCCACTCGTTATTGTCCTTTAAAAAAGTAAAGTTCCCTTAGCCCTAACGGGCCATCGGGACAGATGAAGTGTAGAATCCATCTGTTTCTATAACCTCGGCATATGAAAGAATTGTGTGGTTAGCACAATGCCCAGCCGCCTTTACTTCCCCAACTTAAGTCAGGTACCCATTTAAAGCTGGGTGGACTTGTGGGACGACTTTGTACCAAATTTCACCTGGAAAAATTCCATAGGCCTCACCGAGGATCGACAGTCGAGTATCTACACCACTCGGCCATCCGTCCCACTATTGTCCTTTACTGACCCATATATTTTCCTATACCTTTGAACCACTTTTTGTAAATATCGTATCATATGGCCTGATCTGTCGCTGATCCTCACTAGCTCGATTTTTCACATTGAATAAATTTATCTCCTGCCGGATGTGGAGGCGTTGTGTGTGTTCACTGTTCAGTCCCTTTATGCAGCCCCGTAGCGTGAAAATTCTACAGCGGGGGCAGGCATTCTACCCCAGGGGCCATGCCAGTAGCAGGGGAGGGGGGCAGGACATAAATGTTACTAAGTAGAGCAAACAAGCAGAGGTGGGCCAGACAAAACGCAGTAGGGGAGGCCCGACCCCCACACTAATCGGTAGGCCTATTACAATGTTCGAACTCACAATGCAATGTATCTATATAGTTCGGTTTCCAAGTAACTCAACTTTTAAGAATTTCTAAAAAAAGAGGGGGGGGGAGGAACTATTCTTTTTTTTTATCGCCTCGGGCGGCACAAAAACAATTTGCGCCACTGCCATGAACCATGGCATATATATATATATATATATATATGGCCGTAACTACCCGTTGGCGTTATATTTCCTAGATTAAGTTCTGGCCTGTTTATGAGGTATCTTTTATCAGTGTACTAAGCATTGTTTAAATCACAGATCTATTGTCCCCGTTTTGTCTGTCTGTCTGTCTGTCCGTCATCACCCTAAATCTCAACAACCATAAGTCCCAGACCCATGATGTATATATCATTTTGTAGGTCTTGGCCTGCCAAGAAATGACTTTTTTCCATTTCGCGATCTGACCTCTCAGGGCCGTAAAAGGGGGCTTATAAAGTACCGTTTTTTACTATATAAGCTATATTAATAATGGAGCGCCCTATATCTCAGCAACCATAAGTCCTAGACCCATGATGTATATATCATTTTGTAGGTCTTGGCCTGCCATGTGTACATCAAAAGTTCATTTCGCGATAGGACCTCTGAGGTCCGGGCTTTAGGGCTCCTAATGGGCTTATATATTATATATGGCCCCATTCTACACCTTCAATAACCTATTCATTTGGTGCGTAATACTGCAGCACGTAGTTTCACCAAGATTTATTAAGAAACTCATCAAATGAAATAGTAAGCTTGTGTTCTGAGTTTAATTGAAAGTATCAGAGCTATGCAACAATTGACGGAGTTTTCGGACGATTAAATGACTACAATTTCGAATGTTTTCAATTATGAGTCCTATTTCAGTAACCACAAACCACTTGTAGTTAGATTTAAGAGACAATAATTTTTTTTCAAATATAAAGAAACGTCTTTATAATATTTTTTTACAGATATATGCATTACACAATTGAATTTATAAACATTTCCAAAATTTACAAATATTTACTGAAAGCTAACAAACGTACTGATACATAACATGAAAATGCGCTAACACGTCCTGTGTCCAGAATGGAACAGGCTTAATTGCTTGTTTTTATTATGGATCAATAGCTATGAATTAATGTCAGCCAGTTTTGATTATTACATTTTTATTAGTTATATTTAAAGACATAATATGTCAGTATATGTCTGTGGTTATATCCTTCGTGTGTGAGGATGTTTATATCACTACTGGTAGCTAGTAAATCTGTCTAATATTTTTATTTTTCGAATTCTAAAGAGTGCTACGCTAGAACATGATCTGAACACGGAAGGATAAAAATAGCGGATATTGTTGAATAAAACGTTGTCGCAGATTTTGTTTAATATTTTTATTATTATCATCTAGTCAAGTAGGTATGATTAGTATTTAATGAGTAAATATGTTATCAGTTGGAGAAGAAGAATGTAATTAACTTGACTCAAATTATCCATCGAATTATCTTGGTTTAAGACTCGTAGTTGCCTGAGTTACCACTTAGTCTTAACTTGTAATAGTGCCAATAGGCAATAGTAAATAATTAGAACTTTTCATTATTAACTACATCTACCCGACCTTGCGTTGCCTGGCTACGTCTGCCTTAATAAAGTAAGTGAAAATATGTGATAATTATTGGTTTTTTAATTAATTATCAAGGACTCTCTTTGTATACGACATTGCTAGTCTATCCCTTCCTTCCTGGATCCCCTCTCTCAGGACTCAGCTTCCAACTAAGTCCAAGCCAGTATACCCCACTATTCCATTAACCAACCCCACATTCTCTGGACACCTATTCCCCATCTTACCAACCACTTCTTTCCCCGATCCCCCACACCACTCAGTCCCTCCCCATCAGCCATCCTTATTTGGAACCCAAATCACACTACCCTGTCTTATCTCTCAGTCTGTGGGTCTTTCCCCTGTTTCCATGATAACCCCACTTTGCAGCAGACCCACACCTCCACCAAAATATGTATTCATGTCTGTTAAGTTAGGATAGGGATCCACCATAACAAATTTCATGAAAATCAGACTATGAATAAGAATGAAAAATTTTAAGAACTATATTTATATTTTTATTTTTTTCTTTGTAAATTGTGAATTTTTTCAAGGAAAAAAAATACATTTTTATCTCCTAAAGAATGATCTCACAGGGCTTTCAATAAAAGAATAATCACAAAAGTAAAGAAAACAATTCATAATTACTTACAATACCAAATATAAGTGGTTGATTAATTACTTTTTATAATATTACATGTGTGAAATCTATACAGCAATCCCTTGATTAGCGTGATTAATAAATCCCAGAGAATTACAGCGCTAATCAAACTTATTAACCAATATGAATAATTGTAATGAATCCTTTAAAATATTTTGGTTAAATCTATACTAAAAACTTGCTTTACATTTTTCAAATAATAGAAGGATATAAATAAAAGAAATAAACTAGGTTTAAAATTCATTTTTTAACAAAAAATACAACTAACTTTAACTACACAGTAGGCTTTTTTCTTTCCTCCATAATTTTCCTGTAACATTCGACTTGCTTGTCAATTTCAGGACGAACATTATGCTTCTTTCATCATTGGTCTCAAATTCTTTTGCTTTTTCAATAGCATTTATCAGTTCTTTAATCCTTCTAGATGGAATTTCTTTAGAAGGTGTTCCCACTTCTTCCGTATCCTCTTTATTTTCTTCCTCATACGCTTTTTCATGCTCAATTGAAAGATTATCATCGCCAATCAAGTCTTTTTTACTGAGATTCCAACAATTCCCTAACGTTTTCTGAATATGCTTCAAAACCAAGTTCTGTTCCTACTGCAGTGATTTCGCCAATAACTTCATAGATACGATCATCAAAGCCACAAAAATCTTTTGAGTATTCCGCCAAAAGATTCTTAAGTGATGTGTTTACTTTTAAGAGTTTATTTTTTGTCTATGATTAAGATAATAAATTTAAAAAAATAGTAAATCAAAATGGTTAGCGCAAACAATAAGTAAAGTAGAATTCTTGGTTTGATGATTATTGTCAAGTGATTGAGAGACAGACAAAATAGCGTGCAGGCGAAGGAAAAAAGGCGCGATAATAAAAAACCGGCACATCGTATATCTAGGGAGGGTCTCAAATTTTTCGGATGCACTAATTAAGAGATGGCTGTATAATAAAAGGTTTATATAAACCTGCACATATACATTCGCTAAGTAATCAGTGAAGAACTGTCAGAGATTAGCAGTCATTAACAAACATTTACATATTTTATAGATAACATGCAGATTGCTGAAAACCTGATGACATGTTGTTAATATAGATTTTTAGCTGGGCATTTCTTTTTGTTGATTTATTTTGCCTTAAATAGGAGTTCTTTAATAAAGATATTACTATATTATATTTTTTAGCCGTTTAGAATAACAGGTTGTATTTAACTAAAATAAATTATACTAAGATGACTTTCCTGGTGCGATGGATTTTTTCAGATTAAATATTAATTTTTTCATGTTACAATTTTTTGTATTTACATCTTAATATACATACTTAATTTGAGTTTTTTTTTCATTTCTTTTTATTTAAAGATTTGTAAAACATCTTAGAATCTTCAGCCTGAAAATTATTCTCTGGAAAAAAGGAGATGTTTGCATCAAAATATGAACCTTTAAAAAATGAGTGGTGATTTGAAAAAAGAATGCATACAGAAATACAAGTCGGACTCATATTCAAGAGCTATTCCAACTAAATTAGTTGAAAAATCTGTTAGTGCTTTGTTTGTTATAATTTTTTTAGACTTTTTAAGTTTTTTTAAAGAAATTGATTTAAATAAAGTCATTGAATACATGTCTGTAAATTTTAATTGATATCAATTTTTATTTCTTTTGAGCATAGGTTTGTCTGGGAGAGTACTGTGAACCTGTGGACAGCAGACGTGCTAAGTCAATTTTAGAAGGAGAGGGTTACAATTCTGATCCAGATTATAGATATGCACAACCTCAAGGTTATCTTTAGTTAATTAATTTTGAATGATGTTTGGAATTTTTATTTTTTTATTAAGTGTCTTTCTTTCTTGTACATGGTTTATACCTAATGGTAAAGAATATATATATCTTTATAAATTTATATTTTTTTTAGATGCTGTTTTGAGAAAAGGGAAGCTAACTAAACAAGATGATGATGCTGGTGTTTATAATTTAGCTAAAGCTCCTGATGATGATCACAGCACAGTTTCAACAAAAAAGCCTTCACCTAAACCAAGGTCAGCAAGAAATAAATACTTGGTACTTGATGATACTCAACAGAAAGCTAAAGATGGGAAAGAGAAAATGCAGGAGTTACATGCAGAAAGTGTCTCAAAAAAGGATCATAAAATCAAGTTGGCTGCCACTCGTGATCCTTTGAAAAGACCTGGTAAAAAGGTAGTAGAAATTGAGTATGAAGTAGCCAAGTCTCTTACAGCAACATCAGTTGAACACAGCCAAATTAAAAATCCTAGTGATAACCATTCCAGTATTACGTCTGGCAGTATGAAATCAGAGTCAGCAATGAGTCCAGTTAAAATTGCTGGGGTTTTTTCAGACAGCTATAACCAGGCTCAACCCATGGGATCTGATTTTGTGTACAGTGTAAGTAAATCCTTTGGACCTCCACTGGGCAATGAGGTTACCTATGAAGAGCCTTGGGACCTGAAAATGAAGAGATTAAAACAAGAGCAAGAAAAAAAAAGCAAAGATCAGATCAAGCCAGCTGAAAAGAGCCATGATATTAAAAGAGGAAATTCTTTGTTTGAAGATGCTGTTGAGAGCTTCCCACAAAATCTATCTGAGGTGAAGCCTAATTATTCAAGAAGTACTTCACAAACATCTGAGGTTGATGTTTTTCATGATGCTGTGGAAGTTGTTCCAAGTAATAAGGTAAATGTCTTCTATGCAATCTATAATTATAATATCAAGCATTGTTTGAATAGATATTTTATTTAATATGATAGACTGTTTTATTTTCATGTTAATTTCCAAAACCCTAGTTCGTTTTTTAATTAAAGTTTTTAAAATTTTTGTTTACATACATGTTATGTACTGTTAAAGTTATTAACTGAAACATTTCTGTTTTATTTTTTAACTGTTTTAGTTAACAAAAGGCACTGAAAGTACTATCAAATCTTTACCAAGCAATACCTATGAAGACGCATGGGATATTAAAAATAGTATTCTGGAGCAAAAACTAAGGTTATAAAAATTAATCAGTGAATACAATTTTAGTGACCATTAGTTTTTGTTTTTTTACATAATATAACATTAAAGCAGCATCAGGACTTGCTATCTTCAATTCTCTTTTGGTATTTCACTTTGAATAATAAGTTATGGCAGAAATAAAGCTTTTGTTATAATACATTGTAGCACAGTATGAACTTAAACTTTTGTAAACTTAAAGCATTCAATGACTTGTGTTTTATATCTGAGACAGACAGATGCAAATGCAAGCCACTCCAAGTTATGAAGAACCATGGGATGCCAGTAAACAACAACTGTTGTTACAAGCTAAATTTCAAGGAGAAGAAAAAAGACTGGAGCAAGAGAGATCTCCAAGGCATAAATCAATTGGTGATAACTGTGATACAGCAATGGATGGTGATAATGAATCAAAAACCAATGTTGTCAGAGGCAGTAAGTGTGATGTGTATGTGTAAATGTTTATATATATATTTATTTAAATATGTGTATATATGTTAGCCACCAGTGACTACCCATAATTAGAAACAGATAAATACAGTTTCTTCACTCACCTTGTTCTTGAGAGCTGTGAAAAAATTCATTAATGGGATAAAATATGAAAAATATTGAAACATCTTTGCTATCACTAAAGTGACTTTTTTTATGTTTATCAAACTAATTGAAATAATAAATGATAGTTTTTCACTTTCACCCAAAAATAAACATATAAAAACTTAGTCTAATACATGTAAGAACACACACACAAAAATAAACATATAAAAACTTAGTCTAATACATGTAAGAACACACACGCAATAGTTTTAAAAAATATATAGTTTAAAGACCACTAAAAAGTGAAAAAAAGTGTCATTGCTAAATATAAAATATTGGGCATTTATTTAGATCAATAGCTTAATTTTTTCTGATTTTTCACTTAATTTAAATTCATAATACTGTATTAAGTCTAGTATAATGCTTTCAAGTTAGCAATGCAATGAAAGACATACTAAGAACTGGATATTTCGTTCTCTTTTCTGGTCATGTCTTAAATTTTAACATCAGGATGTAGAGAAATGATTATCATTCTTTTATTTTTAATAGTGATAATTTCTGAAAATATTGTATGATCCCTGGAACGACCCCCATATAATATACCTATAATATTTACAAAATTCTATTAATTATAAATTACAGAATTTTTTTATCAACAGAATATCACAGTATGGATGAATCAAAAATGAAATCTAGGAGCAGAGGATGCAATGTAGGCCAGCAAATAAATCCTATGATTCCACTAACCAGTCAAAAGTAAGTTGGCAGTTTTAGAAATTTAAATGTATAAATATAGTACAAAATTAATTATCAAAACCATAATTATGAAAAATGTATCTCTTTATAAAAACAGTTGGTATCACGGAAACATAAGCAGAGATGATGCTGAAAAAATGCTCCGTGTTTGTAAAGATGGAAGCTATCTTGTTCGTATCAGCTCAGATAGAAAATCATATTCACTATCTATAAAGTGAGTTAATTTTTTTTCATCATAGCACATGGTTTTACAGTTTAATAAGTTTATTGCTTTGTTTTTAGTGTAGGATGATTATAATTTTACTACTTTGCAAAAGTATAAAATGTCTTGTATCATAATTTTACTACTTTGCAAAAGTATAAAATGTCTTGTATCATAATTTTATTCTTAATTAAATACACTTTGAGTTAATAGATTTCCATTTTGTAGCAGTTTGTATTTTAATATTCTAGGAGCCCCAAACAGTATATCCATGTGCAGATTGAACAAGTTACAGATGATGGTCATGTCAGCTACATACTGGGCAAAAATAGCAAATCCTTTTATTCTATCCCTGAAATGATTGACTACTACACCAACCATAGAGTACCATTGAAAGGCACAGAGCATATTACCTTGTTGCACCCTGTTGAATGCAAGTGGTCTTAAAAATATTTCTCACTTCAAAGAAATAGTTCATTTCATGAAAAAAGTACAGTACTTGAAACACTGTGTATCCCAACTCAAAATAATTTGCAAACTTCCTTACTTTATAATTAGTCACAGTACATATATCTATTTAAAATCTTTACCTTTAAGTGCTGTGACTGGATACCATTTAAAAGAGACTTAGTAAATGGTCATGTTTGTTTTTTCAAAATGTGTTCACTTTCTTTATATATTTTTTTATTTTTACTCTGAAAACATCTTGACATGTTAATTTATGTGACACTATTGCATGCCTGTTTTGATCAACACCAATTTTTAAAATTTTTTTTTTGTTAATTGTAATCGAAAAATTTTATTTGCATGCTTTTTGACTTATGTACATGTAGTAATTTTTTTTTTACCGAAATTGTATTTCTGTATTTTTTGCATTTAGATTTCTCTTTGTTTTATTTTCAGTTTATTTTCCAACATAAATCTACAAATTAATTATCAGCATCACTAATTATAATTCCATTATTGAAATTTAAAACATTTAGCTTAGTTGTTTTTTAAAGTAAATTTCATTTTTTCCCCATTAATTTTATACTACAAATGTAATATTAATTTGACTTATTAGACATTAATCTTCGGCTAATGATTTAAAATTTATTTTTCAAAATGTTGCCAGGTGTGTTACTTTTATATATTTATAGCATGTTTTGACCAGAAGATTCACTTGGTGTCACAATTGGTGTTATATTGAAAATATGGGAACAATGGTCATACTTTTTTAAACTAATAAAAAATATGCAAACAGTAAATAACTGTTTTGTTAAATACTAAGCATCTTATTCAAGTCTTCAATCCTATGATTTGTACATGTTTAAGTAAGTTTATTACTTACAATTATTATTTTAAATAACTTCCATCAGCATTTGAACTAAATTATTCTAACTTGTTATATTTGTATATAGACTATAGATTTTGTTGTTGTTTTTTTTTTTGCTGCATTTGAATTTGATTTGATTGATATTATATGTAGTTAGTGTAAAGAAAGGCATTTAATTAAATGGATAATTCATGTGCAAATCTGTTGTTAATAGAATGCAAGTTCACTCATAAATTTTAATTATTTTGCAAATGGCTGTTTTCAAGATTTTAAGTATTTTTTTTTTATTTCTCATTTATATCTTGCCTTTTATCTCTGTGCAATTAATAGATTCTTTGATTGCTTTTTTTGAATTAAACTCTGTTTAAAACTGAGATTTAATTATCTGAGATTTGAATATATATATATATATGTATTTGTGAATACAAATATTTTATTTCTATTCAGTTATGACAGAAGATAAGGAGTTAAGCCAGGTTCTTATTCGACAAAATAATTTATTCATATAGAAAAAATACACCCCAATGAGTGCTCTTAGAAGTCTGAAGCCTTACTGATCCAAATCACTTAAATAAATCACTCTAAATCTTCTTTTAACTCCCGGGCCACTCAGTCCCTTCCCCTATACTTATAGATGGGCTCCACCAAATACTAGGAACATTTCTCCATCTCCCTAATTCAAACCAACTAATTGATACCCTTCTATATGTCCACCTGCTTAAATCTAGATTTGAATGTACATGAAACATCAAGGAAAAGTTATAGTCAAATATGAGATTAAACCAAAACTGAATCATATGTGACCATGGTTTTAGTCCAGCCATGGACAAAATTCACACCACCGGACTTAATTTAATCCAGCTCACCTCCCGACACTCATTTTATGGCTGAGGCACAGAAATATACGACTATGTTATAATGTTTAACTATGATTTGTATTGGCTTATGTTGGGGTGGGAAAACTTTTTCTATGGAGGGCCACATTGAAAACTTGATTATCGGCGGGCCGCAAATATATTTTGTCTACTTCGTTACAATTTACAACATATGAAAATATGAACTAATAATAAATATGTATTTTCACTATTTGTCATTTTATTTCACATTCACGCCCTAATACACACGCACATTACATTTTAAAAAAATGAACTAAATCAGTTCAGTGCTAATTTGGTAATAAGACTTTACTATTCATATTGTTACCTGTCAAAATAATTATGAAGACAAGGGAACTTAATTTACATACAAGCTGACCACAGAGTACATTTATAATTAATGAGAAGTATGTAACTGTTCATGAACTGTTGAACTAGTTTACTGGTTGTGATTCGCATGACTGAATATAAACTGAAGTCAGTCAAAATCGATTTATTCTTAGACTTGTTTATTTTCATACAAGAAAACACTTGTTCACAAATCTATATGTGAACCAAATAGTGACAAAAGCTTGGCAGCAAAGTATTTTAGGTGGGGGAAATGCCACTGCTGGCAAACATCCTCAAAACTCCAACAAAAGAACTGACTTAAACTTCTCTTTCAGGTCATAATTTGCTTGTAGGTCAAGCAGCTCTAATATTATCGAGCCATAAAACTCTAAACAAAGAAAATTAGCATCGACAGAGGATTGCCACATGCATATGGCCGCAGAATATACTCTGATGGGCCGCATGCGGCCCGCAGGCCGTAGTTTGCCCAACCCTGGCTTATGTCAACACTCGTCATTTTGTTTTTATGAAATTTACAAACCCAATGTGGACAGCGACTCAAAAAGTTTATTGACCGCTGTTCTATTCAGAAAAGAGATAAACGAGCCTTCACAATGGGGGAAATGAGTGGAGGGATTATTATAAAAAAATGTCATTTATTCACATCTTAACAGAAATTTTCTAAATTATAAAAAGGCCACATTAACTGTTCACATAGTTCTCAACCAATAATACGTGTACCCCAAGAGGATATGGGAAAGTTTATGTAGGGATGCGTAGCGAATTATAATTCTTGTTTAAAACAACCAAGAGTTTCAATATGGTTGCCAGTTTGTTGTGTGACTCCACACCAACAACATGCCCAAGTATTGCATTAGAAAGGTAAGTACATTTCTTAATGAAAATATGTACATTTATTGGCTATGTAAAGAAAAATAAATATTTTTTCTTAAGAATATATTTGTTTTTATTGCTCATGCAGCAGAAAAAAATGAATAACAAAATATGACACAAAAAATGCTTCGATTAGCAAATAAACACCTTTGACATGAAAATTCATGCACAAAAAAAAAATAAAATAAAAAAGGTGAGATGAATTAAATAAATATAAAATAATATTATATGGCAAGGTATTTTCACTACAGAGCTGAACAGGAGAATGTAAATATGCAACAGTAAATATTGAGTAAATGCTGCCACTTAAATGCAAGAGCCAACGATATACAAGTGTATAATGATAATTGAGAAATAAAAATAATATTTACGCTAAATGAAATATACAATATAAAATATTGTCAATGTGTATACTTATTGTATTTATGATCAATATCATATAGGAATACAGTAACAGTATTCATTTTTTCTAGCCTTGTAATTAAACATGAAAAAATCAACTACATGTATAAACAAACTATATTTTTTACTGTACAAAAATAGCTCAAAATTTCACAATTATACAGAGATTCCTCATAGAATGTTAAGCATTTATTCAGATTTTAAAGATCTTTTAGAAGTTAATTTAATAGGTGTTGATAGTTCAACTGTAAAAGATCGTCCAAAATGTTCAGCATCTAGTCTGCACCACCAAGCAAAAAGCTGTGGCATGACAACCAAAGCAATGTTGATGCACCAGAATATAAGAGCTGGTTGGCCCACGACAGGAGCCTGTAGAGCTTTTCCAGTATGGTGATGTAAAGAACCAGCGATGTAGCTAAATTGGGCCTAGAAGGAAAAAAAAATAGTTGTATCATCATTATATAGATATTAATGGTGAGATTTTAGCTCAAGTTTGACATAATATTTTCATACAGTAAAACAGCATATTTAATAACAGAATATGCTATGAGAAGATTTAAGATAGAAAACAGACCGTAAATAAAACTAGTTTAGAATTAAGTCTTCTGCTGTCCAACTTAGTAATTTCCCTGATTTATTTAATGGATGAGAAATGACCCCCTTTTGAACCCAAAAATTAATATTATTTTCTTTCAAAATATTGTTATATATTTTTTTTTTGATGGAAGAGCGATAATAAAATTATTAAAATAAAAAAATGAACAATAAAAAAAGTAAATTTTTGAAATTTAAAATATTACACGAGAAAAAAAACCCTTTTGTGCCGACACGACAGTCACCATTTTGGCTGGTCTGTTTACAGCGTGTATCTGTCGGCACACTTCTTAACTTTTCTTTATAATAAATAACGCTTCAGACGACTGAATTTTAGTTCAAAACTATTCTCTTTAGTAAAGTTCTCATGAATGGGAGTCCAGATGGTAGCCTTTATTCATTTTCATAGCACTGAAGATATTGCATTAGTTTCTCCACTGAATGCTAATCTAAGAATGTAAGTATGATGTTTTCTTATTTTATGCTAATAATTTTAATTTTTTAAAATGAAAAAATATTTTGTTTTCTATTTTCCTGGGTATTATTAGTTAAAGTATTCATTTCTATAGGTTAAATAAATCTGATTTTTCTTAAAATTTAATAATTTTTCTGTAATGAATCAATAACACAACATCAAGGGCAAAAGCAATGTTTATGTTATCAGCTGATTTTACTTTAGTTAAATAAATGAATCCTTTATAAAGAAATTATGGAATATCTTCTGTCATGTAATTCTAAAAAGAGATATAAATTTGTAGCTATGTTAACTACATTTTTTTTAAACCTGATAGTTCTATATAAATGTAATTTATATTATGCAGCATATTTATAGCAATATTGAGTCTTATCCTTAACTTTAGGGAACAACATATATGACTATGACATTTAGTGATGATGGACCTCTCAAAG
>JAGDYQ010000015.1:2179579-2218592 GCA_021962125.1 Bulinus truncatus | reverse complement strand
CAATGTGGTAAATACTCTGCACGTCACAATGTGGTAAATACTCTGCTCGTCAGAATGTGGTAAATACTCTGCACGTCACAATGTGGTAAATACTCTGCACGTCACAATGTGGTAAATACTCTGCACGTCACAATGTGGTAAATACTCTGCACGTCACAATGTGGTAAATACTCGGCATGAATCGGATAAATAAATAAAAATAAAAAAAAAAAAAATATACAATAAAACATTTGGCAATCAAGACGAATGTATACAAAAGTACCACAAAATAGTGACCACATTTTCAGTAAACTAAACAAATCTCCTTCGTTCACCAGTCGACCCGTCACTCATGATGCGATGTAAAACTGTGTTTTTCTTCGTTAAAATAGTTGATTCTTTCTAGGGATACAGAGATTATTTGGGGTAAATATCCTTGACATTTTAAATAATGTTGTGGAAGGGGGTGGGGTGGGGGTAGGGGACTGAATTAACAACGAGTGCTGTTCAGATCTTCATGTCTAATTAATACAGAAACTACTTAATTAAATCTTGATTACTGTATGATTTATTTGAACAACACATGAATAATTCAACTCGTTCGCACGTGATTCTTCTCAAACTGATGGATCTGTCCAGAGATCTATCCATTAATGTGTATGTCTGTCCATCTCATTATCTTGCTCTGCTCGCTATCCATCTATCAGTCTGTATCTTTATCTCAATGTACTTAAAGGTTATATATAGAGGCCCTATATAAATATAATACAATGTAGTATGTTAGGTTGTATTCAGTCCATGAGTGTTAACGAGACAATCAATGCCTTGTAAGAACAGCAACAAAAAAAAAAGATGTACATTTATTATAACTGGATAAACGAACGAGTTTTTTCTAAGTATAAATAGTACGTATTGTTTGTTTTTTACTGCAGAGACTTATATGATACCTACTGAACCAATGGCTCATCTCTCGTGTGCTCCGTCTAACTCAGCGTGATGCACCTGTAAAGTCAACGAATGGTGTGAGCGTACTTTAAAGTGTTATAACTGTGTAGTAACAGAGACAAATAACGTCCTTAATCTTTCATTGTTATAACATACAATAAAATAATACCTTTTTTTTTACTATTACTAAATAGTATATGTCTCCATCTAAATAAACTACATAGTTACATAATACTAATTGTGATCCATGACTTAAGTCATTAATGCTGGGCAAGCAATTAAAACAAAGTGCAGGCTCAATAACAGACACACTCATAGACTCATAATTGTAACAATTACGGTTGTAACAATTTATTCCGAATAAGCTGCAGGCGTAGACATGCAAATATGTGACAAATGGAATTGTAGATTGTTTCTACACATCAGGAGGCGGGAATTAGCAACAGTCACATGACCCTAACAAGCCCCATTCCTCCAATGGTGTTGGCTATAAGAATTTTCAAATGTCACGTGCCACCCCAACCTTTCAAGCAATGCCGGGTACACTGTTTGCTTCTTTATAAATAATAAGAGACACTTGATGAACTAATTTAAAGTAATGAATATTTCATTCTTTAACACATAAAACACTTTAATATGTTCAACTCATTCTTATACATGTTTTCTCACCTGTTTATCGGCATAACTTTATCTTGATATGGCCTGTATATTTTTGGTGATGTATTCAAATGACGTCTTACGTATTATACTTATTGAAGCCTTGATATGTGTGCATTGTCATTAAAATAGATAATTATGTTTAATTCATTAAGACATATTTTTTTTTAATTTATTGTTCAGTGCCTTTCTTAATTTTTACGAGCCCTGGTACAATAGAGTACTCTATGAAAACTTATAGTTGATGGCCCTTTGCACATTAGGGGACTTAATGGCAATGTATATTTGTGGGCTCTATGTACATTAGGAGACTTAATAATAGTGTATATTTGTGGGCTCTATGTACATTAGGAGACTTAATGATAATGTATATTTGTGGTGACACTAGGCTAACTTTTATTTTGGCGGCCCTTGGAACAATACCAACCATCCCTTAAATATCAAGTAATAAAATGCACTTTAGGACGCGGAATAATAAGTATGGCCTGTCTATCCTTAAGAAGAGATCTAATATATAGAAAGTGGAGAGGGGCAAGACAATAAGTTAGATAGACAGGAAAAAAAATATGAAGAAGTAAAATTGATTTTATTGATTGTTGGTGCTGTTTATTTTTTATGACAACAAACTAGGACAGCCTTGTGAATATGACAAAACAATGTCCCCCTATACAGCGTTGTGAATATGACAAAACAATGTCCCCCTATAGAGCGTTGTGAATATGACAAAACAATGTCCCCCTATACAGCGTTGTGAATATGACAAAACAATGTCCCCCTATAGAGCGTTGTGAATATGACAAAACAATGTCCCCCTATACAGCGTTGTGAATATGACAAAACAATGTCCCCCTATACAGCGTTGTGAATATGACAAAACAATGTCCCCCTATTACTCTAGGACTGATTTGTATAAGACTTAAGTTCTTGCTGATTCTAAATGAAAATAACACTATGTTTTAGCTCGTTTCTGGCAACTCATTCGCTTTCTACCTGGAACAAAAGTCTACACACACACATACACACACACACTGAGAGCTTGCTATCAGAACTCACCTACAATATGAAGGCTGATGGCCAATCATCATTTAACTGCTGCTGATATGTCCCGCTATTAATTACATGACAAGCGCCGAGCTATTCCACGGGGCCAATCAGTATTGATTTCTCTTTGCACAAAAAATTTGCATATATCCTGAGTTTCCTCCCCTTTTCCTCCTGCTCCTCCCCCCCCCCCCTTACCCCTCCCGCGCCTCTTTCCCGTTCCGATGTAGTGACACAAAGAGAAAAACCTTGTTAAGGGAAGAAACTGGTGTATCGAGTTGTGCCATGAAGTGAAGTTACTGCCCCTGCTCTGGCCCGTGTTTCTCGCGACATCTCCCACTAAAAGAAATGATTGATTCTCTCGGTGGTGGGACTGGACCGTGTTTGTTTTGGTATGGCTCATACAGTGGCTCCCTTGTAGACCGTCATCTGATGACATAAGTACCTACCATACAACTTTCTCTCTCTTTCTCTCTCTCTCTCTCTCTCTCTCTCTGGACATGACTACCTACTATTGAATTTCTTTCAGGACATGAGTTCATACCATACGACACTCTTTCTGGACATGTCATACGAATCTCTTTCTGGACATTAGTACATACAGTATAACACTCTCTATACACTTTAGCACCTTCCCCACAACTCTCTCTATATACACTTTAGTACCTTCCTCACAACTCTCTCTCTCACTTTCTCTCTGACTTTCCCTCTCTCTCTCTCTTTCCTTCTCTCTCTCTCCCTCTCTCTCCCTCTCTCTCTCCCTCTCTCTCTCTCTCTTTCTCTCTCTCTTTCTCTCTCTCTCTCTCTCTCTCTCTCTCTCTCTCTCTCTCTCTCTCTCTTAGTCTAGACATTAGTACAAACTATACAACTCTCTCTCTATTCTTTGGTACCCAACCATTCAACTCACTTTCTCTAGGCGTTTTATCTACCTACACCCTAGAGAATTGCTTGTGATATGAAATGACTTGTTTCTATTGTTGTATATCTATCTAGCCCTTCACATTATATTTCAGTATAAATCACTTGGTAACAGTTCAACAAATGGTCCATACCTACTGGGAAATGACTGCATTAACTGGTCATAACAAAAACACAAATAAAAGTTTTTTTGTATATTTATTTGAAAAACAATTCTTGTTGAATGTCACTAATACAGAGAAAACTTGATAGACAATATCGCTATAATACACAATATCGCTATAATACACGATATCGCTATAATATACAATATCGCTATAATACACAATATGGCTATAATACACAATAGGCTACAATATACAATATCGCTATCATGTACAATATCGCTATAATACACGATATCGCTATCATAATACACAATATGCTATAATATAAAATACCTAACCGTATTACACAATACCTAACTATAATCTACAAATATTTTACGAAATCACCAAAGATAATAGCTTCATGTCATGAATTGCAAAAACGTCAATGCGCATGTGTGGGATTCCATTGTGTTCATCGTCATATCGCGGCTATCATTAACACATTAACACAGCCGTGCAATTATCTTTTTATTGTTGACTTATGTTCCATGTCTTGTTATAGCCACAAATCGATACAATATATCTCATTAGAACAATAGAAACAAACAGAAAGTTGCGGATCCAGAACAGTCAAAATTTATTTCATAGTTTAATACGTGGATAACAAAAATAAATCAATAATACAATCACATTATTCCTAGTATAGACATTAATTATAATTTAAATAATAATTGCTGTTTGTTAGTTATTGTTATTTGTTTGTTTTTTTGGAGGGGGGGGTATTCTAGCGCAGCATAGATAGATAGATAGATAGATAGATAGATAGATAGATAGATAGATAGATAGATAGATAGATAGATAGATAGATAGATAGATAGATAGATAGATAGATAGATAGATAGATAGATAGATAGATAGATAGATAGATAGATAGATAGATAGATAGATAGATAGATAGATAGATAGATAGATAGATAGATAGATAGACTGATTGATTGATTGATAGTCAGGCAGACAGACAGAGAGACAGACATGTTTAAATGTATGTATCAATACGAAATATCTAAAGCTCCTTAAAAGTAAGTCTTACTTAAAAACTCTTATTTCAAAAGTCTTACTTCGCCTACGTCAGTATTCAAAGAATTCCCCCTCCTTTCTCTACCCCTCCCCCCCCCCCCATCCTTCGCTCAGTCAACTGTCATGATGATGGAGATGAATTGAACACAGATAGAACTGAGTTGGATCAATAAAATAAAATGTACGGGTATGGCAGGCCAATATCAATTATACTTTACACATTTCTTGTTTGCCCTCCTCCCCCCTCTCCCCCAAATACCGTGTAGGACACAAGTTCCACTTTGTATAAATCAGATATAAATACATTGATTATTATTACATACATGTCAACAATAATTTTGTGTTTGCTTGTTTTAAGCGAATGGTATCAAACGATAGATTAATCGCCTTGAAGATGAAAAAGGGTCTTAAGAAAAGCAAAATGTATGACTAAAAGTTGGCATGTCACGAGGACAAGGTGGCCTTGTGTGATGTGGAAGGGGGACGGATGGTCGTGCGGTAACGCGCTCGACTGTCGACTGGTTCGATCTCCAGAGAGGACCAAGGAAATTGTTTCAGGTCTTGGCTCAAGTTTCCGATATATCTCGGCTATGGTGGGGATGAAAGAAGAGCACCATGGGATCTAAGAGGTTTCATCTCATCCTTACAGGGGGAACTTCATACACTGTCGACCGTAGGGGTCCCGAGTTCGAACCTCAGTGAGAACTTTGGGATTTTTTTAAGGTCCTGGTGAAAGTCCTCAAGTCCACCCAGCTTTAAATGGGTACCTGACTTTAAGTTGGGGGAGTAAAGGCGGCTAATAACACAAACATGCCGAGGTTTCTGAAACAGATAATTTCTGTTTATCAGCCCAGATAAGCCCTTGTGGGGGAGCTTTACTTTATGCCATAACATCATTTGTGTGTGTGTCAATCACGAATACTGTTATAATGTTTTAATTTGAGAAATTTTTAAGAAGAATACTTTTGGTCCAGAAAAGTCATTTATATTACATTCTTATATGTCCATTTTATTGTTTGTTATTGCACGCTAGCATCATCAACCAATTGAATGTAACGGGAGTTAACCTGCCGAATGGCTGAACTTGAAAAATGTCAGGCTAAAACAGAAAACAGATGCAAAACGTAAAAATCATGATGGGAAACAACTTATGAAACTTTACTTTGAGGAGTTATAGGACTTTATTCCAGATTTTCTCCACCCCTACACACTAACACACACACATACACACACGTGCGCACACCCCCACGACAACCTTTTCCTATTCTAGTTTCAACAAAATAAACAAAAAGGGACACTGCTCAGTATTTAGGAAAAATCTGTTAAGATCCAGTGAACACAAATACCTGTGCTACCCGTTAAAAACTGAACAAAAAGTGAAACATTTTTAAAAAGTGAATTAACAAATGGAAGTATAAAAATGTCTAATACTTGGAAAAATGTAATGGTTGATAAAAGCAGGGCATTGAAAAACAATATTATCATTGACAAATAATATTATCATTGACAATCCAAATATTATCATTGACAATCCAAATAGTATCATTGACAAACAATATTATCATTGACAATAAATAGTATCATTGAACAATCGATTTCGAAATTGCCACCCAATCCCCTAAAACTGGAAGCCATAACTGCCAGCATAATCGTGAAAAAAATAAGTTTGTAAGCAAACATTTACAAAATCTGGCAATTGATTTTGTTTTTAGCTTTATTTTTTCTTTCATCTCTCGAGCATTGGAACATTCTTAGGTAGACATAAATAATGCAGTTAAATATGCTAATATATACATATCACATAGGAATGTGTTGTGTATATGTCAACATATTCATACAACATAGAAAACTGCAGTTAATTGTGCCATCTATTTCAACAGTCATGACATTTGTATGCACCACTAGTTATAAATAACATACATGTATAAATATCCACATTAGATTTCACAGATGTATTCTAGAACTATACCAGCATTTATTACAGCACACCTAATATATTATTCAAAATGTATATCGGCAACCTGTTTTGACCTAGTTTTTTGTTCTACTTTTTTGTCTTCTACAGGTGTGGTTCCTCCACTCAGAGGTGTGTGACATGTGGATCTCCGTGGACGTCCTTTGCTGCACGGCCTCCATCCTCCACCTGGTGGCCATCGCCATGGACAGGTACTGGGCGGTGACCAGCATCGACTACATCCGCCGGCGGAGCGCGCGCCGCATCCTGCTGATGATCACCGTGGTCTGGATCGTGGCGCTCTTCATCTCCATCCCGCCTCTCTTCGGCTGGCGCGACCCCAACAACGACCCGTCCAAAACTGGCCAGTGCATCATCTCGCAGGACAAAGGCTACACAATATTTTCAACGGTCGGCGCGTTCTATCTCCCAATGCTGGTCATGATGATCATCTACATCAGAATATGGCTGGTGGCCAGGTCCCGGATCAGGAAAGACAAGTTCCAGATGACCAAGGCTCGCCTCAAGACCGAGGAGACAACGCTGGTAGCGTCGCCAAAAACTGAATACAGCGTCGTGAGTGACTGCAACGGCTGCAATTCTCCGGAATCCACGGCGGAGAAAAAGAAGCGCCGGGCTCCTTTTAAAAGCTACGGCTGCTCGCCGCGCCCTGAGAGGAAGAAAAACCGAAACAAGAAACTTCCGGAGCAGTCGAACGGCGTCGGCAGCAACAACTCCTCTAGCTGCTCGGAGAGGCTGAAACAAATTCCGATTGAGCCGGAAGGATTCACCAACGGATGCGCCGAAGAGGCGAGCATCGCAATGCTGGAGAGAGAGTGCAACAACGGGAAGAAGATCAGCGCCAATGACAACACGCCTTACTCGCGTACTCGTGAAAAACTCGAGCTGAAGAGAGAACGCAAAGCTGCAAGGACCTTGGCTATAATCACGGGAGCTTTCTTAGTCTGCTGGTTGCCGTTCTTCATCATTGCTTTGATTGGTCCATTCGTGGGCGGTATACCGCCATTCGTTCGAAGTTTTGTTCTGTGGCTCGGCTATTTCAACAGCCTGCTGAACCCAATCATATACACAATCTTTAGCCCCGAGTTTCGAATAGCTTTCCAGAAGATTCTATTCGGTAAATATAGGAGGGGGCATCGATGAGAATCAATGTCAATGTGTGATTATGTCATTGTCAGTGGCGTACTGAGGGGTGGGCAAGGGACCATCATGCCCCGGGCGCTACTCACAAAGGGGCGCCAAATGGTATATTTTACATATAATATTATATGGTTTTCGAATGGGTGGATGGCGCTAAAAAGGTATTGTGCCCCAGGCGCGAGTTCAGCTCGCTACGCCACTGGTCATTGTTTTCTATTTTTCATATTATTTAAAAATAAAACAGTCAGCCTGACGAAATAAAATCCGATGACAAGCGTCCTGGGCTACATGCAGTTCACAGAACGTCAAAAAACGTCTTGAGTTTTAGTTTGTTCACAGAACGTCCAAAATTCCTGAGCTACAGTCAGCTCTCCCCAACATCAAAACGTTTCAGAGTTGCAGAGTTCGCTGAAAGCGGAAGTGCAGCGGTGAAGTATAATAAAACCTAATGTTAAAAAAACATGCAGAGGTTAACAGTGCACAATGTGACAAGCCTAAACTGATCAGCTCTGATATTAGTGAAACGTGGAAAACCTGTAACCTGAAGACACAGATCAATATAAAAACAAATATATGAGACTCGTGGATATGATGCTGGCAAATTTCATCTATGCTAATTGAATGTGAATTTTTTGTATTGCTTACAACCATAAATGAGTATATATAGTATATATGAATCTTCAAAGAGAAGTTTAAAACTTGATATCATTGCTGACTTTATATATATATATATATATATATATATATATATATATATATATATATATATAAAGGATGTTTTTCCTCTTTGCAAGCAATAAACTTTTCCCGCCATTTTGAACTAAGCAAAACTAAATACAAGCTGACACAAGTTGTAAAAAAATTTTTTGGGCTTTCTATGCTGGCGGCCATCTTGTCATCTTTACTCTCTTTTTGCTTCATTCAGCGAATACGATAAAATATGTGTGCGTTCATTTTATTTTTCCTTTAAGTGAGAAAATCAAAGAAAGTTTCTTGATGAACTCTGTTCCTTGAAACGATCCGCGCCATCTTCTTTACATTTACTGGAGAGACAGTAAACAAACAAACACAAAAAAATGGTGTTACATCCAACAGATGGTAAATAAACCCAGGATTGGGTGCATTTAAACCTATTCTTCATTATTTACATTATCGCCTGTATTCGCTAGTTTTTTCGTCTTTTGTACCATTTTTTTTCTATGTTTTATCAGAACAAACAAAAGTTTAAAAAATAGCACACACACACACAAACACACAGACACATACAAACAATGGATGCTGATATTTATTTTGCATTGGACATTGATGACAATTTTGTATAATTGCTTTAAATAATGTATATATAAGTGAGCAGGCATTAACTGCTCATATGCATCTATCATTATATTGGCCTATGTTACGACATATATAGACTAAGACACAAACATATGTATATATGTATATATATATATATATATATATATATATATATATATATATATATATATATATAAACTGTTTGGACAATATGAGACTAGGTTATGCCTTGATATCCAACATCCAGGACAATAATTTGTTACATTTGTTTATGTTCCTCCTTTCTTTTTGTCTTTCTCGTTGTTTCATATGACGAATAAAATAAAGGAAAAGAGTTGATTCAACTGTGTTGATTTATGTGCAACCATCCCTCCATATTTTCTATCTCTCTTTGTGTTTCCATTAAAAATTCCTTGAGCTCCGGTCACAGAGTTATTTATCAGACGGATCATTTCTCAAAGTGTCACATAACGTTGAGCAAGGTAGTCGAGTTAGTACAAAACGAAGCGCACCTGCAAAAATATTTGAACTCTCTCAATGCACCTAGAACAAGGGTCGGCCACCTACGGCTCGCGAGCAGCATGCGGCTCTTTCGATGTCAATGTTCGGCTCTTTCAATGTCGGATTGCGGCCTTCCAGTTCCATGTGCAAATAATAATAATTATATTATTGTATATACCTAATCATAATCAAATACCATAATATTGAAACAAGAATTTTAGTGGCTCTTTAAAAACTGAGAAAATTGTGAAATAACTTTTAGCTCTTTCGTCTTAAAAGGTTGCCGACCTCTGACCTAAAAGCTTTCTACTACTCTGCGTGTGTGTATTTGTGTGTGTGTGTGTGTGTGTGTGTGTGTGTGTGTGTGTATCTATATAAGTGTATGTGTAATAATTTCCTAAATGGCTAATTGCCATTGTCAAGTTCGGTTAAAACTGGTCTGTTTAATAGTAACTTTTGTGTAATTATAAGAAAATTGAATACAAAAAGATGTTTCCATAAAAAAAAATATGTTACATTTTTTCGTTTCCTTGTAGCCTAAGCTAAAATTTAAAAAATGTTTGCTGAAATTATTTGCTAGGGTGTATGATAACTTGCCTGGTATCATCAACACAGCGATAAACAAGCCCACTTACGTTGTCCATATAAGGTTAGCCAAAAAGTACTCATCGTGAATTGATGAGGGGTGGGGTAAGGTGGGAGGGAGAGAGGGGGTCGAGAGATCAACGCTTATTTTAGTTAATTAAAAAAAAAAATTAAGCACAATACTTAATCACTATTTACTATTTAAACGTTGAGGGCATGAATAATCGCTCCGTTATAGAAATGAACCCTAAAACTTGGAGGACTTTAATGTTACCTACCTGAAGCTAATCCTTGCCAAGCAAACTATATCGAGCATTGGATATGTCAGATAATTATTACTAATGCAGATAAAACTAAACGGTGAATTTGCTTAACCCTCATATATATATATATATATATATATATATATATATATATATATATATATATATATATATAAAGTAAGTCAAGCCAATTAGTTTACTATAGGTCCTCAGAATTGTTTATTATTTCTGTAATATTGATATGATAGTTTAAGACATTTAATTAGCATTATGCCATCTGTAGAATGACAGGTTTTGGTTGGTCAATGTCATTTGTTGGTCGAACAACAATAATTTGAATAACTTTAAACTGGTCTGATCCAAGTGATTTGTGCCGCTCCTAAACCGGAAAATGGGGAAATTCGGTTCGAATCTAGCTAGTCAGAAGGGAGGGAGATATACAGACTAGGATTTCAACCCCCCCCCCCACCCCCCAACTCATGTAGAACAAATGGCTTTACAAAACTGCCCCCCACTTGTATACACTAGCTCAAACACGGCCAATGTCTTCTACTCACGTTATAACTTTTAAATGGCTGAAAGCAAGATGGACGCTCAAACTAGATAAATAAATATATTGCTAAATCTGGATGACATCAATGCTAAAAGTGGACAGCTCAGAGACGGACTTGGGTCGGTTGAGACGCCCGGATGTGGACAGCTCAGAGACGGACTTGGGTCGGTAGAGACGCCCGGGCGCAGAAAAAAAAAACTGGTCCATCATATAATTTTGGATTTTCTGCGGCCCGTCATATATGTGGGCCCCCGGGAAGGGGGCGTGGGGGGCGGGCACACGCCTGCCGTTAATTAAACCTCTGCTAAAATTAAACTAAACTATTACGCTTGAGTTTTGTTTTTATTTGGCCACTGTCTTACATTGTAATATCAATGACTGACACTATGACTTCCAAAGATACCACTGTCTTACAGTGTAATATCAATGACTGACACTATGACTTCCAAAGATACCACTGTCTTACAGTGTAATATCAATGACTGACACTATGACTTCCAAAGATACCACTGTCTTACATTGTAACATCAATGACTGACACTATGACTTCCAAAGATACCACTGTCTTACAGTGTAATATCAATGACTGACACTATGACTTCCAAAGATACCACTGTCTTACAGTGTAATATCAATGACTGACACTATGACTTCCAAAGATACCACTGTCTTACATTGTAACATCAATGACTGACACTATGACTTCCAAAGATACCACTGTCTTACATTGTAATATCAATGACTGACACTATGACTTCCAAAGATACCACTGTCTTACATTGTAATATCAATGACTGACACTATGACTTCCAAAGATACCACTGTCTTACATTGTAATATCAATGACTGACACTATGACTTCCAAAGATACCACTGTCTTACATTGTAATATCAATGACTGACACTATGACTTCCAAAGATACCACTGTCTTACATTGTAATATCAATGACTGACACTATGACTTCCAAAGATACCACTGTCTTACATTGTAATATCAATGACTGACACTATGACTTCCAAAGATACCACTGTCTTACATTGTAATATCAATGACTGACACTAAACTTCCAAAGATATAAGAATTGATTTTTTGTTTATTTTAACCGTATTGAGATTCTAGCGTTTAATTACCAATCTAGTCACGTCTCCTTACTGACCACCACACTTCAACTGTACACATTGTTACCCGTATGTACATATACTATACATATTATATATACATATAATTCATGAATGTGATATTTCAATAAAGTCTTTTTTCTGCCAAAGTTAACAACAGCTGTTTTCTTTTATTTTCTTCTTGTTTTTTTTTTTATTTTTCTACTTATTAGCCTGGTTCACACACACCTGGTGTGTCCAATCCACTACCTATGTCTCCCGTGGCGCCTCCATGACCATAGCACTAACGGACATGGTTGGCATGAAAGGAGGACATCATAAAACCTTCCCATTGGTGATTACTAGGACCTAAGAGATCCCATCCTTGAGGTGACTTCATCACAAACGTATAAGACTAGACATAGGACTAATAAAGTTGTAACTTTTTTTTCCCATTGACATAGATATATACCTAAATCAGCATCAACATTTATCCATACTAAGAAGAATAAAACGTAAAATTTAGGAATCAAACCACTGACAATATGGCTAAAAGGAAACCTTATGACTCACATACAATTACATATGGTAAACGATTTGAAAAAGGTATGTAACATTGTGTTTAAATTTAACAAGGTATGTAACATTTTGTTTAAATTTAACAAGGTATGTAACATTTTGTTTAAATTTAACAAGTCGAGACATAACAAAGTTGTCTAATATTTTACATCTTTTTTTTTTAATTCGCTGAAATAAAACGACGAAAAATTGTATTTAGGAAAGAGTTTTTATATCCTTTACGTCATAATAATATAGGTTTTGCTCTAAGCAATGAATGCTTGATGAAGTATCCAGGGTTTAAAAATAATTCAGCTGTTTATACGCATGATAAAGTGATAGGTTTTTCACCACCGTAAAATAATCCATTAAAGGAACAGATGACCAAAATAAAATAATCCATTAAAGGTACAGATGACCAAAGTAAAATAATCCATTAAAGGAACAGATGGCCAAAGTAAAATAATCCATTAAAGGAACAGATGACCAAAGTAAAATAATCCATTAAAGGAACAGATGACCAAAGTAAAACAATCCATTAAAGGAACAAATAAAAAAAGTAAAATAATCCATTAAAGGAACAGATGACCAAAGTAAAATAATCCATTAAAGGTAGAACTGATGTTCTCTTAATAGGAAGTGAATTATTCATGTTGTTGTTCCAGGTGCGTGTACATTGTATAGATGAATGACCATCACAACACATTGTATAGATGAATGACCATCACAACACATTGTATAGCTGAATGACCACCACAACACTTTGTATAGATGAATGACCATCACAACACATTGTATAGATGAATGACCATCACAACACATTGTATAGATGAATGACCATCACAACACATTGTATAGATGAATGACCATCACAACACATTGTATAGATGAATGACCATCACAGCACATTGTATAGCTGAATGACCATCACAGCACAACAATCACAGCACAACACAACAAAAAACACTGTTTTAAAAGAAATAGATAAAACTAAATATCAAATCTATTAATATAAATTTCATCTCAGTAGTGATGTTCTTGTAAATGCTTAAAATGAATATATTTCAGTGAAAAATAAAATATTGATTGACTGTAGACAGACAATGTGAGAGGAGTAAGTTATTAATGTCAAACAATTTTAATTTTTATTATTAGAAATATTAAATCCAGCAACAATGTGTCTTAAATTCTTATTTAGTGAATTAAACAAATTATTGTCGGTACAAATAAATTGTAGGAGGTGAGACGTAGAGCGATTCTCATTGATACTATCCATAATAAGCAGTGGCGCATCCGGGAGGGGGGGGGCAGGCCAAATCATCAATACATAATTCATGTTATAAAGTTACAAAAAAGACTGTCAAACTGTCTTTTTCATAATGTGAGCCCCCCTCCCCCCCCCCTAGCATTTTTTGCTGGTTGCGCCACTGATGATAGGCGGAACTAAAAACTGCCTAGGGTCTGCATTGCTGAAGGTATGTCTTCAAGTATTTATAATCAAAATGTTGAGATGGATCTTTACTTGGACTTTTGCATAGGGCCCTATAAAATATTCAGAAATCAAACTCTGCGACATAAGAGCTACTCTGGTTTGGCGAATTTGGTTTAAATGAATTCAGTTGGGTTTTTTAAAAAAAAAAAAAAAACTTAGCTAAGTATATCAATTTTATTTATATAATTAAATCAAAACTTAGCTAAGTAAATCTATTTTATTTATATAATTAAAGTTAAGTAAGAAAAATTAACCCATTTTTGTATGAAGTGTGTTATTTTTCTTTCTAGTAATTTGATTAATTTATTAAGCATCCAGCCATATTTATTAAGCATCCAGCCATATTTATTACGCATCCAGCCTTTTTTATTAAGCATCCAGCCATATTTATTACACATCCAGCCTTTTTTTATTAAGAATCCAGCTAGATTTATTAGAAAAATAAAACTGTATGAACCATGCACATGTCTTTTTAAATTTTTAGATTCTAACTTCTTTAAGAGTATAGTATGTCGCCAAACTAATGTACATAATTTATTTTCATATAACCTTGATCTGAATTAACTAATATTTCTTTTCAAACGATTTCAGTTTTATCAATAAATGGGAAACATCGCTCAAAACTGAAGGTATTATAGATAACTTATTAGAACAAACATTTTTTAAGTAAAAGAAAAGATAATTCTAAGCTAAGGGGGATAACCCCGCACAATGCCCAGCATACTTTAATTTCCCCATTTGATGTCGCGTAATCATTTTAAACTGGGTGGACGTTATCCCAAACCAGAAAACAAATCCCAGTAATCACGTGGTCCTGAACCCTTGGACTGTCATGCAATTAATAAAAAGCAGTCGATTTAGTTTCGTTGTTTTGTTTTTTTTTTAGTTTCTTTATGAAACAAATAGTTTACTTTTTATTATGTAAGTTTATTCGATTCAAAGAAAGTTATAGAATACATAAAACAATCAGCATGGTCTATCAATTCTCAAATACGCTGACACTATTACCACCGAAAAAAGATTCATTTAAATATCATTCTAGACTTAATTAGTATTTATGTGAATAAATTCAAAATAATAAGAATATGGCAAAATTCAGCAACGATTCAGTTAGACTTACATATAGAGGTAGTTAATAAACTGCATTGTTTAGAATTATATAACACTGACGATTGTAATATAACAACCTATAGATTGATTTAAGCACAGTGAGTGAAGAAATCAAGTTTTACAGGCTCCGATTAAACAATCCGGTTCAAAGCAGTTGTCATAGAGTAATACCATTAAAAAAATGTTATTACCATCGTCTGCGAATCATAATATTATCTCGCTATAGTATCGCGCTATAGTATCGTGCTATAGTATCGTGCTATAGTATCGCGCTATAGTATCGCTCTATAGTATCGCGCTATAGTATCGCGCTATAGTATCGTGCTATAGTATCGCGCTATAGTATCGCGCTATAGTATCGTGCTATAGTATCGCGCTATAGTATCGTGCTATCGTATCGTGCCATAGTACTAATCAATGTGTGCAAGTGTAACACGGGAAAAAATCCGTTGACGAATGAAGTAGGACATTTTTTTTTGCCACTAAGCTAGGACATCAGTGTTGACACCTAAAGTGGTAACATCCATATTGACTGTTAATGTAGGACATCAATATTAGCTGATGGCTATAGTAGGATAATAATGTTTTAAAGCCAGTTGTTTAAGTCATTGAACTCTTGTGCATTCGATACTTCTTCGACAAATTACTTATTATACATTTTAGAACTTAAATATATATGAGAAATATAAATATTTTTTTTTTATTTTTTTTTAACGCCGCCATTGCCAGCATGGTAGGGTGTAGTGTGCCTACCACACCAGCACTGTTGGCGGCGCTGATGCACGTCTGCCATGCCTACAGAGCGGCGGGGTGAGTGTACCCGCTATCATCTGCAGGGATGGCAGAAAGATGGGTTTTAATCCTTGCCAGACCAGCAGGGTGTGTGTACTGCCGATCGGCCAGAATGGCAAGGCAAGGGGTTTTTTCCTGCCACTCGGACAGAGGGGAGGGTGTAGTGTGCCTGTACCCTCAGCCCGAAATGGCAGGCTGCGCAGGTGTGCTTGAGTGGGACGGAGTGGAAGGGTGTTGTGTGCCGACCACATCCGTCACCTCCGCCAGCTGTGAATACTGCGGTCTCGGATAGTCCTCATTGACCACAGTACCACCACCCTCGCAAGTAATGGGTTTTTTTTCCTGACTAGAGAATCCCTATGATCCATCCCCCGTGGATCATAGTATGTCTCTCAGACCAGGAAGGAGAGATCACAAAATCATGCCTAAATATTCTGTGATACTCTCCGTATATTATGTAGTATAAGCAGATACGACGTGAGTAGGTAAATCACGCCTTATTTAATTGTATTTATTGTCTGTATTTATCATTGCTAATATAAAGTGTAGTTATAACATCATTTAAATATCTTGACATAAAACTATCACTCAGATATTGCTTTAAAAAAACTTATCTTACTTTTTTCAATATAAAATCAATTTAGAACCTGTAATTCTATATCAACTCTAATCTATTATGTTACTGGGCTTCTGTTGCTGTTTTTTAAATCATTACTCCTGAGCTTGTTTAGACAAATAGTTACTGCCCTTGATTTATTTTTATTGAGATAATTTTGTATCACTCAGTGAAGAATACACTCATCCTAAAAACAATCATGTTCTGCTGTCACACAAAAAGCTGAGACCTCGATATATGTGTGTGTGTGTGTGTGTGTGTGTAAATGTACATATATGTTTGAGTATGTTTATAAGTGTATTTGTGTATGTATGTGCGCGTGCTTCCTCCAGTAAATACATTATCTTAACATTTATCATGTTTCTCAAGTGAGATAACTTTTGTTGTCTCTGGGCTAAAAACCTAAAACGTGTAACCTGTTCAAACCCGTTGATTTAGGTTTCAAGTCAGAGAGAATTAACAACTTGAAATGATGACGGTGAGCTAGGAGCAGGGTGGGGAGGGGAGGGGGGAATATAAACAAAAGATTACACCTTTCTGATCCTGGAGATTACATAAAACAACACCTGCTAAAAGCCTAACGAAAAGAAACATTTTTCTTTGTGTCAGATGAACATGTGTGTTGATACAGTACAACATTGTCTACTTAGTTGAAGATGAGTACTGCTGCAGTACAACATTGTCTATTTAGTTAAGATATGTGTTACTACAGTACAACATTGTCTATTTAGTTAAGATATGTGTTACTACAGTACAACATTGTCTATTTAGTTAAGATATGTGTCACTACAGTACAACATTGTCTATTTAGTTAAGATATGTGTCGCTACAGTACAACATTGTCTAAAATAAAGATAAGTTCTGCTGCTGTCTACTACAGTACAACATTGTCTACTTAGCTAAAGATAAGTACTACTACAGTACAACATTGTCTACTTAGCTAAAGATAAGTACTGCTACAGTACAATATTGTCTACTTAGTTGAAGATAAGTAATGCTGCAGTACAGCATTGTCTATTTAGTTAATATATGTGTCGCTACATTACAACATTGTCTACTTAGCTAAAGATAAGTACTACTACAGTACAACATTGTCAACTTAGTTAATGATAAGTACTGCTACAGTACAACATTGTCTACTTAGCTAAAGATAAGTACTGCTACAGTACAACATTGTCTACTTAGCTAAAGATCAGTACTGCAACAGTACAACATTGTCTACTTAGCTAAAGATAAGTACTGCTGCAGTACAACATTGTCTATTTAGTTAAGATATGTGTCGCTACAGTACAACATTGCCAACTTAAATGAAGATAAGTACTACTACAGTACAACATTATCTACTTAACAGTTAAAGATGTGGGCCGATGGGTACAACATTATCTATTTATTATCGGGTAGACAGAGAGAGAAAAGGGTTTCTCAGATGTGGACCAGGTAATTGGTGATAAGCCGTGACTATTCTTAATAATAATCAATCAGGCTTATACACTTATCATATAATTTAAATTATTTTCCTAGAAATACTTTTTCTAGGAACTTCAATCTTGTACATAATGTACTTTGACAAAAATGACAATGATTATTATTAAATAAAGGCGTCATGGATATTTAACTTGGCTGTTGTTGCTGTTATTGGTCTTGCTGTTTTTTGCTTATAGAACATTACTTTACAGCTTTTTAACGCTGTCAATTAAAAATTGCTCTCTAGATAAAGTTCAGGGAATATGTAATAAGGACATGACTAAAAAAAAATCTGTGTAGGGGTGTGTAGCACCATGACTTAAACATCTCATCCTTACAGTGACTTCAATGAAAAAGTTTTTTTGTTTTTCAAGGTATGGGAAAGTTTTCTCAAAAAAAAAAAAACACATAATTGTTCATCAAGACAAACCATAATATAAAACAAAAATTTTAATAAAAACAAAAAAGAAAAAAAAAATATCTATAAAATAAGTATGTGGCCGATGGATGTGGAAATGCCCCACCATTTTGTGTGTCTGGATCTGCCATGGATGGAGCTGCGGAGACATCAATTGATTGACAAATGGAGTGTAAAATCATCTGGTCTCTTGACATTTCTATCTTTGAACATCCTCAAATAATAATCCTAGTGGCCCTGTGCTTATGTGTGCACGTTTGGTACAGACGTTGATTGATCAACCCTCGTTGAACGAAAATAACAGGCTCAGCAAAATATGGACTCTTGGCAGAAAGGAACATTGGCATGTACATGTATGTGTGCATTATTGTATGTATGTTTGTGTGTGTGTGTATTAGTGGATGTGTGCAAGCATGTATTATGTGAACAAACGTGTATGTTTGTGTGTGTATGAATGGATGGGTGCAAATATGTATTATGTGAAAAAACATGTATGTTTGTTTGTGTGTATGAATGGATGTGTGCAAGCATGTATTATGTGAACAAACATGTATGTTTGTGTGTGTATGAGTGGATGTGTGCAAGCATGTATTATGTGAAAAAAACATGTATGTCTGAGTGTGTATGAATGGATGTGTGCAAGCATGTATTATAAGAACAAACATGTATGTTTCTAACTGTATATTTAAAGCATTTTTTTATACATAGACGGACATGGCCTCCTCTTGTAGTCCAGTGCCAATGGTGGGAATGTAAAGACCCCGACATGTGCATAGATACTCCAAATATATTTCAGTCTCGGTCAAGGGAAGATATCCTGAGCTTTTGTCCGCATGTATGTATACAAAAAATTAAAAGATATTACTCTGTATTTAAAGATTTAGACATATTACAGACCAACATACGGGCTATTCTAAAAGTTACACCAGTAAATGCCAATGATGCTGACGCAGTAAAACCGAGATAGGTAAAATTAAATAGATTAAAGAAAAATATATACCGTCTAAAAGAAAAAGTTGTACAGAATTAATAAGAAAGACTTAAAGAAGGCGCACTGTTCAGACATCTTTAAAAACATAAAATGAACTTATGAACCAAATAAAAACAAAGGTACAGTTCACTGCAAATCACAAGCAGACGATCCATGTAGATCAATTGTTTTAATGTAAACATCACCAGCAGTCGACCCATGTAGATCAATTGTTTTAATGTAAACATCACAAGCAGACGACCCATGTAGATCAATTGTTTTAATGTAAACATCACAAGCAGACGATCCATGTAGATCAAATGTTTTAATGTAAACATCACAAGCAGACGATCCATGTAGATCAAATGTTATAATGTAAACATCACAAGCAGCCGATCCATGTAGATCAAATGTTTTAATGTAAACATCACAAGCAGCCGATCCATGTAGATCAAATGTTTTAATGTAAACATCACAAGCAGACGATCCATGTAGATCAAATGTTTTAATGTAAACATCACAAGCAGACAATCTAAGAAGATAAACATTTTTTTTTTAAAAAATAAACCACTAAACATTACAATCAGACAATCCATGAATGGAAGTTAAGTGACGTCAGTTACACTGAATGAAAACAATAAAACACTCACGTTTTTCACACAATCATACAGACAACCCACACACACAAAAAAAATCAAACTCTTAAGGACACCGTTAAACGGACCGACACACAAACAGACAAACTGAAAGGTTTGGACACCATTAACGTCATGTTGACTGACCCCCTTAGGGACGGGCGCCGGGATGAAGATAAGAGAAATGGAACACTTTTCTTATAGACGGAACTAAATTGCCTGGGATTCTTTCATCTTATAGATTCCCCCTCCCCCCCTTCTTTTGCCGGGTGACGGACATTATCCTTACACCTAGTTTAAGATACCTCCCTTGCCGGATGACGGGCATTATCCTTACACCTAGTTTAAGATACCTCCCTTGCCGGATGACGGACATCATCCTTACACCTAGTTTAAGATACCTCCCTTGCCGGATGACGGACATTATCCTTACACCTAGTTTAAGATACCTCCCTTGCCGGATGACGGACATTATCCTTACACCTAGTTTAAGATACCTCCCTTGCCGGATGACGGACATTATCCTTACACCTAGTTTAAGATACCCCCTTGCCGGATGACGGACATTATCCTTACACCTAGTTTAAGATACCCCCCCCCCCCACTTTACCAGACGGTGGTCTATTTGAATGACTTATAAATCTCTCATGTCAAACTTTACCCAAGTCACCCTTCTCTCTCTCTCTCTCTCTCTCTCTCTCTCTCCCCTTCTCTCTGTCGCTCTCTCTCTTTCTTTCTCTCTCTCCCTCTCTCTGTCACTCTTTTTCTATCTCACTCTTTTACTCTCACTTTCTCTCTCTCTGTCAATCTTTCTTTCTCTCTCTCACTCTCTCTCTCTCACTTTCTTTGTCTCTCGTTCTCCTTGTCACTCTCTCTCCTTCTCTCTGTCACTCTTTCTCTCTCTCCTTCACTATATTAATCTTTCTCTCCTAAACTCTGTCAATCTTTTTCTTTCTCTCTCTATCATTCTCTCTGTCACTCACTCTCTCTCTCTCTCTCTCTCTCTTGTCTGTCACTCTTTCTCTCTCTCTCTCTCTTACTCTCTCTCTCTCTCTCTCTCTCTCTACCTCTTCTCGCTATCTCTCTCTAGCTCCTTCACTCTGTCAATAATTCTCTCTTTTTCTCATTCTCTTTGTCACTCTTTCTCTCTCTCCTCTCTGTCACTGTTTTTCTCTCTTTCAATCTCATAATGTAAAACAACAAATTATTTCGTGACTAGCCTACTGACATATATATTTGACATGTCTTCAGGATTCTCTCCATTAAACATCGGCTGGTCAACGAGACGCAGCAAGGAATGGAAATAAAAGTGTTCCTCATTTCTGGAGTCTGCAAAGTAAAAACTAATGTTCGGTTTCGTCACAGTCAAGTTTGTAGACATTTCAGCCAATAAGTGTGTTGGTTATTTTTTAACTTAGCGTTTAATCTCAAAGTTCATTCGCATCTGAGCAACTTCAAGGGGCCCAATCAACCACCACTTAACTACCAATCAACCACCAATCAACCACTACTCAACCACCAATCAACCACCATTCAACCACCACTTAACCACCAATCAACCAACATTCATTCATAACTCAACCACCACGTAACCACCAATCAACCAACATTCACCACTCAACCACCAATCAACGAACAGTCAACCACCAATCAACCACCACTCAACCACCAATCAACCACCTTCTTATCAATATACATCATGTTTCTGATGTCTTGTTTAGCTTTTTTTTAATGTCCCTAGCCATATAACGGATGCGTCATCCCAAAATTTACCATCGAGATTCAAGTCGTGCGACAGATGCTTCAGTGTGGTGTATCACGGCACTGAACACGCCTTTCCAACCCACCCCTAAATGCATGCACTGCTATGTTTTATATTACACCACTGTATAATAATAGTTCACTTCACGTGTAAGTTTAATACATCATCACGAGATTTTCCCATGTTGACCTACCATGAGCTATCTCCTTGTGCATATTCAATATGTGACCTGTTCGTTTTATTTTATCAACTCGGCAATCTTTGTACTGTTCCATCCAAATAGATTGTTCTTCACAAAAACTAATAGTTTCAACCCAACGAGCGGGTTGGGTTTTCTGCAAAGAGGACATTGTTTTGGGAACGTTCTTGTTGATAATTTCATTTCCTGATGGAAATCTGGAATTTGAATCAGAGTTTTAGGATGTGATTTATTCTTCCTATTCTGTCGATCTCAGGAATGTAACATCGTGCACTTTAATATGTGATGAGTAAAGCCAGATATGTGAAAAGGAATATTAAATCCATGCATTGTGTTTTTTATCCAACATGGTGCACAAGACGATATTTTAAAAATAAAAGCCAATAGAAAATTAGTCTTCAGCCACGTGATGAATGTGACTGTTTCCATTGGTGAAATGTGGGACTAATAAAAACAACAGGAAATGATATTTTGATGCATTCTTCTTAAGGAAATGTTTATGTTGTGAATTGTTTAACAAGTAATGTTGTACATAAACCAAGCAACCTCAGACTATAAATAGTGAATAAATCTGAGAGACTTTTAGTGTTAGTTTAGGGGGGGGGGGAGGTAGGTTGACTCATGAAGACTAAGTGCCAGTCTCAACATGTAAATGTACTCACCACGAAGTGTCAGACATCGATTTATACAGTGGGGGCAACCCGGAAGTGGGGGTGTCATTACAAGCTAGAGTCATACATTTTAAGCAGAATGCATCTAAAAATGTATACAGGTCTCTTTGCAATCTAGAACCATACATTTTAGACACAATACATGTACATCGTTTGGTGAAACTTACTCTTCAAATAATATCCAATGCAATTTCAATCTTTTGACTTATTTTTGTACATTTTGTCGTTCAGTTAGAACACTGAAATTGTGAACACGCTTGTATTCACAGCGTCAGTACACTATCTTTATATTCCTGAGTCAAATTTATCATAATGTAAACATGAGAAGTTAATTACTTTTTTTCTTAAATGTCGATACCAATTGTCACAAGTAGGGATCCCGGCTCTCGAAATTATCGGAAAACCGGAACAAACTTATGATTTAAAAATATCGGAATTAGATTTTGGGAAAACCGAGATTTTCGACAATTTCTGAATATAATCTTCAAAATAAAATATATTTTACATTTTAAAGTTTAAATTTAGTCATTTAAGAAAAAACATGTAAAATTTGTATGTGTCGTGCTAACCCTTCATACTTAGTGCTTCATATAGTTTGTCGATGTCACCTATCAACGGTCTAAATGGACCCATGTGTTATTGTATTTAGTGTGTTCTGAAAATAACTTGTAAAAAATCCATCTGTTGTGATCTGGTTTGTTGTTACACCAAGCCTGTAAAATGTTTACGTGGCTCACCAGGTTAGTGCGAATGATTGGTCGTTTCATGACAAATAATTAATTGATATTGGCGAATAAAGATCGAATATCGATACACATTTACAAGAATAGGAATATAGTGTAGATGCATTGACCCTATTTCCTCTGCCCGGTTTCAACAGTGAAGGGCGGTTGGCGAAACAGTAGATCCAGTTGCTCATCTGTTGCAAGCCGCTGGGCAAGCCGCTGGGCAAGCCGCTGGGCAAACCGCTGGTTGCTGGCTAAGGTGGTTTATGGCAGACCCCCGGATGTTATTGGACATAGTAAGTTACATCTCACGAGCCCTGAGAGACTAAGTCTCTGACTAGCAGAACCAATGAGAGACAAAGTCTCTGACTAGAGAATCAGTGAGATAGTTCATAGAGCGAGCTGTGTAAGCCGTGAGAAGCGAGGGGGGTGGGGGGGGCAATGGGGGGGTGTATGAGTGGAGAGAAAATGTACAAGAGTTTTATGAAGATTACAATTATTTAGGAAAATCTTGTATTATCGAGATAAAAGTTGTTGATGCTTAACAGACATTTATTATGAACATTACACTTTCCCTTCACGTTGAAAGAAAAAAATTAAATGGTTTGGGTGGGGGGGGGGCGTGAAGTGAACAATCAATCTAAAAAAGAAAAGCATATAAAATAATCTGAAATAATATAACATTTTTTTTTGAAGTCCGCGAACAATCTCTGAGCCAAACCAAACATTTTTTTTTAAAGTTCTTTTTTTGTATATTTAATTGCTGAACTATTGACTCTGTCCCCCCCCCCTTTCCCCTACCTAACAATACATATATGTTACATTGATGTAATGTCTTGTTACCACCACAATGTTTACTATTTGTGTACACTTCAAATAAACAAATAAAAAGGTTGTTATGTGTGTGTATATGTGTGTGTGTGTGTGTTTACGACATATCGCACTAAGTTTTCTTTTATTTTTACCAGAATCACTTCTCGTGCACGATATCAAATCATCGGTGTACCTGACTCAACATATCAGCTCTTTCTGCATTTTCCTCTTGTATAAACATTGACTGAAAAGTTATTATCTTCGTTGATGACAAAATTTGTAATGATTATCTCGAAATTTTAAAATAATCCGGTGTCATCGAGAATAGACAAATGTTCGAAATTTCAAATCGATTGAACATTGAGAAGATTGTGATCATTTATCACATATTTCACAAAACACGAAAAACACAACCTCCAGACAGTGCAAGCATGAAATAAATAAATGAATAACGTTCTAAAATGTGCATTCGTGAAAAAATAATGTAGAATTTAAAAAAAAAATTACTATAATACACATAGAAAGTCATATGACATGTGGATAGATAGATAGATAGATAGATAGATAGATAGATAGATAGATAGATAGATAGATAGATAGATAGATAGATAGATAGATACATAGATACATAGATAGATACATAGATACATAGATACATAGATTCAACAATTTCAACATCTCCTATCCGCGTCATTGTCCTGTGCCCAATCCGCTTTCACCGGTCAGATGTTTAAGTTGATGGGAGACAATGTTTAAGGCTAAAAGCTCCAGTAAGAGCTGTGGCAGCCGGCCACTAATGGCCACTGAACACGGCCAGCTAAAAAAAAAAACTAAATAAATGCAATGGAAACAATAACAGCATAAATCTGTTAATCTGAGTTGAGTGATGAACAGTTCAAACAGAATGTAATGAGTTGTATATATATATCATACAACGAGACTGGGCTAGAATTTGTTATATTAGGCTTGAAGTTTAAAAAATTACAAAACTTTTGCCACTAACGATATTTTTTATTTAGAAGTTGCTAGCAGTGTTCCGTCTATTTTTCAGGATGTTGTGTGCGACAAGAGAAATATGTGCGCCACATATAAAGGCTTACAGACCTACTCAGCGAAAAATATGCGCGCCTTGTATTTGTGTTGCGCGAGCTCGACGAGTTGTGTGCGTGCCTTCACGCTCACGCCTAAGAGGGAACAGAGGCTACTAGGAGAATGGGTGTTATTGTCATGGCTGACAACTAGTTATTTTTTTTAATATGAAGGGTAGGACCGACTCGTACGTAGGGGTACCGTCGATTTAGAAAGATATTTGTATTTATTTCCTTTTCCTGCAACGACGCCCTGTCTGTTTCGTGGAGAAGGGAACAAAATGGGCCCCAGTTGTCAGAATTAGTCTGCGGCCCTAGATTTTTGGCTATGTCACTGATTCAGGTTGACCTGATGCAGGTCTAGATGTATTTTGCGCCATCAGATATAAAAGTAATATATACATAACATGTCTGTGTGACCTGATGCAGGACTAGATGTATTTTGCGCCATCAGATATAAAAGTTATGTATACACAACAGGGTCTGTGTGGGATTTTTCGTCGCATTTTTATTTCTTGTTAGAAAATAATTTTTTTATATCATTCTAGATATTTATGGATAATTATTCGGGGAAAAGTTGGCAGACTTGACGAAATGTTAAATCTGGCCACTGTATAATACAAAATATTGTAAATGTGTGCAGGAAGAACAATGTGATAAGAGTGGATCTCAATCAGATTAGCTGGAAGCGACAAGCCTCATTGTATTTGAAGGTGAGCTGAGGGATTCATTCAGTTGAACCAAATGAATTGTCTGGCACTGCACTTAAGTTTCAGTGTGAGATACGTCAACGACAATCAGCACAGCAGTGTACACACCATCATAATGACAGCAGTGTACACACCATCGTACTGAATTCTGTAGTGAACTTAATGTACTTCACTTCGCGCTCTAGTACACCTGTAAGGATGTAATATATATCTATGATTGCAGCGCTTTACATTAAGTTATTAGATAACCAAAGTTTTTAAACAAATAAATACTTTTGTGACATTAATTTCAAGTTCTTGTAAGGGTGAGATATTTATCTCTTAGATTTTATAAACCATTAATTGGACGGTTTTTTTTATGGTAGCGGTTCTAAACCATTTTTGTGACTGTACCCCAAAGGGTGCGAATGTATATCCGCGGGGTACCGCTCATACGTTAGTTCGCGATTACGTGTTAGGTATTTTCGTTTTGAAATGCGCTTACCTTTTGCACGCGGTACTTGGGCTCGTGTGTTGGTGATGTTTGGAATGCGCTTACCTTTTGCACGCGGTACTTGGGCTCGTGTGGTTGTGATATGTCAAGCAACAAAATGTCCACCTTCTTTAAACTCTTAGTTATTGTAAAACGGAAATTATGTGTCGCTGCGTAAATCTACATAACTTTTCCCCATACCCCTTTGGGTTAAGCTTATCACCGGTTGAGAACTGCGTATCATATTTTCATCCCCCAACATTATTCCCGAGAGTGTACAATGGTTGAGTCTCGGAAGACAGGCGTAGGAGAATAGCACAACGGTCTCGCTTGCCGAACTAATCTTAGGTTGGGTGGACCAAGAAACTTTTAACATGACTTTTAAAAAAAATCCCAGGTACAGTCGGATCAACAGTCGAAGGCCGGCTTTGCACCACAGTCCGCCCACCAACTTTCAGTTTACATACACAAGTACCAGTACATTTGGTTTTCACACCAACTAACTCAGGGGGAAAAAACAACTAAAAATTAAATTCAACGCTATTCAAGAATCATAAAATCAATTACAGCCTTGTGCTAAGTCTAGTGTACAATTGTACAAGTGTACAAAAGTACAAGTGTACAAGTGTACAGAAGTACAAGTGTACAAGTGTACAAACTCAACGGTTCCGGGTACAGTATTCATATCGATGAGTGAGAAGATGTTTAACCTCTTTGCACTTATTTTTTATTGTAAGGACCTAATTTTTCATTTTGTCTTTTACAGAAAATGTATGTATATTGCAGTGGCGTAGCGAGCTTAACTCGCGCCCGGGGCAAAATATCTTTTTAGCGCCCCCCCCCCATTCGAAAATCATATAATATTATATGTAAAATATACCGTTGGGCGCCACTTGATGCCCTCTTGCTCCCCCCCCTCACTACGCCACTGGTATATCGTAATGGAGTCATTACAGTGGGTGTGATCTTTGTTGTGCCATTATAGTTATGTCCCCTGGATGTCTACAGAGACTCATAATTGTCTGTCTACATGTATACTTTGTTTCTATTCGTCTCTTTCTATCTCTCTCTCTCTCTCTCTCTCTCTCTCTCTCTCTCTCTCTCTCTCTCTCTCTCTCTCTTTCTCTCTCCCCCCTCTCTCTCTTAAGTTCAGTTGTCTGTTTCGTCCTGTTAGAATTAAAGAAACAAAAAGACTAGATTAGTTTGGAACACGAAACACACAGCTGTGATGAGTTTTATCTTAAACACAATTTTAAGACCACTTATACATTAAAGAGAATTCACATCAGTCAGATGGAAAGAGTATATTAGTTTACTTTCTCTTTTGTTAACGTTTTCAAAGAGTGCACATAAATTAATTGACAACTTTCTCTAGCCACAGACACAAGTTAGACCGGGGAACTGTTTCCACAGACACAAGTCTGACAGACTGGGGAACTGTTTCAAAACGTACGTCAATTACAGAAGGTGCTTTCATCTTGTCAAATATATTTTCTTCTAAGTAAAAAAAAAACAATGTACATTATATGAATAGCTTTCCATTAAGAGTTGTTTTTTTTTTTTTTGTTAATTGTTTAAATTGTCTGCCCTTGAAATATTTCTGTACCTATTGCTATTACAATATCTCCTTATGGTATCATTAGTCATTAGAAGTTCCTTGAATTAAATATACTAAGTGTTCAAAACTGATATTCAGCGTCAACCTTTGTGGAAATGGTTTTGAACCCGTAACATGAGCAGCGCCGATGGTGCAACTACAGCGCCACCAAGTGCATTCGTCAAAAGTAGTGACAGTTATTCAAGGGTGGGTCCTTGAATGCAAGTAGAAAAAACAAGTTCTATTTATACGTTCAGTGTATCCAAATAAAATACTCGACTCACACTGACTACTGTGTGAACAGATAATAATTGTCAACATCACTAACCTATGTAATAAGAAAATAGAGATCCATAAAATAACGTCACCAATGTGAGCGGTGACTTCGATGTAAATGTAATGATGTTTACACACCTTATTGACAAACGTGAGAGATCTATAGCCTGTATAAACATATTGCGATCATAGTGACAGATCTGCAGCCTGTATAAACATATTGCTGTCATGCGTTTAATATGATTAAACTTGCCGCCCTTCGGCAGATCAAAGAGTCAATAATTACTTTTTTTTTTTTTAAATAAATAACACCATTGCTTTACTTCAAAGAGAAGCCACAAAGTGAAGATGATGTTGACGCCAACAAATGATGACCAAGTAGTGAAACAGACGGCATTAGAATAGATGGTTGGCACTATTTCATCAACCTTCTTCACAGTAATCCATTGATCTATTCTGACTTCTTGTTGTGTTTTGTTACATTACACTATCCAAGCCTCGTCGTTTAATTCTTTAACCTCTTCCAGTCATAAATTTTGAAAGTTGTGAATCATGAATTTATTAGATGGCAACCATTCCCAGAATTATAAACTACGTATTTTTTATCATATTTGTATACTTTGTATAAAAGTGTAAAATATAATTACAATTTTTATGGACATAATCAAGTTGTGGTCACTTGTATACAATCTATTCTACATTTTAAACAATTTAATAAACTGGGTATGATGTTTAAATCACTTGTTGAAGTTGGTTCCATTTACGAAGTCAATGGGTTGTATGATCGTGCAGTTTTTTGATGAGCTCGACTAGCGAACTGGGGGCCCCGGGTTTGATCTCCAGTGGGAACCAGGGGAAATGTTCATGTCATGGTGAAAGTTCTCTCCATGTCTCCCGTAGTGCCTCCTACACTATAGGTTGTGATGGGGGTGAAAGAAGAGCACAACAGAAACAGTCCAATTGTGGTCTACGGGATGTAAGAGATATACATATGATCCTTACAAGAACATCACAGATAAACAAAAATGTCCACGCTGGGATATAATTAAAACTGTATTAGTGCCCAACTCTCACGTTATAAGTGAATGTAAAAATTGTATGCATACGCTTGTGTGTCAGTTTGTTCCATATATAACAAATGATCCGATGTATAGTGAACTCAGACAATGTGCGTATTGTTGGCGATACAGAGACGGGTACGCCGTATCTCCCGCATCCCTGATTTCACACCGGAAACTTTATATTCCGCGCCTCTCTCTTATCCGCTTCTGTCGCAATACACAGCTGATCAATGCACACTTGACGTTGTTGTTACAGGTTCGAAACCGTTTTCCATGTTGGGATGATGGTTGTCATGAGATAATGTATAATGGTTGCCATGAGATGATATATAATGGTTGTCATGAGATGATATATAATGGTTTTCTTGAGATAATGTATAATGGTTGCCATGAGATGATGTATAATGGTTGCTATGAGATAATGTATAATGGTTGCCATGAAATGATATATAATGGTTGTCATGAGATGATATATAATGGTTGTCATGAGATTATGTATAATGGTTGCCATGAGATGATGTATAATGGTTGCCATGAGATGATGTATAATGGTTGCCATGAGATAATGTATAATGGTTGCCATGAGATGATATATAATGGTTGCCATGAGATGATGTATAATGGTTGTCATGAGTTTTGGAAGATTTATCTACATAAAAAAATATACATTTGTCCATAATTAATGGTGAGAATTTATCAAGACATTAAGAAATCGATTTTTATTGAATTGTCAAACAATAGAAGATTGACTGGATAAATCCTTCAAACTATATTTATGTCCGTGAGTTTGTGTTTGTGTTTGTGTATCTAAAGTTGATGCCTGAATGATGACCTGCAGTACAGTGTTCCCCACACTTTCTACATGTGTGCTCCCCTTCTATATTTTCTACATGTATGTACTCCTTCTATATTTTCAACATGTATGTACTCCTTCTATATTTTCAACATGTGTGTTCCCCTTCTATATTTTCAACATGTGTGTTCCCCTTCTATATTTTCAACATGTGTGTTCCCCTTCTATATTTTCAACATGTGTGTTCCCCTTCTATATTTTCAACATGCGTGTTCCCCTTCTATATTTTCAACATGTGTGTTCCCCTTCTATATTTTCAACATGTGTGTTCCCCTTCTATATTTTCAACATGCGTGTTCCCCTTCTATATTTTCAACATGTGTGTTCCCCTTCTATATTTTCAACATGTGTGTTCGCCTTCTATATTTTCAACATGTGTGTTCCCCTTCTATATTTTCTACATGTGTGTACTCCTTCTATATTTTCAACATGTGTGTTCCCCTTCTATATTTTCAACATGTGTGTTCCCCTTCTATATTTTCAACATGTGTGTTCCCCTTGTGTATTTTCAACATGTGTGTTCCCCTTCTATATTTTCAACATGCGTGTTCCCCTTCTATATTTTCAACATGTGTGTTCCCCTTCTATATTTTCAACATGTGTGTTCCCCTTCTATATTTTCAACATGTGTGTTCCCCTTCTATATTTTCAACATGTGTGTTCCCCTTGTGTATTTTCAACATGTGTGTTCCCCTTCTATATTTTCAACATGCGTGTTCCCCTTCTATATTTTCAACATGTGTGTTCCCCTTCTATATTTTCTACATGTGTGTTCCCCTTCTATATTTTCAACATGTGTGTACCCCTGGTTTCCCTTCATTTCGTTGTTTTTTAGCTGTGTAGGTTGTTTACCCGATGTTCTGAGCCCGGTGTGGGGGCATATAACCCCACAAAACTCTTCGCGTTCCCCCGGGGGTAGGAGTACCACACTTTGCCAAACATTGCTGTAAAGCAACTAAATAGACTGACTTAAATTATTGAATAACATAGGATAGCATAATATGCTTAATAAAATAATTTAAAGAATACTTGATAGAATAACAAATGACTTATATACATATTAACGTTTGTTAAAAAATTTGCTATTCTTATTTAATATACAACTAAACGAATCGTTAGCTATTTAGAAGTTTATCATTGAAGTGTATTTGCTTTTTAAAAAAAAACAACGGTTTCACCGATTTTTCAATTTTGCTGGACACTAGGCCACAGTTTATACAAATCTTACATCAATCACTCAATCACTTATTAGTATCAACGTCATATAGAGAGAGGAAAGAGGGAGAGAGATGGAGAGACATGAGAGAGACATAGATGGGGGAGACACACAGAGCGACAGAGGAAGGGAGACAGGGAGAGGAAGAGACAGATGAGAGAAACACTAAGATACATAGAGATACAGAAGGAGAGAGATGACGAGTCAGAGAGACAGAGAGGCAGACAGACAGACAGGCGGAGAAACAGTGGTAGAGAGAAACAGATAGGGAGGGGCAGGTACAGAGAAATATATATATAGAGAGAGAGACTAAGAGACTGATGGCGAGACAGTGGGGGAGAGACAAAGAGAGGGAGAGAAAAAGAAAGAGATACAGAGAGAAAGATAGAGAGATACAGTGGGAGAGGCAGTGGGAGAGAGATACAGAGAGGCAGAGAGAGAGAGAGACAGTTACAGAAAGATACAGAGGGAGAAACGGTGAGACAGTGTGAGAGAGACAGAGATGTAGAGACTCAGAAAGACGCAGAAAAAGAAAGATATATACAAGGAGGGAGAGACAGATAGAGAGACAGACGGACAGAGGCGTCTTGTAAATGTAAAGGGGGGGGCAGGGGGAAGGTTCTATGATACAAACCATTACGAACGTCCTTGATGAAGCGAGACGTCTAGTAGTAAATGGTGTGATGACCAATGTAGCGACACGATAAATTGTTTCTGAAAGTTTGTTTCAAAACATCGCCTGCATCAAACTAATGAACACAAAATTATGACTTGTATTCAATGTTTGATAGGTTTATGTTGGGAACGAAAAATCAAAAATCAAAAAAAAAAAAAAACAAGTTCATACATAAAGGTCAATGCAATTAGATCATTTTTTTTTATTCTTGATAAACATTTTATGTTATAACATTATTGAATCATCGAACTTCATATTAGGACTATCGAGCAAGGGATTTCAATAACAGAATCACAACACCTGAGGGATAATGCACTAGATGACTTCTTGTCATGAGTACATTTTCTTCTCGTTGTATTTCTGATGTATATATATATATATATTATTTATATTTATTGTGCTGTAGATCTTCTTGGAAGGTGTATCTAATATATTTTTAGCATTGAAAGACTTGCCAGTCTCTTCGGAGTTTATTGTACATTTAAATGTCTACAGATATGTGAAAGACGTAACACATATATAAACTAGAGCTGCTGTTCGATTAAAAAATTGATCGAAATTAACGCATGATTAAAAATTTTAATCGCAAATTAACGCAATTTTAATCGACACAATATAATACAGTTCTTTGTATTCAAAATAATATGTCATAATATCAAAGCATAACAATTGCATAATAAACAAGTCATTTTAATTTACAAAAGAGGTATAATTTATTAAGCATTATCATATATGTCTATTGAATTAATTATTGAGACCAGTTTATGGACATGCATCATTTACGTCAATGATTCGAATTGTTTTCTTTTTATTTAACAACAATGTCTAGCCTTTTTTTTTTCGTACCATAGTTTCCGAACTAATGACGTATGTCAGTCAACCCCTCTTTCCTCCATCCCTTTCATATTTTGCTTCACACTTAAGTCTGTTCACCCTATCCTCCACTTCCCATTCCAAAAAAAAATACACACGTCATTTATATCTCAAATGTAACTTTTCTTTCATAAAATAATAGTATATCCAGAAAGCTATCGCTCACTTATTATTAACGCGTTTTTTTTCTTTATCCCTCCCCCCTTTCCCCACCAAGTCACATTTTTAACACACTCTCTCTCCACTTTAAGATGTCCCAAAAACATGGTGACACCGGTTCCATTGTTTCAAACTAGGAGCACGCGTCAGAAAGGACAACCACAGTCGCCGAGTTGAAAAACAAATTTACTTTTAATCTTCTTTTGAAGTTTTTTCTTTGCGCGACGATGTCTATAAATGTTACTCTTATATTCTTTCATTCATTTACTTTCTTAATATCAACTATTTGTTCAATGTTTTAGTGAACAACAGAAAAGAAAATTTTTATTTTTATCTGTCTGTCAGTTATATTAAAAACAAAATATCTTGTAAAATGACACTCTTTAATTTTAATGTTACCGTTTCAAACGTTCAAAGCAAAATTTTGATAGGTCGGCTTTCATTTTTCATCTTCTGTTGTTCTTGTGTGTGTCAACTTTAAAAATTCTTTATTTCGTTTCATTTGGGTTATAGCAACAGTTGTATCAGAGTGTTTGCCGGTCTAACTCTTAGAGAAAAATCTATTGATGTTTTTATTGCTATATACAAAGCACAAAAGAAAATATGCCTTTCTTTCCATCACATCGACACCGCTAGTTTCAGAACGTTAATTAATATAAAATATTAAATTTAGCTCAGCATCACAATAATTCTGAAAAATACATACACTGTCTCGTGTACTGATGTTTACATAGCATAGTCTTGACCATGTCTAGACATTGATTTCAAGTGTCATGAAACTGTTAGTGCAGCTGATGCAAGACGCTGTATTTTCAAATGCGATAGAAAATTGGGCGCAAAAAATGGTGATACAAAATTTCTAACATCTCGTTATTTTGACCTAATTATAACAGAGTTCTTTTACCTCCACCAGTACACTACATTAGCTCCAGCAATACACTACAGTATATAATGTAAACTAGAGAATGAATCTTTTTTTCTTTTTATATCGACCGGGAAGGGAGCAGGAGGTTCACTTGTCGAAGGGCTATATAACAAAACATCATCATTTTATATTACTATTGGGGCTTTTGTCGGCGTTATTTATCGGTTTGGTGAACTTTCAGCATTTTCGTCAAATTAACGCATTTAGGTGTTGAGTTAAAAATTTTAATCGCAAATTTTTTTTGACGCGTTAATCGCTAATTAACGCAGTTTAATCAGCAGCCCTAATATAAACAGTTATAAATCAATTAGTAGACAGTTGGCTAATATATATATATATATATATATATATATATATATATATATATATATATATATATATGGAGAGAGAGAGAGAGAGAGAGAGAGAGAGAGAGATTAATGATATTCTTACTTTCATATTGGTAGATATAACAATACTTTTATATTACACACAATGCTGTAGAGTGTATGAAAATAATATCTTGTCTGTAAAATTACCTCCTTCCCTAATCAATCTCTGTGGTTTTCTGTCTTTACTATCGGCTGCTAAATCTACTTCCTAAAGTGGCCAGTTAATTATGCTTAACTAAATGTCGGGGCCAAATATAATTATTACACTTCTGGAACATTTTAACTAATGTACAGTAAAACTGTTATTAGAATCGGTGTTGTGAGATGTACACAGATCAATCGCTACTAACACAAACATTCTCATAGGCAAACAGATCAATCGCTACTAACACAAACATTCTCATAGGCAAACAGATCAATCGCTACTAACACAAACATTCTCATAGGCAAACAGATCAATCGCTACTAACACAAACATTCTCATAGGCAAACAGATCAATCGCTACTAACACAAACATTCTCATAGGCAAACAGATCAATCGCTACTAACACAAACATTCTCATAGGCAAACAGATCAATCGCTACTAACACAAACATTCTCATAGGCAAACAAGGCGACTACGCGCGCCCCACCAACAAAAGGGGCTGAGTATTAATTATATCTGGTGCTTTGATGATACTTCTGCCCAATTAAGGGCTCGATGTACAAAGTGTCAAACACACAGGGACGGATGACTTCAATGAGTGTCGTAATCGTATGAGTGCACCTTGAATCAGATGCGCGTCACCATGGTACGCTCCAATCAGGAAGTCTTAGAGCACAGAAAGTACCTTTCACCAGCGAGTGGATCGAAATTCCCGAAGTTAGTGGCAACGATCATTTCTGCAACATGTGACTTGTTAATTTAATGTGTGCGGCGGAGCTCATTAGATGACTTATTGATCATTGACTATCTTTCAGCCCCAACATGGCCAAGAGCGAAACTGTTATGGGGGGCAGCAAGATAGACAATCATGGGGGGACTAGACACGCCGTTGGACCGACTTCAGGTCGAGCTCAGAAACGCCTTTAGGTTACAACTTTGGCCTTGACACTCATCAGTCATGCAACTATTTCTTTGTAAATTGATTGTTGGTAATTACCAATTTATTTGGTTATAGTCTGCACGGTTCAGTAGTCACTCGTACTGTCATATGTCATTAACATAATTTTGCATTCATTATCCTGGCCTCTGGTTGGTGGGGGACGGGGACGGTCTATAAAATTTACGAGTTGGTGTTAAAATTATGCACTTTGGCATCCATCTACCGACAAGTTCAAAATGTTAACTCACTTGGGTATATTACCAACTGCTATGTACAGTGTAACGTATGAACCTGAATTAAGTAATATACTTGTCATTGTTTAGTAATCAATGTAACATGCAACGAATAATATGTCATGGTAATTAAACCTGCATCATCATTTTTGACAATGACAGCCTTTGGCAAAGACGTTCTAAAAAAAAGGATTGTACGCTACCAGTTTGACACAAGTTTAACTGTAATTCTATAGAACTACAAAAAATCATCGCTATTTAAAAAAAAACTACATTTTTTATAAATTTTATTGAAAAGTAAATTTCTACTTAAGGCTAAAATTGTATTTACAAAAGGATGGAGGGGGGAGGAATAAATACCAACTAATTACTAAACTGTACTCTTTCTAAACCAATAACATTTTCCTTTTTTTTCCTATCAACTGGGTCATTGTCAGTGATAAATTGTTTTCCATAAATTTGCATCTGTCTAGTGGTGTGCAGTTGTTATTGTTTTCTCATTACGGCACTGTTCTTAAACATGGCATGGGGTGCGAAATTCATCCACCGATACATCGCAACAAATTCAACGACACACCCCCATGTGACAGATCACGTGCTCATTCCATCATCGTTAGGTGTCGCCCTAAGCTTAATTCTGTTGATTACTTCATTAATAACTTGATTAATGAGCTGTAAAAAAAATCCCCGATATTATTGACAACTCTTTTTTTTATTTCCTTGGGGGAGGGGGAGGGGGTTGGGGGTCTTTACAATATTTATTTTCATTTACCGTTTTATTGGCGTGCGTTTTTTCATGATTATTTTGAATGGCATCGATGAAGTGAAAAGTACAGAGTGCTACCTACATACAGTTAATCTTTAACTTCAATGTTGTTTTTATCAATTCTAACATGTATTTATTACTCTTTATTATTATCATTCTCTTCTAGTGTGCAATATATAAAAATATAAAATGCATAGCTATGTGGGGGGGGGGGGGGCTCTTGTGCAAGGGGTCTTATTATTGTGAGAGGCAGATTTGGCCAGTAAGTGACTTAGTGTGGCAATCCATAAGAACTGATTACTGTGTGTGATGTCACCGGTAAGGATGAGATGAAATCTCTTAGATCCCATAGACCAACAATGGGACTGTCTATGTGAAGCCCTTCTTTCATCCCCACCACAATGCCAGCCGATAGCGCAATGGCCTTGGAGGCACCAAGAGAGATACAGCTGGGAATTTAAACATGACCTGAAACATCCATTTGCATTCTCACTGGAGATCAAACAGGGACCATCGGGTCGACAGTCAAGCGCTTTACCGCACGACCATCCGTCTCTGGTTTCAACCTAGCATATGTTGACATTCATTTAACACGTATTAAACTGAATATTAAAAAAAAGATTCCAAGAATATTTGATGTTGTGAGAGTTATATAGCTCGAGGTAAAAACTAATGGATAGAAAAGGTTAAAACTAATCAAGATATTCAGTAATGAGTCTAGTTAATTGAATAAAGAGGCTGGAGATTGATTAACGGAAACGTCTAATAAAAAAAAACGGTTTTATTTAAGAAATAATTAATAACATAATAACGCTATAAGCTAATGAACATCTCCTATTGCGTCAATATAAAGTTAATCAAAACCACCCATTGCGTCACGATAAAGTTAATCAAAACCACCTACTAAGCATAGATTAATTGGCCACACACACACACTCACTCACACACACACACACACAGATGACACAAAATTAACCAGGGAAAGAATTAATCTGGTATAAATGTTGACATCCTCAGTCAAATGTCACTTCCTGTGAGATCCCTGTGAGAATACCCGGGTCAAGTGACGTCCGTTGCTCTTCCTTCAGACTCCCACTGAACTAATTCCCTCTCTGCGAGACTCTGTCACGAAAAATTCAGTTGTTGTTTTTGTTTTGTTTTTTTCTCTCTCTTGCCGCATCGGGGAAATATTTCTCTCTGTCAATGTTTGTTTTATTTAAGCTGTCACTATATTCGGCACCTTTTGCCTTCCCCCCCCTCCCCTTATTCCTTGCCTGACCCCCCCTCCCCAGCCACACCCACACCCACACCCTACCCCCCCCCCGCGTCCATTCTCTCTCCTTTGAATTTTATCTGTGATAAAAAAAATCAAAATCAACAACTCTCCATCGATGGCTGATGATCACCCCCCCCCCCGAGCTTCAATTCTGCCTCACATTGACAACATTTTGGGTAATTTATACACTACACTGATGCGTGACACTGCATTGAACACTCAAAAAATGGGGGATTTATTGTTAAAGCCCTTTTGGATGCCTCAAAAAACCAAGTCGTCTATCTGTGTGGTGAAATCTCCACACTGGATCCCCTCCTGGTCGTCTATCTAGTGCTCCGAAATTTGTGTTGGAACGAAGCCATCAGGCTGTGTGTTGTTATACTTTGAAAAGGAAAGGGTGGGGGAGGGGGGGTGAAGCAAGCTTATCTGTCAGTAGGTTGATTTATATGTTGGCGGCTTTCATAGGTCAGTGCTTGTTTTGACATTACTTTGAAATGACGTCATTCATAACAGCTGAGTGTGAAAGGACAAGATGGAGAAAGGGAGAAGTACACGTTAACCGTATTTTGAAATATATATTTGTATCTTTGATGATAATAAAATGTAGTGTATGAAATAATTCGTGTTATCATTAGAAAGCAACCTAGCAGCTTAGGGGCTTTATATGGACCCTTTAAACGCCACCGTTAAATCCGCCTCTGTAGGCCACAATTTCGAGGCATCATCATTTTCCATTAATTTTTCCACTTCAGTTAGAGAAATAAAATAGCCAGGTCAATAGCAAAGGGAGAAAAGAGGATTAAGAAAATGTGCAGACAACTTTTACCTGTTGCTATGTACAGGAGCATTGTTTAAATTCGTGCTGTGAATGAAAAAAAAAACCAGGTAAAATGAGTCGGTTTGAATTACGTTTCGCATATTTATTGCCGAAAATCCTTTCTAAGTAAACTATGAAACATTCTGGGGTTTTCCCCTCGGAGAATAAAGCGCGGATGCCATCCTTTATCACCTATAAGACTCTTTTAAAATCA